>ML686135.1:1540471-1558175 GCA_007922175.1 Pelusios castaneus | reverse complement strand
CGGCATAAGCTTTCGTGGGCTATAACCCACTTCGTCAGATGCAAGTGATGAAGTGGGTTATAGCCCACAAAAGCTTATGCCGAAGAAAATCTGTTAGTCTATAAGGTGCCACAGGACTCTCATTGTTTTTTGCTGTACACAGACTAACACGGCTACCCCTCTGGAAATCTGTATATGAATTCCAATTCTTCAGTTTAAATATGTTAGTCTTTAAAAGTGCCACAGGACTCCTGGTTTGTTTTGCTGAACTAGACTAACACAGCTACCCCTTTGGACTTCCCTTCTTAAAGTTCTCTTTCTGGGTGCCCTTGCAGTATTTCCTTTGTCCCCCACAGATCCTTTTACCATGACTAAGTTGAGAAAAGAGGAAGAAGGGGTACAACTTGTGCTATCTTTTCTTATTATTATATATTCTTCAGGGACCCTATCCTATGTTTCTTTCCCTCATTGGGATTTTAAGCTACGTCTACACTTGGAGCTAGGGCTGTGATTATTGTGCTCATTGAGCTAGGGTGAGTATAAATAGCAGCATGACTACTATTGACAACTGTTGGTAGGAGGGGCACAGCTGAGCCGTGATAAGTACTTTTTCGTTTCAAGTAGGCTGGTACTTGGTACTACTACACTGGACCTCCACTGCACTATCTGTTCTACCATGGTTATACTGCTGTTTATACTCACACTAGCTTGATGGAGCAAGTACAAGAGTGTGTATACAAATAGAGGAATCACACCCGTAGGTAATAGTATAGGTGGAGTCTTTGGATCATGCTTCCAGTGCAGACACTTATATTTGCAAGTTCACAATTGCCTTTCCACAAATACTTTCCAATATGCACTTACACTTTGCTGTTCTCCCAGTTAATTTGCTTTTGGGAGTATTTACCAGAGTTTTGAACACAGCTGGAGGAAATTTGATATTTTGTTTCAGCGACTATTTGTGGGGGTATTTGCCCAGTTCTGTTTTTTGCTGCCTTGTACACTAGTTTTATACCACTGACCACTGCAATATCAGAGGGTGCATCTACACTTATAAATTAAGTTGACTTAAGCAGGCTTAAGTCAACTTAATTTACTCCACATCTACACTGGGCTTTCCTTAATTGCAATTGCCAGCCCCGTGCTCCAGCTGACAGGGGAAACCCCGGGGATCTCCTGTCGGCTGGAGCACGCTCCCTTCTTGTCCGGACCCTGCGGGTCTGGGGAGAAGAGAGTGGGGCTTCCTTCTGGCAGGACCACTCGGTCCCAGAAAAGGGAGTTCAGGCTGCAGCTCCCTTCTCCCTGGACTCACGGGATCCGGGCAAGGAGGGACTGCACTCCAGCCGACAGGGGATCCCTGGGGCTTCCCTGTCAGCCGGAGGGCTGGCAATTGCCGGCACGGCCCTCCAGATGATAGGGAAACCCCAGAGTTTCCCTATCCACTGGAGCACGGTCCGGGAGAAGGGACCATGGGGCTCCCCTCTCTCCGGGACCCCATTGTCCCGGCAAGAAGGGAGCCCATGCTCCTTTCTCCCCAGGACCTGAGCGGTCCCGGGGAGAAGGGAGCAGGGAGAGCCGGCGGCAGCTTGCTGGTCTATGGGAGAACCAGCCCTGCTGAGGGCTGGCTCTCCCCAGGATGAGCCGCTAGCGGCTTGCCTGTCTCGGAGAGAGCCAACCCCCCCATCCCTCATGGGGCTGGCTCTCTCCTGGACAAGCCCCCCTAGCCAGGGGAGTGGAGGCTCCAAAGGAGCCTCCGCTCACCCTTGATCTAACAGTCGACTTAGAGAGTCTAGTGTGGACTCTCTAGGTCGACTTCATAAGGTCATCTTTAAGGTCATCTTCATCCCCAAGCTCTAGATGATCTTTTAGCTATCATGGGTCCAGGACATATAGTACTTTCAATATACCTGTCCCAGTGTATGTAATACTTTTTACTTCAATATCAACTTTCAAGCCCTGACACTTATTCTCATTTTACTCAAACAATGATAATTAAAGTGTGATTCTAGTCTGAAGAGTAACTCAAAATCCAAAGATTCTAAAGCAAAGAGATCACTGTGTTCATCTACTGAAAAAGTGATCTGAGTAATTACAGGTCTGTTAGTTTGACCTCAGTAGAATGCAAGGTCTTGGGGAAAAAATTGTAAGGGAAAGTAGTTAAGGACAATGAGGGTAACGGTAAGTGGGACAAAATACAACTTGGTTTTACAATAGGTAGATCATTTCAGAGTAACCTGATCTCCTTCCTTGAGAAGATAACAGATTTTTATGAAGGGTGACATGCTCTGGAGCAATTAGTAAAGGGCAACTAGTCTATGTAGAAATGTAAAAGTTGTACATAAATATGTAGTCCAAGTCATAATCTTGTGAGCAATCAAATATGACAGATATGTTTGTCCTAGACTTTCAATTCACCAGAGAACATTGACTTTAGATATTATTGGTAGATCTCCCTGATTAAAATACATCCTTACCAGTCATTTCTTGGCAAATGACTTAAGGTTCTGAGATTCACCTCATTACCCTTTATTGCTTGTAAATCCTTTGCCAGCATGCTTACTAAAAGCTTGATTACAATTGGCCTACTAGTGAGGTGATACCACTGCATTTCATGCTAACTAATATTGTTTCATTGTTTACTTATTCTGCCCTATCAATCTGTTTCTTGCTGGAGCAGCCTTAGCCCTTTTGCTAAGCAGGGTGGAAATCTTTGTGGCACCACTATCCCCCCATGAGCCATGAGCCAAAATGGAGTAATTGATCCACAGAGCAAACAAAGCTCAGTGTCATAGCTGTATGCATGCCTAGGATGACCATCCTACTTGCTCCCTCTACAATTAACCCAGGTTTTTAGTGTTATGCTTAAACTGTTTGGGGCAGGGGAAGTTTTTTTGGTCTGTGGTTGTACATCACCTAAAACAGTAATGTCCTCGTCCATGACTAGGACTCATCAGAGCTAAGGTAATATAAATAATTATAATCTGCTACAGATCTATATTTATTTATATAAACTGATACAATTGTGAAATAGGGTCAATTTATGAAATATACCACAGTTACAATTAGATTTTAAAAGTTCAAATCTAGCAAACTAGGTTGTCAAAATATAAGAGAATCCAAGGAAACCCATAGATGACTAAACTTACCTTCATAGATCCAGTAACCATGCCAAACACACTAAGAAATCTCTTATGTACAGCCAGGAACTCAGATATCTTGAATATGCTCCAAGGAGAAAGTCTGGGATATTCATATTAATACATGTAAAACTGCCTTCACCAAAGACACTTTATCAGAGGGGTAGATTGCATGATGGAATGGGCTACTCAAATACCCCAAAGAATTTGTTTCAATACTGAAATAAACCCCTCTCTGACCACATAGCCCTAATTGTCACCTATCACCCCACAGTGGAACTCATACAGGGTATCAGCAAACAACTAGAATGAAGGGGGCTTCATCCTGAAAGAAATATATCCTGAACCCCCTCTCCTTGCCTTCAAACAACCCTCAAACCTCTTCAGATTCTAAACAAGCACTTACAGAACTCCAACTCAGAGCAGGACTAGACCCTGCCAGAATAACAGATGCAAAACTCGTGGCTATATATCCATTGTTACAATGACCAACGCCCCGTACAACACATCTTTCAAGATCCATGAGTCCTACCTATACCTATAACAATGTATTCCTCATCCAGTGCTCTAAATGCCCCAGCAACAACTATGTAGGTGAAACCAGACAACCACAACTTGCACAGGAAAATGATAAAACATTAAGACATCCTATCACCCATGAGTGAACACTTTTCAAAAAGTGATCTTGCTATATCTGGCCTATCATTCCCCATTCTCAAAGCAAACTTGCACAACACTTTCAAATGCTGAGCTTGCAGATCTTAAATCCATAACTTTGCTGGACACTAAAAATAATGGTCCTAATAAAGACATGGGATTATTGCAACAATCTGTAACCCATTAACCACCCTCTTTGCACTATGGCTAAAAAGATGTTAACAGGCTACTTCACCATGAATGGACCCTTAGAGTATGTGCCAACTACTGATGCTAAACTATCTGTTCTATCTTGTAATTAGTTGCAACAGTCTCAATACCTTTCCAGGACATGAAGAAGAGCTCTGTAGATCTTAAAAGTGTCTCTCTCTCTCACCAACAAAATTTGGTCCAATGAAAAAATATTCTCTCATATACTTTGTCTCTCTATTATTCACATATAGAAAGATATAGGACTCACCATGCAAACAAATGTGCAGTTTCTAATTTGGGGTGAAAGATGGATTATCCATGATACGCTTCATTTACAAGACAACAGAGTCCTGTGGCACTTTTGTGACTCTTTTGTGACTCTGTTGTCTTTCTACAATAGACTAACATGGCTACCCCTTTGGAATTCATTTACAAGGAAAACCATGTATAGTTTATAATTTGAGGTGAAAGCATGTGGCTTGGATTTCTTGGGGGTAACAGGCTAGTTCATCCAATTTGCTGATCATTCATATAATCACATTTCTAGTTGTTTAACTTGCAGCTTCACCACTCAGATCTTGATTCACTCAATGTGCAGTGGGCCACTTTGTATAGAATAGCAGGGTATGGTCCTGGATTGGTAATTTGGAGTTGTTTTAGTTAAATTGGGAGATTTTTGCATTTCAGGTTACAGAGGATTATTTTCTAGATGATTTAGCCATTTTGGGGTCTATTTTTGGGAAGGGGAATGTCCAGCCATAGCTAATCTTGGCATTATCTCTCTTTTTTAGATATGTAGGTCTTGGACAAGGTGCCTTACATGATGCAAACTGCTCTCTTTTTGTCTTCATAAGAGGATCCTATTTCAGAATTAATAGAGGTGGAGATAGGCTTTTCTAAATTTTGAGAGCTGGAAGAAATCATTAGTTGTTAATCATTAAAGCCATAACTGTTCCACATATTCTTTACAATAAGGTTCTGGCCTCTAATGCATTGCAGTTTATTTTTATTGAGTTAATCTGTGGCTTTTTAAAAAATGTGCTTTTTGAGTTCCTAAAATGCTTCTAACTTGCTTCTAACTATGAAAAAAAAAATCTAGGAAGAAACAACAGCCAATCTTTTTCTGTGCGGGAGTTACATGGGAGATTATGTTATATACTTCTTTTGCCAATAGAGTGTGGGTGTACTACACAACCCAACTCTAATGTCCTTTTTAATTTTTTTAAGCTGTTACAAACTCTCAGCCACTGAATCACGAATTACATTATCTATCTTTTTAGATATGCAATTTGTAGTCCCAGAATAGCTGCAGCACATCTTGTTCCACATGGCAGCTGGGCAAACAACATGAACAGACAGCATACACTAAAGGGGTACTCGGTATAGAAAATAAGCTCTTTAATTTTTCCCCACTTATTTGCTGCCAGATGGTTTCCAATAGAACTCCTCAAGTGTTTCCTACTGTATTGCAGTAGAGTTGGAGTGTGTGTAAGGCCTTCTTGGCAAGTATAAAGCTAAGTGCAAGAGTGAGCTTTTCAAATGACACCAAAAATATGCTGGAGAAAGAAAACGGTATTTTTGATTACTCACCATAATTATGAGGATAATTCAGCCATGTTGTTCATTACTCAGATACGCTGTAAACATTTTAAAGCATCTCTTATTCCCAGAATGAAGCTTCAAGCTGGTATTTTGGAAAACATAGGAAAGCCAATGTTAGGTATTTTTTGCTTCTGTTGATGAGTCGATAGCATTCCAATGAATCCTCACAAAAGAAAATAGTGCAGAAAGTGTTGTGTTTGCTTTGTTACATTTTCATTTGATTGGGCATGGTAAGTCACACATAACAACACTACAAGACCAGCAAATGTTGGTTTGAAGATGAGTTCAAATCTGCATTATCTATGGGTATCCAAACTACAACTCAGCCAAATAAGATCTAAACTTCAAATTAGTTTCCTGACAAATGCATTTTAGAAATAGATCTGTTTAAGATCATTGAAACATTCTATAATTTGTTCACTCTGTGTTTTGCTAGAAACTCTTGGTTCTGTTGTAAATTCTATCAGCATTAAAATTGATGAGAGACTTGACAAAATGTAGTTCCTGATGTATAATAATTTGACATCAATTATAATGGCATTTCAAGAGCAAAATTATAAACCTGGTGCAAAAGAGATATGGAAGGAATTCAATTTCATATTTTCAGCATAGACACTTTAATAGGGGATTTCCATGAATACTACACTTATGGCATTATTAAGGAATTTGAAAATATATGTTTGATTAGAAATTTGTCACAATGTATCTTATTTATATAGTACATGAATGTTTTTTGATGTATAGATGAGTCAGGTCTTTCTGTGTGTACTAGTATGTACAGTGTAGCAAGAGTACTATAGGATCCACAAATGGTGCAAATATTAAAACACCCTGCTACACTTTTAGGAATTTGTAGGAAAAAATTCAGTTTTTAAAGGAGGTGGACAAAATTGAAAGTATGCAGCAGAGGGCAACAAAAATGATTAGGGGACCAGGGCACATGAGTTATGAGGAGAGGCTGAGGGAACTTGGCTTATTTGGTCTGCGAAAGAGAAGATTAAGTGAGGATTTGATAGCAGTCTCCAACTATCTGAAGGGAGGGTTCCAAAGAGGATGGAGGTAGGCTGTTCTTAGTGGTGGCAGATGACAGAACAAGGAGCAATGGTGTTCAATTACAGTAGGAGAGGTCTAAGTTGGATATTAGGAAAACCTTTTTCAGTAGGAGGATGGTAAAAAATGGGAATGCGTTACCTGGGGAGGTGGTAGAATCTCCGTCCTTACAGGTTTTTAAGGTCGGACTTGAGAAAGCCCTGGCTGGGTTGATTTAGTTGGAGTTGGTCCTGCTTTGAGCAGGAGATTGGACTAAATGATTTCCTGAGGCTCTTGCAACCCTAATCTTCTATGATTTTATGATTCTTCCCAGAACAAATTATTGAATATTAGAGTAGGAAATATTGAATGCTCATTTTTATAAAATACCTCATTTTTCAAGGAATAAAAGTATTCCTACTGAGCCTTATCTGGCTCTATTGAAATCAGTGGATGTTGAACCATTGACTTCTTTAGGAACAGGCCCAATACAAAAAGCCTAAGAACTAGCATGGAAAAAAAAGTCACGAATATCTGAGAAGTGACAAACAAAGAAGAAGGCACATAGCTGCGTCAAACAGCAGTACGGAACTTGAAAAATCAACTCACAAATATTGCGTTACAGCATTCATCCACTCTAGCCTCAATGTGAGAGAACTAAGTTGAAAACCAACTGGTAAAAAACATAACTTGATTTTGAAACAGTGATATAAAAAACTAATGCTAACACAACTTTATAACACAGCACTTCAGTTTCTTCTCTGCATGATTTACATTATTTCTCTAGTCAATTAACAATAACTGAGTTGTATGGTGAAAACATCTACGAATATCATTCTCATTTATATTCCCAAGTAAGAGAAAGGATAAATGATCTTTACAATACAGGCACGTCTCTGACATTGTCCTTATTTAGTTTCTGAGTCCTAGATGTAATTAGGCCATGCTCAACGTTCAGTACTCAGCTGATATTACTGTAGATTGTAAATCAGTCAGATGGATAATGTAAGAAGGCATAATTGAACTACTTGAACGTAAGACTCTTTGAATACTTGGCTTTAAAAATTCACTGGAGAATATGGTAATGTAAATTTAGAAGGATGTTAACCTGTCATCCCTTCACTTCAGGGATGCTATTTGGAGAAGCAGGGAGTCCCCCTCCCCTCCTCTTCCCCTACTTGCCCCATCCCCCAAATCCCAGTTTTGTACAGGAGATCTGATCAGAGAACACATTTTAGCTCACCTGAATGTGGAATGAACCTGAGTTCTTCAGAGGCGAAGGGCTGTTCCCAGCTTGTGACTCTGGGGCTGGGATCAGTATTTTATTTATAAAAATTAAGATAAGAAAGGACTGGTGATTAAGTTAAGGATCTGGAAGTTCTTAGATGAGCCTGTAAAACAGGAATCCCTTGGGAGGAGGAAAGGTGTTAAAGAAAGAACACAGGGTACTGAGAAGAAATACAGCCAAATCCTTTGAGATTCCAGCAAATTATGCCAGGTGACTGGGAAACATGTCATGGTTGACAGCATGAAAAGCAAAATAATAATCAGGAATTATAAAGAAAGAGAGAGAACAAGGCTCAGTTGAGATAAGATAATTTAACCCCTCCAGGGGTGACAAGTTTTGCCCCATGCTGGACTATAGAGTAATGGCTGCTATTAAATTTTATATTTTAATGGAAAACCATTTTATTTTGTCATTTTTTGTTCTAAGTTTGAGAAAAGGAAGAAATGAGAAAGTATTGAGTATCAAATGTGTTTATGCCTCAAATTATTAGTGTTTCATCTGTATTCAGGCCAATTCCAGAACAAAGAACAGAAATTGCATCCACAGAGTCCATAAAATCAACATTTATTATCATGATTTGCATTATTCACTGGGCACCATTTTTATGCTTAGCACTGTTCAGAACATGTCAGAAAATGCAGTCCTTGAGCCAACATATATAAAATGTGTAGTTCCAGTTATGCTGGTTCAGATATTTAAGTATAAAGTGTATAGTTATTGAGCAAAGGTTAATATCTATAGGTTCTGGCGCTGAGGACAGTAGAAATTTTATCTGATTAAGGACTTGAAGATTTGATCCTCCAACTGTTTCTAAAGAAGAAGCGCTACCCAGGGCTCCTATGCCTGTTTATTTTACTTTCCTACCTGCAGTGGCTCTGATATATATTTTCTCAAATTTAAAATGTGGAATTTTCTTGGTATTTTGTTTTAAATATTCTCCTGCAAGTCAATCACTGTATTGTTTCATTTAAGAGCCTTCTGGAAAGTAACTAGCCTTTAAACTTCTCCTTGGAGTGGCTATGTCTTCTTTTGTTAAAATCTCCTTATTCTTTGTAACCAGTCCTTCAAGTGCTGTGACTCTAAAGCTATGTCTACATTAGAAAAGTTAAGTCGACTTAGTTAGATTGACTTAAAGTCAACTTTATTAAGTCGACTTAACAAAGTTGACTTAACTTTTCTAGTGGAAACATAGTCCCTTGTTGACCTTATTAAGTGGACTTAATATGTTAAGTCGACTTAATAAGGTCGATTTAGGCACTAATCCCCATCCACACTGGTTTTAAGTCAACTTAAGGAGTCGACTTAAGGCTTAAGTCAACCTAAAACGAGGTGTTATTAAGTTGACTTAAGCTTTCCTTAAATAGATTGAAGGAAGTGCTTAATTTGACTTAAGAAAAGCCCAGTGTGGACGTGGCTTTGTTTAGGTCGACTTAAGCCTCCTTAAGTTGACCTAATTTGCCAGTGTAGATGCACCCTAAGAGATTTCAATGAGCCCCCAAAAAACATTTCCTTCTTGCTTTGTATCTATGTGCTGCCTGATCAGGATGAGCTACCGCATTCTCTGCCCCATATCTGTACTGATTGTGTAAAGGTTCCACCTCCTTCCCCTCAGCTGAATTTGTGTGTCTGTGTATCCTCTTCAGAAATAATCCCTTTTATTCAGAAAGTGTGCATTGAGTCACATACTCTACTTTAAATAGTGTGTTTAACATATTTTTATGGGTCTTTTACTGGTTTGAGTCAGGTGAAACCTTGTTAAGGGTCGAGTTAAAACTTCATTCAAACTGATGTATGAAAGTGCCCTTCACTTCAGATAATTGTAAGAAACACTTACGAGGCCACACCTAAACTAATATCTAACATAATCTGCCCAGAAACTTGTACCATATCATGGTGAGTTCCGCTAGGCATGGTCAGGTCAGATGGTTAGAGTCATAGTTAAAGCTAGACATAGGGTCAGGACTGGGCCCAGGGTAGCACTGAAACTAGAGTCCAAGGATAGACCCTGAGTCAGAGCTTGGGTAAGAATCCATAGAGAAGCCAAATCAGAATTGTAGTCAGTCAGGTTGAAGACAGACTGGAGTCAGGCCAAAGATCTGTGGGTCAGCAGGCAGCTGTAGGGCCAACAACAAGGTTGGACCAGGGTCAGAATAGGGCATGGACAAGACTGAAAAAGGCTGGAACAAGACTTGGACAAGACTAGGGCAGGAACAGGGACAGGATCAAGAGCAGACTGGACACCTAGGGACTCTAATATAATGCTGCAGCAGGAGTGTTCATAGTGTTGCTGTTATACAGACCACACAGACTTGTCTACACTTGTACTTCTTCAGGCAAAACTTCTGTCACTCAGGGTTGTGGAAAATATATCCTTCTGAGCAACATAGATTTTGCTGACATAAGCCAAGTGGAGACAGTGTTATGTTGGCAGAAGAAATCAGCTGCCCACGTAGCTACCACTGCTTATTTAGATGGTTTTGTTATGTTGTTGTAAGACATAATGTGGCTTCCATTTCATTTATGCTGGCAAAACTTATGTCCCTTTTCAAGGTTTCACACCCCTGAACCACAGAAATTTTGCTGGCATAAGTGCAAATGTAGACAAGCCCTAACTTACAGCTCTGACAATGGGGGTGAAATGCTTGTGCCTTGGGGTCATCTGTTGTGGACCCAGTCCAGGAATAGGCTGCTACAACATGCCTAAAAGCTGAGTCACTCCAGGCTTCAGTGAGCAGCCCTGATCCAGCTGTGTCCTTGCCTCATACTACTTCTCCTCCCACCCTAAAGATCAACTTCTAGGCATCTCTGGGCCAAGTTTGTTTGGATGGGACTGGTAGACCTCATAGAGTAGATCAGGAGTTTGTTGTTTGCTGACTCCTGTGAGTGCTCTCCTGGGTGTAAACTTCCCAATCCACAAGGTACTTGAGCTATCTTTGCAGGAATTTGAAACCTAAGACTTGATTCACAAAGTATTCTTCCTGACCTTGCACCGTGACCTCAGCAGGAAGATTTTGAGTTCATCCTGTCAAGGAGTTGTAGATGTGATTCCACAATAGGGAGACATGGAACACAGAGTGTATTCACATCAGGTGGGGACAATGGGGCAGCTGGAGGAGGAAAACAACAAGGTTTATTTGTTGAGTGATGAGAAGAGGAATAATGTACCAGTAGTCCTGATTGCAGGAGGGACCGGAGGTGTGCAGGTGATGTGTGGATAGCCACACCTCACCCCTGACAGTGATATGAGCATTACCTTGGTGGCAGAAGTCAGTAAACTGCTTATGGTTTGCTTTGTTAGCGTCAAGCTGGGATCCTAATTTATCCCAGATACAAGGGAGTGTTCAACCTGCTCGGAGGTGACAAGGATGTGTGATGTTGAGAGTAGAACTGGGTGGAACCAAGGATAGAAATTATATTTTTAGAAAAAAGGGTCTCTGGTGGTTGGATTTATGCTTGCAATTGTTATAGGTGATTCTACAAATGATAGGAGTTGAACACAGTTGTCCTAGGGGAAATTAATAAAACATCAAAGGTATTTTTCTAAAATTTGATTCATCTGTAGGTCCCTTACTGAGTGGGGCAGGTATCCTCATGGTGGATGATGCGGAAAAGGCTGAAGTACTCAATGCTTTTTTTACTTCAGTCTTCACAGGGAGGGCCAGCTCTCAGGCTACTACACTGGGTAATGCAGAATAGAGAGAAGAAGAGCAGCCCTCGGTGATGGAAGGTCAGGTTAGGGACTACTTAAAGAAGTTGGATGTGCACAAGTCTATGGGGCCGGATGAACTGCCTCCGAGGGTACTGAGGGAGTTGGTCGATGTGATTGCAGAACTGCTGGCCATTATCTTTGAAAACTCGTGGCAAATGGGAGAGGTCTTGGAGGATTGGAAAAAGGCAAATATAGTACCTATCTTCAAGAAAGGGAAGAAGGAGGATCCAGGGAACTACAGACTGGTCAGCCTCACCTCAATCCCTGGAAAAATCATGGAGCAGGTCCTCAAAGAATCCATCCTGAAACATTTGGAGTAAAATAGAGTGAACAGGAACAGTCAGCATAGATTTACCAAGGCAAATCATGCCTGACCAACCTGATTGCCTTCTATGATGAGATGACTAGATTTGTGGATGCGGGAAGAGCCGTTGACGTGGTATACCTTGACTTTAGCAAGGCTTTTGATACGGTTTCCCACAGCATTCTCGTTGGCAAGTTATGGAAGTATGGGTTCGATGAATGGACCATAAGGTGGATAGAAAACTGGCTAGATCAACAGGCTCAGCAGGTAGGAATCAATGGTTCAATGTCTAGTTGGCAGCAGGTAATGAGTGGGGTGCCCCAGGGGTTGGTCCTGGGGCCAGTTCTGTTCAACATCTTAATTTATGATCTCGATGATGGGATAGATTGCATGCTTAGTAAGTTCGCAGATGACACCAAGCTGGGGGGAATGGCAGATGCTGGAGGGCAGGGACAGGATTCAGGGAGCCTTAGAAAAATTGGAACACTGGGCCAAAAGAAATCTCATGAGGTTCAACAAGGACAAGTGCAAAGTCCTGCACTTAGGACAGAAAAATCCCATGCACTGCTACAGGCTGGGGACCAATTGGCTAAGTAGCAGCACTGTAGAAAAGGACCTGGGGATTATGGTAGATAGGAAGCTGGATATGAGTCAATAGCATGCTCTTGTTGCCAAAAAGGCCAATGGCATATTAAGCTGCATCAGCAGGAGTGTTGCCAGCAGATCGAGGGATGTGATAATTCCCCTCTATTCAGCACTGGTGAGGCCACATCTGGAATACTGTGTCCAGTTTTGGGCTCCCCACTACAGAAGGATGTGGACAAATTAGAAAGAGTCCAGCGGAGGGCAACAAAAATTATTAGGGGTCTGGGGCACATGCCTTATGAGGAGAGACTGAAGGAACTAGGCTTATTTAGTCTGCAGAAGAGAAGAGGGAGGGGGGATTTGATAGCAACCTTCAACTACTTGAAGGGATGCTCCAAAGAGGAGGGAGCTAGGCTGTTCTTGTTAGTAACAGAGGACAAAACAAGGAGCAATGGTTTCAAGTTACAGCTGGGGAGGTTGAGGTTGGATATTAGGAAAAGCTTTCTCACTAGGAGGGTGGTGAAGCATTGGAATGGGTTGTCTAGAGAGGTAGTGGAATCTCCGTCTTTGGAGATATTTATGGTTCGGTTAGACAAAACCCTGGCTGGGATGATTTAGTGGGAGTGGTCCTGCTTTTAGCAGGGGGTTGGACTAGATGACCTCATGAGGTCCCTTCCAGCCCTAAGATTCTATGATTCTATGATTCTATTCTGATTGTCTGCACGTTTGGGAATGATAGGTGTAGAGATGTTGGTCAATTTTTAAAACTCAAAGAGCTCTTAACAAAAGTGGGAGATGAACTGTGGTTCACGGTCTCATGTGATATTGGGAGGTAACCCATGAAGTTTGAAAATGTGGTCCGAGAGGAGACAGGCTGTCACTTCTGTGGTAGCGATCTCACAGAAATGAGATATCTTCCATAGGAAGTCTATGACTACAAATACGGCAGTATGTTCCTGCAAGTTAAGGAATCCCACAATAAAATCCATTTATATGGAGTTCCAGGAATAGGAAAGAGTAGGTAGTGGAACCAAAGCACCCAGGGGCTTTAGTATGAGTGGGATTTCACACTGCAACATGTGCTAAACAAGACAATTTATGTTCTCACAGACGGGTGCAATATGACCAGCAGAAAAGCTGTTTAATCAGTTTTATGGTCTTCCAATGTCCCAAAGAGAAAGCCTGAGGTGAGTCATGGCACAGTAAATGAATTATGGGAGGGGGAGAGCCTTTGGGGACATAAACACAGTCTTTGAACAAATGTAATCCATTTTTAACATAGAAGCATGGATCGGGCTTCATAATGGGCTACATCTATTTAGTCACAAATTGCTCTACAGAGAAGATTTAATGAGGGCTGACAGGTTCACTGAAAAAATGGTGGAGCTTCAGGATAATGGAAAGTTATGATAGTTCTTCCTTGCCATCAAGGTACATTCACTTATGGGAGAGCAGTTCGTCTTCTCATAGAAGCCTCCGGGATGATAATGTAGCGGATCTCCAAATGAGAGAAAAACAAAAAATCACACCATTTGCCTTTTTCCAATCCTCTGGGACCTCCCCCATTTGCCACGAGTTCTCAAAGATAATGGCCAGCGGCTCTGCAATCACATCGGCCAACTCCCTCAGTACCCTCGGAGGCAGTTCATCCGGCCCCATAGACTTGTGCACATCCAACTTTAAATAGTTCCTAACCTGACCTTCCATCACTGAGGGCCGCTCTTCTTCTCTCCATTCTGCATTACCCAGTGTAGTAACCTGAGAGCTGGAGGCTGGTGGGGGGGAGGCCAGAAGCTACAGTACTCCTGCTCCACCCCCAGGCTGGCTGGTGAGAAGACCAGCCAACCAGGGGCCTGGACAGGCAGACTGAAAGGGAGCAGCAACTCATCACTCAGGCCAGCCAGGCTGAATTGGGGGAGAGGAGGGAGGGAGGAAGCTGTGGGCCTCCATTTAGGCCAGGACCAGGGGCTGCAGCCCCTAAAGCCCCTGCCTTAATCCAGTCCTGCAGCTCATCCTTTATGGCATCATTCATTCCCTGATGAAAATGGTAGATCTGGGCTTCTTTCTTCCAGGTCTGGTGCTGGAAGTGGGCTGCGTAGGTGAAGATAGATCACAAACCCTGAAACTGTAGGACTGCTTTGGTGGTGCAGGCTTTGTTCGAGTCATCCACCTGAGTATCCCCAGGGCCCCAAACTTTCGCTAACTGCTTGGGTCAAAAAAGGTCAAAATTACCATCAACCTTGAAAGTCAAGCAATGTCATTGCTTATGGAAAAAAACAATGATTATTTGATACAAGACTCAGATATTATTCAGCAGTTCATCTCTTTGTTTTGCACAATTCAATTACTAAAAAATGATTATCTGAGATACAAATAAATCTAAAAGAAACTGCTGTGACTAGATCTGGACGGGTAACTGAATTAGTCTATTTCAGTAAAACAAAGAGCTCTGTGGCACTTTTAAAGACATACAAATTTATTTACCACATAAGATTTTGTGGACACTTCGCTTCATCAGATGCATGAAATGGAAACTGTAGTATGTTAGGTGTTTGTAATAGCTAAGTGCAAAGCATAGTTAAGAGATGAACTTCACAACTTCCAATCACAATAATTATTCCAGACATTGTTTGCAGTGGAATTAAGATTGTAGAAACTATCAGTAATGTAAAGCCAATGAACACTAAAGAACTGTATTGTAGGTTACCTAAACCAAACACTGGAAAGCATGGGAATACAGAATTAAGCTACCCTGAGGAACCTTACTTTTGCCCCAGCCATGCTCACAGTACATCCAAGGTAGGTATATATCTGTGAAAGGTATATATATATCTTTCAGCTCATTTTAACTACATTGATGGGGTTTTCAAAATTCCCTAAATTATCTAAAACCCAAAGTCCTATTGAAAGTCAATGAGTCAGGTATTCTAGCATCTCAAAGCATCTGAAACATCTTCCATTTTAGTAATATACCTATGGATTTTAAGTCCACAGCTGCAATGCAGTTTATATACCATTCATAGATGTTCATACAGTAAAAATCTATGGAGCATAGATAGTAAAGTGACTGGTATCTGAGGATTAAAAGTAAATTTATTCTAGGAAGTATAAGAAATAATATATTGCTGATTTGTTGAGGGCGAGAGGATTGTAGGATAATCTGCGACTGTCCTGTGGGGATTATGTAAATATTCTTATACTCAGTATCAGTGTTTCCTCTAAGCTGCGCAGGTGTGCGGCCACGCAGCGGTCGTCGCAACCCCCGCGCAGCACTGACGGACCCCCGTGGAGGCCGGCAGCCCCCACCGCCCCCTCCAGATTCAATTCATTCAAATTCAATTAATTAAACACAATTAATTAATTCTGTTTACAATCACTTTAACTTCAATTAATGCCTATAATATCTGTCATGTGTGTTTGCACAAAAATTTTATTCAGAAAAAGTTTTGCACATGGCTTGAAAATTTTGCACACTAGCCGCCAAACCTTAGAGGGAACATTGCTCAGTATACACCATACAGCACAGTGGGGTCATGTGGCTCTTACTGTCAATGTTACAAGGGCAAGCTAAATCATAATTTTAAGTAGAAGGCAGGCAGAAATATGAGTCTGAATTGATGTTATTTAGGTATACTATCTTCCAATATTAGGTTTTGTGAAAACTCAGAATTTAGAATTCATGAGCTTTTTTCAATATTTGGGGATCTTGGATGAGATCCAACTGCCTTTCAAGGTTCTCAGGTTTCTTCCATGTTAATCTTAAGATTTTGTCTTGAAAGTCTATTTTTTTCTTCAAGGTTTATTTCTATACAGCCTTATGCCTTCTTTATGTACATTACTAGTGTCCACATATGGTTTGTGCTATTGTGCAAAGCTATTATAGAAATATGGAACAAGCCTCCTGTCAGATATTATGAATATTGGACCATTCATACAGTGTAATCGCAACACTGAACTTGAATGAAGCATAGTTTTGCTTTTACCCAAACATCATAGTATGTAGAGGAAGAAAAGTGTATCATTTGAAAAAAAAAATTCCTAGTGAGTACATTGCACTAACAGTATTATGTGCAAAAGCACAATAATATGCTATTAGACTCAATACTACAATTATTGTATGGTCAAACTGCTGGTATGCCAACTTACTCTACTATATTCTTTAAGCTATAGAAAGTTGGTATTAACATTTAAATTACTTTTATTTAAGCATTACATAATTAACAAAACAGCAATCAGGCCCTGGTGTCAACATGCAGTCTAGAGTCTCACCTTCCAAAATGGAAGATGACCTTTGTTCTCTGCAGGTATACTGAGAACTCTTACATTACAACAGCTGCTTCTCCACACAACTTTCTGTAACCTGGATCTTATATTGGTATTAGTATTAGATCTTAGATTCATAATTGTGGTCTATATACCACACCGATGATTGTAAACTTTTCCTTGACGATGTGGCCAGGTGTCATTGGGACCTTTGTGGTACACCAGTTGAGTAGAATGTTCTACATTCCATTAATTTGGAAGCAAGATACTTCAAGCACTGGCTGTGGCTCTTGGTGGGTTCCCATAAATGTGTACATATATGTGCACACACACACACACATGGTTTCAGTATCAGAGGATTCCTTGCTGAGGATTGCAAGAAATTAGAATGTGGACATATTTTAAGCACAATTACTTAGTTTTAATAAAAAGCTAAATGCAAAGTATTTGGGTTGATTAACTAGAAAGAATTCAGTAATGAATAATCATGTTCACCACAAAATACCTATATTCCATCCATCTAAACCCAGGGCATAGTAGGTCAGAAGAGAAATGCTGGGATTATGCTCCATCCTCAAACTGTGGAGATTTACTAATGATTCATGAATCTGATCTCAGACTATAACCACAAACTTTCTGAAGATAAATTCCAAAGGGGTAGCCGTGTTAGTCTATTGTAGAAAGACAACAGAGTCTTGTGGCACTTTTAAAGACTAACAGATTTATTTATCGCATGAGCTTTCGTGGGAGAAAATCCCACTTCGTCAGACGCTTTGAAGATAGGAAAGTTACAGAGTGGGAGGAAATTAAATGCAGGGGAGTGTATGACATAGCATCAGGTCAGGCTGTAACAGCAAATCAAAATAGGTGTTAGGATTCAAAACACTGGGGAACAGCACATAGAGGAGGGGGAAGTGATTTGACCTCCCCCTCCTCTATGTGCTGTTCCCCAGTGTTTT
>ML686135.1:1463729-1535471 GCA_007922175.1 Pelusios castaneus | reverse complement strand
TCATACAGCAGGGAAGAGCTGGGAGGGAGGGGCTTGTGGAGGAGCCAAACTTGAATTTGCACCCCCCACAGGCCTCATGCCCCCTTCCTGCAGAAACAAATCCCCCCTCCCTGAGGCAGCTCACGGATGGTACTGGAATGATGTGGACCTCACAAAATCTAAGAGCCCCAGGCCGATAGGAGAGTTAATCCAGCTCTGCTGAACAGAGAACTGGGATAGCAGCCTAAATATGACCATGTGTTTTAAATGATATTATCACTTTGCAATATTTTGACACAATTTCAACAGGCAAAAATAAGTACGTCTAGGAAGCAGAGTAGCAGTAGTGAGTGAAATGACTCTGACAAAACTCAGTTCAAACACAGGTAATTTTTTTTTTTGTTTCTGTTTCAGTAGCTAGTTTTGTTTAGCATAAAAAAAGCGTTGACTTTTTAATGGGACTCAGAATAAACAGAGAGAAGGCACTTCAAAAGATTACTCAAGTTTAAGTGATTCCCTCAAATTCAAGTGGAATATACCCTTAAAACTGTTCCCTCTAAATGGAATAAATCTTTTTCAATGTGACCTCTATATTTCAAACCAAATGTAGTCTAGCTGGATACAGAACTACCACAGATTTTCAGTATGACTAATTATTTGACTTCAGCAAAACTCTCCTGTTTAGCAGGGAGGAAGCATAATCAAAGAGTATTTAAGTACTGGATAATTGAAATTCAAGATTATTTAAGAGCCATACAGCTGTATTTGCAACTACTACACTGCTTGTAATCAGGATTGGTCTGGGTTCAGTTGAAGTGCATTTTCACGAGGGCAACTCCTAATAGCTTGTTGGAGAAACTAATCTTTCTGAAAGAATGAACTAATAAATCACTTTGCTATCTCTCAAAACTTTTCAGCACATTCATACTGTGTTCTCTGGACACCACTATTAAGTCCAGTAGTCCTGAGCCAGATCAGCTGTTGGTGTAAGCTGAAATTGATTTAAACCAGCTGAAAATCTAGCCCTCATTTTATTCTTGTGTCTACCTTCCCTGCCACTTATACCTACCTTAATCTCAGCTATCAAATCTGTAGAGATTGCATCTTGCCCTGTAGCTTTGTGGTTGAGTAGAAACCTCTGTTTCAAATCTCCTATTATCATAGAAGAGATTTTCAATTTTTCCTTCAATAACATTCAGAGAATCCTTTAGGCAATTCAGTCTTATATACCAAACCTAAGTGTGCAGACATCTGATGTTGCAAGCCAGTTCCACTGCATTGCTTTGGAAGTTTGTGATATTGCTTTGGAGTGTGATGCCTGTAGCTTGAAGAAAGCTTCCTTTGGATCTGAAATCTTATTTGAGGAGATAGCTTGGCTTTTCTTACTGCTTACCTGCCTCATTCTTCCTCTCTGGTTTAAGATTTCTTGGGAAAGCCAAACTCGTATTGTAAACAACCCAAAACCAGGTGGCAAAGAAAAGTTGCCTCCTTACCTATATGTCTGCAAGACCTCTAAAATGACTACTGAGATCCTTAAAACTCCTGCTCAGCTGTCACCAAATCCCGAAGATACCTACAGTTGCTTGGCACCTACATTTTCTCCTTAAAAGTCCCTTATACATCACCTGCAGGGCCCAGTCCAGTAGGTGTTCTCAAGGCATTACTAACTTAACACACAATGGCCAGGAGGACTGACTGCCTTTCTTAAAAGCTTTAAGTTGGTGGGTTGGGCACTCACTTGGAATGTTTTAAACCTAGTACAATTCCCTCCTCTGGCTGATGGAAACTCTGATTCAAATCTCTTCTTTTCATCTCAAATGAGTGACTTAACCAGTAGACTGTTTTTTCTCACTTTCTCTGGTCCTATGTATACTTCATTTTTTATATGCAGTTGAACAACTTTAAGAGCAAAAATTTTGGAGTTAGGCATACACTGTTTCAGTTCTTTGAAGAAATGACTTGGGCATCTGAATCCATGAGAAGATAGTTCCTGACTGAGAATCCGAGGTGGTGAGAGGCACATTCCTTCAGCCTGGACTTAGGCGCTTTACTCTCTAAAAGGGCTGGGGCTTAGGAAATCTATTGCTGGCTAGCTTAGATGGCTCCTTACCAACTGTGCTAGTGTGATATAATTACATACTCATTCTTCCTGACCCTCAGCTCAGCCCTTTGCTGAAGCACAGGCCAGAGATAGGTCTTTATACAAAGCACCACAGAGTTAAATTTCAGAGCTGCTATATGTAAAACCTCTGTAAATAAATGTTGCTAGTTCCCAGTTAGGCCATATCTACACTGCAGAGGCAAGTTTATCAATTTTAAATTGATTTTCACCCATCAAATTCTGAAGTCAGAGGAGGATGCTCACACCACACTCCGTGCATTGGTCTCTTGTGTCCCCACTAATCACTGTTGGGTCAACATTCAAAGCAGTGGTATGCAAGGGACTCTTGCATTATTACAGAGATTTCCAGCACAGCTCCCCAATAAACAATTAAGCAAGGAGAGGGAACATTGGGATCCCCCATTACATCCCCGAATGTACTCTGGGAGGCAGTAGGCAAAATGGATTACAAGAGAGTATGGGCAAATTATGGCTGCAGAAAATGTAAGGAGACCAGTAAGAAACCTCAAAGCCCATGCAAACAGGTTTGTCTACACTAGCAACTTAGGTCAACTTACGGACGCTTAAGTTGACCTACAGAACGCCGTGTCCACACCTGGTTTTCATTAAGTCAAATTAAGCACTTCCTTAAATCAACTTAATATCTACCACTCTTTAGGTCGACTTAACACTTAAGTCAACCTGTTAAGTCACCCTAAAGCCAGTGTGGACACCCTAGGTCAACCTAATTCCCTAAGTCAACCTAAGAGGGATGGGCTGGAGAGAAGAGACCCATGGCTCCTCGCTGAGAAGGGAGCTGCAGCTCCCTTCTCCTCAGGAACTGTGGCTCCCCATTGACCTAGTACCTGTGTATGTGGGTGCAGACATTCGACTTAAGTTTCTAATGTAGACTCTCTAAGTCGACTTAACAAAGTCAACTTTAAGTTGGCTTACATCGACCTTGTCAAGTCGACCTAACAGCGTTGACTTAGCTTTTCAGTTGTAGATATACCCACAGTGCTATACTGTCTTTTGTCCAAGGGATGCCATCCAGGGAAGAGGAAGAAAATGGCATTGGTCAGTTACTGTAAAAATTGCACTATCTTCCCTAGGTGACCATGTGTGACATCAGTCTCTTGAGGATAACGGAGACAAAAAGGGAAGTCCTGCAGCAAGGATCAGGGTATAGACCTGGCCTTTATACTGCTATGCTATGTTCCGTGGTGATGCCTGCTCCTTTAATAACAGTGTGGCATGGTAAAATCTCCTATCATGTCAGAAGAAATAAGGCTGGCCTTCCCAACCTTAAGCAAATACTCATCAGCAATTACACACCATACAACAGAAACACTAACCCAGGTACCTATCCCTACAACAAACCCTGCTGCCAGATCTGCTCATGTATCTACTCAAATGACACTATCATAGGACCTAACCGAATCAGTCACTCAGTGAGAAGCTCATTCACCTGCACATCTACCAATATGATATATGCAGTCATGTGCCAACAATGCCTCTCTGCCTTATACATTGGTTAGACTGGGTTGTCTCTCTGCAAAAGACTAAATGGGCACAAATCAGACCACAAGAATGATAACATTAAAAAACCACTAGGGGAGCATTTCAACTGCCTAGACATTCTGTAAAAGACATGACAGTTACAGCACTTCAGCAAAAACTAAAACAAAACCACCAAAAAACTTTTAAACCGGACTTCAATGTGAAACTGCAGAGCTGGAATTCCTATGGAAGTTTGACACCGTTAGATTAGGTTTCAATAGGGACTTGGAATGGCTAATTCATTACCAAAGGTAATTTTACCTCCGTTAACTCTCCCTGTATTCATACCCTCTACACTACTAAAAATATGGAAAAAGGTTAAGACCTCAAACCAACGGTGATCCAAATTCAATGGGCTATTCATTTGTATTGGAAGCCAAAACATCAAGACTATCAGTGGCACAGAACCAATATGGACCTTTACCTTCCAGACCTCATGGCTCCTCTCCTCAATATAAACTAATGAACTTTATCTAAGGCTATCCTACGGAAGCATATATTTCAAAGAGTCACTGGAGTATAAGGGGAACAGCACAGAACTCCAAGCTTTAAGGCAAAGAAATGAACTGATTAGATATCTGTGATGGGTCTTGGGCAGACCAGTTAGTAAAAATCTGGAAAAACCACTGGGTGAGACAACACCATCTTAATCAAAGACTGTATCTTGCTAGATTAAGACTTTTATAAGAATGTTCTCACTTATTTGATTGAAACCTATTCTACCTTTATTTGTTCTTCTTGATATGACTTTATTCGTGCTTTTTTGTTAATAAACTTATTTTTCTGCTTACATTTTAAATAATTAGTTGGGGGTAAGATCAGTAAAGTGTGTAATTATAGGAAGCTGACATGCTGGAATATTATATTGTTTCTGCTGAGGCAGCCAAACCTAATAGGCTATGTCTACACTGACAATTTAAGTCCACTTAAGGAGGCTTAAGTCGACTTAACTTAAGCCACGTCCACACTAGGCTTTCATTAATTCAACTTAAGAAATTCATTAAGTCGATTTAATGAAATCTTAAGTCGACTTTATAACTACCCCTCATTAGATCGACTTAACCCTTAAGTTGACTCCTTAAGTCAACTTAAGGACAGTGTGGACATGGAGTAACCCTTAAGTCGACTTTATTAAAGCTAAGTAAACTTAGTCCACTTTGTTAAGTCGACTTTAATAAGGTTGACTTTAAGTTGACTTAAAGTTGACCTTATTAAAGTCAACTTAACAAAGCTGACCTAACCTTTTCTAGTGTAGACATAGACATACTTTTTCTGTCAGAGTCCACAGGGAGGAACTTGAAGCTGCAGGAGGATGAGTTGGGGACAAATCTGCAGCTGGAAGGGTGTAAAGGTCATTCTACAAGTAGTAACCAAGTTCAGCAAAGCAAGAGTGAGGCTTGTGGACTGCTGATAAGCTGTTGGAGTCAAAACTCGGAACCAATGTTGAACAACCACAAGACACTCAGAGCTAAAGGGCAGTCATTGACTGAATATGTTACTAGCCTGTTTGAACCCCACCCCCTTGAACTGGGTGAAGATTGAGTTTTTGTTCTGTTTTCAAAAACTCTGTGTTATTTTAAACTACTGGGGGAGATCATACGAACTAGAATTGGGACCTGGAGGGTCAGTGTGTACCTAGTGGATTAAATAAATTCAGTCCCTTGTTTGAGTCTTTAAACTGTCTTTGAATGGTGAGTTCTGAAAGAGCCCAGAAGAACTAGAGAGGAAACAGAGACAGGGTACCACAGAGTGACCTTTGGCCACAAAGGGATTGCGTGGGAGGCAACTACCCATGTTACAGAGCATATGTACCTTCTTAATAAAACCGAACTTTTAATATACACAAAACATATTCCATCTAGTAGAAAACATTGCAAATTATTTTTGGAATATTATGAATAAATTATTTAGAAAAACAATAAAGCAATAATTTTCCTGGTGTTTCTTATACAGATTTGTCCCTTCTTGTTTTTTACAGGCTGTGGTGGGGTGTTAACCTTACACTGGCCTCTGAAGGATTGATAGACCCCTACAGAAGCTATGCAGGAAGCATCCAATTAGAGAAGGGCTGAGAGGAGCAGCCAATGGAGGTCTAGCAGGCCCGTCCAAGAAATGCTGCATGCAGAGGAGGGCAGTTACTCCCTAGAGCTCAAGGAAGGAGGACTGGGCACCTGGCAGGCAGCAGGAAGCTAGCACCCTGGAGAGAGCGGTGCTGCTGGCAGAGACTGGAGAATCTACAGCAAATTCTTGGCTGGTGGCTGGGATTGGCAGACTGAGGCCCTGAGGTAAAGGCAAAGAAGGTGTTGGAGCCATGGGGAAGAAGCCAGGGGAAAAGCTCTGAGGAGTTAAAAGGTATTCACCATTGTGGATGCCAGATACAGGGTCCCCCCCAACCACCACCACCACCACCAAGGAAATGGCTAGACACTGGACCACTTGGTTCATGAAGCGGGGAGCACAGATTACAACACAGTTGGAAAGTTGTGTTATGAAGGGGATGCTGCAGTCCTTGACATAACATGGGTGTTATTTCGCAGAAGGTGCCAGCATGGTGAGTGGAGCCCAGCCACAAAGACATTCAAATATATAAGGATCCCACATAACATTTTCTATCCCACAGCACCTACAGCAAAACACATTCCACTCAGATTGTCCCTCAGAGATGATTACGCAGTCTGTAGAGTGTGACTGTAATATGCCATGTGTCCCCTGGACTCTTCAAAGCTTATAGAGTAGCAGCATCTGAGTCCTTTCGAACATCTCAGAATGCTCTTAACAACCAAACAGTCAGGGGTTGCCACTAGGTTAATAGTTCACGGGTCTTCTCAACAGCTAGTGAAAAAGAGATCTGCAGTCTATGAGCATATAGCCATAGAGGTATTGGGATCAACATATAAAATATCCATTTTCTGGATCTCCATAAGGCTCTCACTGTGTAGAACTCAATTTTCTCTACCACAGCCCAGCTAACTCAGACAAGAATTTACAAAGTCTCACCTCATTCTGCTCCCTTTTTATTCTCTGACTGGGATAGAATCCCAGTTTAAAAGACTTAACTGTTAGCGTAATGTAAGTTCCATAGGTTCCATAGCCCATGGGCATGTCTACACAGCAAGCAGGCTCCTGCAGCAGTGGGTCTCAGTGCCCAGTCGATGGACATCTACACCTATGTTTAGCACCATAGCACGAAGCCAAGATAGTACCCAGGTTCTGAGACTCACTGCTTTAAGAACCCTGCTTGTGGTGTAGATACCCACAATAAAACTTCATATATAGCCTTGTGATGCTGTCCAGATTTAGGGGACCATTTATGATACTATTTCTTATCAACATTTCAAAATTCCAATAATCCGTAGGAACTATGCTATGTTTGGTATCAATAGTAAGGTAGTAATTTGCTGGGAATGATTATATGATTTATGTGTAGGGATTGTATCAGTATAAAAAGTTAGAAATATGTTTGTTATATCTATATTTCAGCCTATGTGGTTCTGGGAAACTCCCCAGACAGGATGTCTATGGCCATTGTTTCCTTAATGGCCCATTAAGGAAGCTCCCAGGTACAATGGGCCCAGGGAGAATCCTGTTGAGCCCCTAGGACTTGAACATGTGACTCAACTCCATTTTGATTAAAAAGAACTCCACACAGCATCGAGAGGGCCAGAGGTGATAAAAGACAGCAGCCCTGACTCCATCGTGTCTCAAGTCCCCAGTCTACAGTCAACACCAATCTCTGGAACTATTCATCTACAAATGGACAAAGGACTGAGAGACCCACCCAAGTGCTGGGTGGCTACCAGAGCAACAAGCTTGCAAACTGCTTTACATGGACTTTAAATCATTTGTATGTATGTGATTCACTTTGACCCTTTAACATCACTCATATTTTGCTTTTTTTCTTTTTATATTCAACCTTTAGTTGTAGTTACTAAAGGATTGGCTATCAATGTAGTATTTTGGGTAAGATCCAAACCTATATTGTTCTGTGTAATGTGACAGGCCCTTTTGGGTCAGGAGAACCTATTTCTTGGAGGGACCATGCAGCTATGTGGGATCCAGAGGAGCTGGAGTGCACTAAACGGATCTGTTTCTATTTTGGCATGCTTCTTGGGGGCTGGTGTGGGGAACCAGAAGCCTGATCGAGAAACTGGTTTAAGTACCACCCATCAGTGTTTGGGAAGTCCAGCTCCCGGTTTTGCAGCTTGCCCTGATTTTTGCACGTTCAGGAAGCCCGGGTCACAAGCCTCAGAACAGCTACTGAGCTTATCAGGGAACTGCCACACCTTGTTCTGGAAGTTTCTCAGACCTTCTAACTGCGTAGTCCTGCCTTCTGTCTGCATGTATGCAGAGACACTGAGTATTCAACCAAGATCCATGTCTTCTCTTCGGGAGAAACAAAGTCAAATGCTGCAGTTTAAAGCATATGGGTTAAATGGCATTTGTGGATCCCATTCTTAAGTGCCTATGTCTCCCCACATATTATATAGGTAGCCTGGGCACCAGACTGCATGTTCGTGGATTCTGCTGGCGACTAAGTTAGATGGTGCAATGCTGAGCACTGCAATTCCTAATTCCTTAGTGGGTCTGGGCACAAATGTTTAAACTCTCAACTCTGACAATGTTATTTACACACAAAGGCTATGTCAACACTTAGAAAGTTAAGTTGACTTTATTAAGTCGTGTTTATTAAGTTGACTTTAAGTCGACATTATTAAGTCAACGTAGAGAGTCTACACTAGATTCCTAAGTTGACTTAAGGAACAATTTATCAAGTTGACATAGAGAGTCCACACTAGACTCTTAAGTCGATTCAGGAGGGGTGCATTGTGTGTGCATCGGGAAGTGTGGCAGCATGGCAGCAGAGAAGGTTTTTCCTTCCCCCAGCCACATGTTCAAAACTGGAAGTGAGCTTAGCCCCTTCCCATTGTGCCTGGCAACTTGGAGCCTGAGCAGGTCATGGATCTGCCTCTTCTGCGCTTTGTCAGCCAGCTGAGCGACACCTGTCAGCTAATGGTAAGGCTTCGTCGGCTATGGAGCAGGCCTGTCCGGCGATTCGCCAGCGCTGAGGAAGACGACAGCCTGCTACCCCAGCAAGCTGCCGTGGTCACTGCACCACGCTCCGTGCCTCATTGCCTCCGGGCACGGGAGGCTCGCAGCAACTGGTGGGAGCGGATCGTCCTCACCACCTGGGATGACGACTTGTGGCTGCAGAGCTTTAGGATGAGCAAGCAGACATTCCTTGAACTTGTCCGCAAGCTCACCCCAATTCTGCATAGCATGGGCACCCGACTCCAATCTGCCCTGCCTGTAGACAAGCAAGTGGCTATTGCCATGTGGAAGCTGGCAAGCCCGGACTCCAACCACTCCGTGGCCCAGCAATTTGGCATCGGGAAGGATACCATGGGGACCGCCCTCATGCAAGTCTGCAGGGCAATCAACTGGGTCCTGCTAGGTCACTTTGTCATCCCGGGCAACCTGCACGAACTCCTCACCTGACTCGGCTTCCCCAACTGTGGGGGCATTGTGGACGCCACCCACATCCCCATCCAAGCCCTAGAACACCGTGCAAGGGACTATGTCAACTGCCATGGGTACTATTCTGTGGTCCTGCAGGCCCTCATGGACCACCGCTGAATGTTCCAAAACATCTATGTGGGCTGGCTGGGGAAGGCGCACGTCACATGGATCCTGCACAACTCTGCCCTATAGAGGCGCATGCAGGTGAGCACCTTCTTTCCCAACCACACCATCACTATTGGGGACATGCAGGTGCCAGTCCTGAGCCTCAGGGATGCCGCCTACCCTTGGTCCCCTGGCTGATGACACCACACACAGGCCTCATGTTTGCCAGCAGGGACCTCTTCAATCGGAGGCTCAACCGGTGCTGCAGCGTTATCGAGTGTGCCTTCGGCCATCTCAAGGCACGCTGGAGGTCCCTCCTGACCTGCCTGCAGCTCAACAAGAGCAACCTCCCAGAGGTCATCAGTGCATGCTGATGCCTGCACAACCTCTGTGAGCTGTGGGGGGGAAAGCCAAATGTCTGGGACGCCAAGGCAGAGTGGCCCACTGTGCAGTATGAGCAGCCCGATGACACCTGTCCCAGACTCAGCGGGTCCAGCGGCAAGCACAGCTCATCCAGGATGCACTGAGGGCCCACTTTGACAGTGAGGAGCACTGAGGGGTGGGCCTGCTACTAGGCCCCATCACCTCCACCACCCTCCCATGCCTGACCCCCCCATGCACCCATCCCCCCGTCCTCATACCAATAAAAAGCATGACACACTGTATAACAGTGTTCAGGGTGTTTATTCAGAGGGGGAATGGGAGTTTGGAGCTGCAGGGATTGGAAGGTTTGGGAGAGTGAAGAGGGTCAGGGGGAGGGGCTGGTGCTAGTGGCTTCCGGAAGGCGGGTCCCGGGCTTGCAGACGTCTGCCCTGGGTCCTGGCCCACCAGCAAGGAGGGTGGCCTCTGGGGCACAGAGTGGGGCCCTGAGGGAACAGGCGCTCCTCCAGGTGCTCCAGGGATTGGGTCTGCTGCTCTATGAAGTTGATCATGCAGACTCTGCTCGCCCCTCCACAGGTCCTGCTCGACCCTCTGGTGAGCATCCTCCTGCTCCTGCTCCTGCTTGGCGCTGGCCTCCCCCTGCTCCAGCACCACAGTCTTGTCCCCTGAGCCCTCCTCCTGGTCGTCGTTGAACGAGTGGGCTTGGCAGAGTTGATGGTGTGGGCTGGCAGGTTGCCTCTCTCCTGGCCCAGTCAGGCATCCAGCTGCTGGTTATATCAGCAGCTGGTAGGGCCTGCCCCTAGCGAAGGTCCTTGATCTTACCCCAGACCTGCTGGGTTTCCTGGGTGTGACCGTTGGCAGCCAGGGCCTGGGAGATGGAGGCATACACCTCCCAATTGCGATGGCTGCCTCACAATTGATAGCTGACTGCTTTGTCCCACAAATGGCCTGCAGGTCAAGGATATCCTGGTGGCTCCAGGATGGTGCCTGACTGCGGTGCTGGCTCTGCTCTGCCCTGCTTCCAAGCAGTAGGTCTGCCAACTCTGGGGAGCATGTTGGTCAGGGGTGAGTCCTGCCCTGTGGTTGGCCAGGGCAGGCTCTTCCTGTGCCAGGAACCCTGGAAGGGAGGTCAGGGAGGAAGGTCGGAGGCCATGGAGGTCTACTTAGGGCTACTCTGCGTCTACACTGGCTTAGGTTGACATAATAAGGTCGATTTAGACGTTAGGTTGACCTAAAAGGAGGTGTTATTACATCAACTTAACTTTTCCCTAAGTCGATTTAAGGAACTGCTTAAATAGACTTAAGGAAAGTCCAATGTGGACAAGAAGTAGTTTGAGTCGACTTAGGCTTCCTTAGGTCCACTTCATTTGTAAGTGTAGACACCCCCAAAGGGAGCGTCTACACTGGCAACTTAGGTCGACTTAAGGACGCTTAAGTCAACCTACACAAAGCCGTGTACTCACTGGGCTTTTATTAAGTCGACTTAAGCGCTTCCTTAAGTCGACTTAACAGCTTAAGTAGACTTAATAACACCACCTCTGAAGGTCGACTTAAGCCTTAAGTCGACTTCATAAGTCAACTTAAAGCCAGTGTGGACGGCTATGTCTACTGTTAAGTCGACTTAACAAGGTCAACTTAAGTTGACTTAAAGTGTAGCCATTCTGTTAAGTTGACTTAACAAGGTTGACTTTAAGTCGACAAAGTCTACCTTTTTAAGTTGACTTAACAGAGTTAGCTTAACTTTACAAGTGTAGACATAGCCATACAGTTTTATGTGGAAAATTCTCCTTCAATGTGGGAGTTAATTTCAGGACAATTATTTCACCTTTACCTAAATAACAGAAATGGGACAGAGGTTATAATGAAAAACTAGTTGCAGCCTTAACACTGGAGAGAAACTCTCTCCAATTAATAGCCTAATGTGTGAAGTATAATGAAGATTGGGAAAGTGCTGTTTTTATTCGTACACTATAAACTAATCTTAATGAGCTCAGTATTCACAGTGTAGTAATTAAAACTCTAGAAATTCACTCTTGGACAAAAATATTTTGTTCAAAGGTGTGAAAATAATATAGTATCAGATTATTTCTCCCACAAATTTAAATTTAATACCAATTAAAGAGCTATTGATGGAGAAGTACTGAAGCTTATGTAAAGTAAAAGTTTGGGGTTTTTTAATCATGGGTGTCCTCTGCCTTTTATCATTCTCTCTGTATCTTTAATCCATCCTTCAGTTTTCTACAATCTCTTTCTTCCTTTCATCATGCACCTCTTCAACTGCACAGTTGAAGATTTCAGATTCCCAGATTGCACATTTTATGTCAGACTTCTAGGGAAGAATTCTGAATCACTAAGCTTCTATAGCACCAGTTTGGAATTCATTGCCACTGGTTAGTTTCACAGATCATTTCCAGTCATTCAATATGGCTTTTGTGGGGCATCAACTTAGTGGCATTTTGTACTACCAACAAAAACTTAATTCCCAATGCAAAAAGGATTCTGCCAATTGAGACTTACAGGCTTTATAATTCTCTCTCTATCTTACTCTGACATCTAAAGATTAAACATGTCTTTAAAGTTAGTAGCCAGATGACCAAATATGAAGGTATTGAGGATGCTCTGCAAGCTAGATCTGGACATAATGTATCATGACTGCTACTTGTTTTCATAATTTAAGTCACTAAGTTCACTTTGCAGAGTGGAATGGAACAAAAGTGCTTTAAAATTGTACAGACTGAGACAGGAGACAGTGAGGGAAAAGTCAGTTTTAAGAGACTGTGTCCCTTGCACCATATACCTGCCCATTATTCCCTCTGCACTAACCCTTTGAAAACGGGCCTTCACATAACAAAACATCTTGTCAAATGATGAGCCATTGTCCCCCGCGTGCTCCCCTTGAGAACTGGAATAATTTACATCAAGAAACACAATTAAGTTAATTCTGTTTGGTGCAGCATTAACTAATGCTAAGCCCTTTGAGACTTCCCTTAGGTGGTGGAGAGACATGCCTTCATCTGTTTTTGTGGATTTCTGGCCAGTGCTTGATTATGAGGCCAAGTGCCTCTTCCCTTTTTGCTCTGCTGCCAGCCCCCCACCCTTCTGAGAAGCAATATGAGTGAAGAACAAAAGTATTCCAATTTTATCCTTTGGTTTCTACATGGAAGAGCAACTTAACTGCCCAATAATTCTCAGGAAGGATCCAAATTAAAGAACTCAGACAATTACAAGGACACCAACAGTTTTAAAAAAGGTGAGGATCTGGTCCTAAGCCACAGCTCTTTCCTCTGCATTTCACTTCTGGCTAGCATAAGCGTCTCCCCACTCATCTTTCTAGCTTTTGAGAATCCCTTTAGTAAGGGTCCTATCTCTCTCCAAAATAGTGCTAGGGGAAGCTGGCACCTAGCTCCAGGTTGAGGATTCTACTAGACAGAAGAGTTCCTAGGAGTTGGGAATTGCAATGCCTAAGTATCTTTATGAATCTAGTATTTGGATTAGATGAGTCCCTCCAATGATGGAATTACCAAAGAGATTTTAAAGGGGAAAATGACTTCTGGTCCCACACAAAATAATTTCTTCACTTCACAGGGTCATACCCCAGTGACTGAGGTCCCAAAAAGAAAGAACCAACAGCAAAAATTCCTTCAGTGGCCCACAATGGAGGAGACAACACATCTTAAAATGAGACAATGTAACTACCACTGCCTGTCTATTGTAAACATTTGGGGCTAGAGTCACAAAGGGGACTTAGATATTGCAATGCTCAACACTGCAACACCTCGCTTTCCAGTGCCACGCCACCCAGTGGAATTCATAACCTTGAGTTAGGTGCCCACACACCCTAATACAACAAATGGAGAGTGTTCATTGCCTTAGAATGGGATCCACAAAAGCCAGCATAGAGTAGCATGAGCTTCCTAGTATCAGATTTTGAGAATGTGGGCAGAGAAGCCTCAAGGGGATTTAGGTGCCCAATTCTTGGCTGAAGAGAGGTGCCCATATCTATTGGGGTGCCTCTCCTGGAGTAACATGATTAAGCATTTTTTGCTAGAAAAATGGCAGTGAAGATTTAACTCTACACAATGTAGCAGCCTCTTTTATAATCTTTTGATCAGAAGTTAGGGTACTGACTCAGATTGTGGGAGATCCTAGTTTAATTCTACCTTCTCCCTGAGAGAAGGAATTTGAATGTGAATCTTTCACCTTTTCACATGAGTGCCCTAAACACCGGACTTTAGAGCCATTCTTACTTTCTGTCTGCCCCAATGCATATTTAATTATTTCACTTTTGCCAGATGTTCCTATTTGATCATAGCTCTAGAGATTTGGAGATTTTTTTTGTATATGTCTCATGAAAAGACAATAAAAGCCTCCAAACTTGTGAATTTTCCCTCAAAAATGGCTACCGTTTCCTATTACTGATGTGGCTGACACAAGCAAGATGGCCATCATTGCACTACAATCTATCTGTATGTGAAGTGAGGCTTCTTCTCATAAAGATGGCTGTTCCCTTCCATTGTTTTCAATAAAATTGAAATCAGGCTCACAAAGAGCCAGAGAGATCACAGGGAGGAACGGTGTCAAGTAGGAGTGTGTCTACACGTGTGTGGGTGCATCTACACTTGTAAATTAAGTCGACTTAAGCAGGCTTAAGTCGACTTAATTTACTCTGTGTCTACACTTGAGTTTCCTTAATTCAACTTAAGCAGTTCCTTAAGTCGAATTAAGGAAAAGTTAATTTGAATGAGTAAAACCTTGTTTTACTTGAAACTAACCTTTAATTTGAACTAGTTATTTCGAATTAAGTCAATGTGGCCATGTTAGTTCGAACTAACTGCTTAGTTCAAACTAACCAGTGCATTGAGCTTAATGCAGCTGACTAATTCAAACTAAGCAAGTGCCATGCATAGCACTTGCTTAGTTCAAACTAGCATTCTAATGGGGCCATGCTAGTTCGAATTAAGTTAATTCAAACTAACTAAAATTAGTGTAGTGTAGACATAGCCTGTGAGAGGTGAGTGGAGAGAGTGACTGGAACTGGGCTGTGGTGGAGGGCGAGGAGTTAAGTTTACAGGTTGCAGGAGAATGGAGTAGAAGTGAATGAAAGGGGACATAAGAGAAAGGAGTAAAGATGGGAGGTGGAGTCAGGATCAGTGGGAAGCAGGGAAGGATTGTATGAAATTGTGGGGATTGTTGCTCAGTTCAGGAGGAGAAGTTGAGGGGCAGTCAGGGAAGCATTGCTTCCTACAAAAGGCCAAAACCTCCCATATTGTTTTTGCTTTGACATTGTTTGTCAATGATTGCTACATATTTAATGTTCATTAATAGATGTATCTCAAATTAATCAACCCTAAAAATAAGTTCTGTATGCCAGTTTTAATCATGATATATTAATTAAGTCAGTAGTTCTCTAACTATTTGACTTCCAACTCATCTTTTATCAAAGGAAATAGACTAGGAAGGGAGAAAGTCAAGACAATCATAGAGAGTGGATGGTAGTTCCCTGTCCCAGGCGTGAGAAGAGTGTAAGTGGAGTCTCAATCTCAGCATTCAGGGAAAAGCTTGAATGTTTATATGCATTGATTAGAGGTTGATCTTTCAACTTGAAATTCTTTCTCACATTTGCAGGGGAAAAGGGGAAAGTGGTTGAAAAGTCAAAAGACATTCTAAAAAACCCATGATTTAATGGTTTTATAAATATCATGATTATGGGGGGACTGACTCGTGACTTTTGATCTCTTAAGGGAACCTGACATTACTTTTGACCTCATGAGATTGACAACACTGTCTGCCCAGTGAAACAGCTTCAGCAGGAGAGGTTGGGACACCCACACCAGAATATATTCTACCCCAGTGATTCAGGCACTCACCTCATTCTTTTATATGTCAGGCACTCATCAGAGAGATGGGAATCCTTTCTCAATCCTTTCTCATTAGTAAGAGGTGAAAATCTGAATTAGAGTCTCCCACACATATTCTATATGAATGCCCTAACCACTGGACTAAAAGTTAAAAATGAGACCTCCTAATATTGTAATTATGTCAGATCTCCTACATTGTAAATTTCACACAGTCAGTACTTGGAGAGGAGACTGTCAAGAAACACCTAAATGAGGTTGTATAGGACAAAAGCCTTTGACCAAGAGAGAAGAACACTGCTTCCCTGTTGTAACTGCAGGGGTGCATTTCGGTACACATGATGTAAATACCAAAGTCAGAAATTAGCCTGTGTTCTGAAATATTAGTCTGACTCTTATATCTACATTTTGTCTAGTTGAACTCACCCATGTAGCTGCAACTGGGAAATGGTATCCTTCCCTTCAGATTTTATAGGCTATGTCTACACTAAGAAAAGTTAGGTCGACTTTGTTAAGTCAACTTAATAAGGATGACTTTAAGTTGACTTAAAATCAACCTTATTAAGTCGACTTAACAAAGTGGACTAAGTTGACTTAACTTTAAGTCGACTTAGTCCACTTTGTTAAGTCAACCTAACCACCCTTAAGTTGACTTAACAAAGTGGACTTAAACGCCCACACTGAGCTTAGGTCGACCTAAAGAAGGGTTAGGTCAACCTAAGCAGGCTTAAGTAGACCTAATGGGTTGTTCTTATTAAGTCGGCTTAAGCTTTCATTAAGTCAACTTAAGGAATTTCTTAAGTCAACTTAATGAAAGCCTAATGTGGACGCAGCTTAATTTAAGTCAACTTAAGCCTCCTTAAGTCGACTTAAACTGCCAGTGTAGACTTAGCCATAATGCTGTACACTATTAAATAGCTGCCATATTTCCTTGTAGAGGTAACTGCATTTCTCAGTGGGTATTTTAAAACATTATGGGCATGTCTACACTAGAAAAGCTAAGCTGACTCTGTTAAATTGACTTAGCAAAGTTGACTTAAGTTGACTTAATGTTGACCTTGTTAAGTTGACTTAGAGAGTCCACACTAGAAATTTAAGTTGATTCCCTGCATCCACAAACAGGTGTTAAGTTGACGGCGAGCTGTGGCTGGCAGGAAGACAGCCATGGCTCCTGAGGAGAAGAGAGCCGCAGCTCCGCCCTGGGACAAGGGAGCCATGGCTACCCTCAGGGGCAAGGGAGCCAGGAAGCTGTGCATGGCTCCTTTCTGCCACGGAGCCGCGGCTTCCTTTTCTCAGGAGGAGCCACAGCTCCCTTCTGCCAGGGAGTCGTGGCTCCCTTGTCCCCAGCCCTAGGTCAACTTAGGGAATTAAGTCAACTTAGGGCATGCACACCAGTTTTAGGTTGACTTAACAAATCGACTTAGGCGTTAAGTCGACCTAAAGAGCGGTAGTTATTAAGTCAACTTGAGTTAGCACGTAACTCAACTTAATGAAATCCCGGTGTGGACATGGCTTTGCTTAGGTCTACTTAAATGTCCTTAAATTGACCTAATTTGCCAGTGTAGACATACCCTATGATTTTCTCCAGGATTAAGGGAGTTATTCAAATTATCCTATTACACTGACAAAGACTGAACCTAAGATGTTTTTGTGTGTTTGAATTTTCCCAAGCCCACCCCAGCTTTTCTGTCATGTAGAATATACAAGCTTCCTATCCTGAGCTATCAACATGTTTTCAGCCTGGGACCTAATTCAGTTAAACACTTAAGCATATGTTTGACACCATTCTTCAAGTTAAACCTTTGCTTACACTATTTGTGGAATTGGTGCTTTTATAGCAATTACCTCTATGGGTCAGGGAAATTCACCGCCACCCACAGGGATGTTCTATCTTTGAATTCTTTGATTTTATCAACAAACACCACCAGTGTGTGGATTTTGCTTACATCCTTATCCCACTGAAAATATTTATTTTAACTAAAAGTTTTTAATGGTTGTTCAGATCTGATTTATTCAGAACTGAGTGAGGTTTGATGTGAGGTGAGTATATGCTGGTACAAAGAATTAGTTCTTTCCCCTCCATATATTTCTCCTGATGGAGTTGTCTTTGATCCTTTTAAGTCTTTTAAAGCTTGAACATTTGTTAAAGACTTTCTAAAGAAAGCTATTTGAAATTATATATTAGGGAAAGTTAGAAGACTTTTTTCTAATTATGTTTGGCGGCTAATTTAAAAGATATCAAGGGAATGCATGGAGTTCTCCAAAGAAAGCCGAAAGAAATCAAAGTATTTAAAAGTCACACATCTTCGTGACAGGTTGTCTTGTGATTTAAACAACATATTTGAACAAAATAGATCATGTTCTGTGTCCGTTAGAGGTTGGGAGACCCCAGGCAAACACTTAAGGTAAAAGTTACATAAAGAATTGTGCTTGTATGGTAAGAATATGCCTTTATGCTTAACTTATGGTGCGTTCAGAAAACCCAAAGAGTTGTTTAAACTGAGGTTTTTTCACTAACATTATCTTCTGAAAGCAATCCATTTCTGAACATCTGAACAGGTATTCATTAGAATTGTGCTGCCATAACTGAAAAGAGTTTGTTGGTGATGTGATACAAACACATCATGTTATTTACGACAAGTTCCAGAGGTATAGCCATGTTAGTATGTATTCAGCAAAAACCGAGAGGCCTGTAGCACCTTACGCTATGTCTACACTTGTTCAAATAAGTTGACTTAGCATGTCTACACTGTAAATTTAGGTTGACTTTAAGTCCACACTGGACACCTAAGTAGACCTGCAGAGGCTAGGTGGACCTGGGAGTGGTGCATGGTGGGAGGTGGAGCACCCCTTTAAAAGTGCCAGGGAGCTCAGCATCTTCCCCATTGTAATAGGGTACATGGGGGCTGAGCAGGATAGAGACAGGGGCAGGGTACAGGAGTGGGGTGGCAGGGCTGTGTCCTGCGCTGTGGGTGGGCATGCCAGACTCTGGTTGTGCCAGGCACCCTGGGAGGGAGGTCAGTGGGGGAGCCCTGGGGACTCTTTAGGTCGACTTAGGGCTAATCCACGTCTACACTAAGAACATAAGAACATAAGAAAGGCCGTACTGGGTCAGACCAGAGGTCCATCCAGCCCAGTATCTGTCTACCGACAGTGGCCAGTGCCAGGTGCCCCAGAGGTAGTGAACCTAACAGGCAATGATCAAGTGATCACTCTCCTGCCATCCGTCTCCATCCTCTGATAAACAGAGGCTAGGGACTCCATTCTTAACCCCTTTCTGGCTAATAGCCATTTATGGACTTAGCCACCATGAACTTATCCAATTCCCTTTTAAATACCGTTATAGTCCCAGCCTTCACAACCTCCTCAGGTAAGGAGTTCCACAAGTTGACTGTGCATTGTGTGAAGAAGAACTTCCTTTTATTTATTTTGAACCTGCTACCTATCAGTTTCATTTGGTGACCCCTGGTTCTTGTATTATGGGAGTAAGTAAACAACTTTTCCTTGTCCACTTTTTCCACATCAGTCATAATTTTATATACTTCTATCATGTCCCCCCTCAGTCTCCTCTTTTCCAAGCTGAAGAGGCCTAGCCTTTTTAATCGTTCCTCATAGGAGACACTCTCCAAACCCCTAATCATTTTAGTTGCCCTTTTCTGAACCAGTAAGTCGACTTAAAACTAGGTCTTATTAAGTTTACTTAAAATTTCCTTAAGTCGGCTTAAGCTGCTGCTTAAGTGGACTTAAGGAAACTGTAATGTAGACTCAGAGTAAATTAAGTCAACTTAAGCCTGTTTAAGTCGACTTAATTTACAAGTGTAGATGCAGCCTTAGAGACTAACAAATTTCTTCAGGCATAAGCTTTTGTGGGCTCCAACCGACTTCATCAGATGCATGAAATGGAAACAACAATTGAAAGATATATATACACATGCCAGGAGGAGTAGCATAATAATGGCAAGTGCTGACAAAGTCAATTCAGTGGGGCAGGAGAGACTAATCACACCAGTTGAATAGAAGGTGAGAATCTGTGAAGACTGACAATTACTTTTTGTAGTGTGATAACCATTCTAAGTCCCTGTTCAGACCCAGTCTGATTGCATCAAGTTTGCAAATGAACTCCAGTTCTGCAGTTTCACACTGGATTCTGCTTTTGAAAATTTTTTGCAGGAGTATGGGAACTTTCAAGTCTGCCACTCAGTGTCCAGGGAGGTTGAGGTGTTCTCCTACCAATTTATGGATGTTACCATTTTTTATTCCAAAGGGGTAGCCGTGTTAGTCTATTGTAGAAAGACAACAGAGTCCTGTGGCACTTTTAAAGACTAACAGATTTATTTATTGCATGAGCTTTCATGGGAGAAAATCCACTTCGTAAGAAGAGTCCAGTTTGGCCGATGTACATGGCAGAGGGGCATCACTGGCACATAATGGCATATACATTAGACTCATAGACTTTAAGATCAGAAGGGACCGGTACGATCATCTAGTCTGACCTCCTGCAAAATGCAGGCCTCAAGACCTCCCCCACCCACTCCAACAATAGGCCACCAACCTATGACTGAGTTATTTACCTCCTTAAATCATGATTTAAGGACTTTAAGATATAGAGAATTCACTGGTAAGTGAGCCATGCCCTATGCTACAGAGGAAGGTGAAAAACCCCCAGAGCCCAGGCCAATCAGCCCTGGGGGAAAATTCCTTCCTGACCGCAAATATGGCAACCAGTTAAACCTTGAGCATGTGGGCAAGTGTCAACAGCAAGTTACCCAAGAAACAATTCTCTGTAATAACTCAGAACCCACCCCATGTACTCTCCCCTCTTAGGCCACTTCTATATCCACCACACGTAGCCAAAGATCAGTCAATTTCCAATATAGGCTAATCATACCATCCCCTCCATAAATTTATTAAGCTCAGTTTTGAAAGCAGTTATGGTTTTTGCCCCCACAACTCCTCTTGGAAGGCTATTCCGGTACTTTACTCCTCTAATGGTTAGAAACCTGCGTCTAATTTCAAGCCTAAATTTCTTGATGGACAGTTTATAACCATTTGTTCTTGTGTCCACATTGGTGCTCTACTCAAATAATTCCTCTCCCTCCCTGATATTAATCTCTCTGATGTATTTATAGAGAGCAATCATATCCCCCCTCAACCTTCTTTTTGTTAGGCTAAACAAGCCAAGCTTCTTGAGTCTCCACTCATAGGGCAGGTTTTCCACTCCACAGACCATCCTTGTAGCCCTTCTCTGAACCTGTTCCAATTTAAATTAATCCTTTTTTTAACATGGGGGACCAGAACTGCATGCAATATCCAGATGGGGTCTCACCAGTGCCTTGTACAGCGACACTAACACCTCCCTGTCTCTACTTGAAATTCCTTTCCTGATACATCCTAGAACCGCATTAGTAGATGTGCAGGTGAATGAGTTCCTGATCGTATAGCTGATGTGGTTGGGTCCTGTGATGGTATCACTAGAGTTGATGTGCGGGCAGAGTTGTCAAAGGGGTTTGTTGCAGGGATAGGTACCCGGGTTAGTGTTCTTGTAGTATGGTGTCCAGTTGCTGCTAAGTATTTACTACAGGTTGGGGGGCTGTCTGTAAGCAAGAAGATGCCTGCCTCCCAAGGCTTGGGAGAGCGTGAGATCATTTTCCAGAATAGGTTGTAGATTTCTGATGATGTGTTGGAGGGATTTCAGCTGGGGCTGTAGGTGGTGGCCAGTGGTGTTCTGTTATTTTCTTTGCCGGGTCTGTCCTGTAGAAGGTGATTTCTGGGTACCCCTCTGGCTTGGTCAATCTGTTTTCTCACTTCCCCAGGTGGGTACTGTAGCTTTAGGAGTGTTTGGTAAAGGTCCTGTAGGTGTTTGTCTCTGTCTGAGGGATCGGAGCAAATCCAGTTGTATCGCAAGGCTTGACTGTAGACAATGGATCGTGTAATATGTCCAGGGTGGAAACTGGAGGCTAGTAGGTATGTATTGTGGTCAGCTGGTTTTTGGTATAGAGTGGTGTTAATATGTCCATCCCATACTCATACTGTGGTGTCCAAGAAGTGGATTTCTTGAGTGGACTGGTCCAGGCTGAGCTTGATGGTGGGGTGGAAATTGTTGAAGTCCCGGTGGAATTCTTCAAGGGACTCTTTCCTGTGGGTCCAGATGAGGAAAAAGTCATTGATGTAGCGTAGGTAAAGGAGAGGTATTTGTGGACGTGATTTGAGGAAGCCATGTTCTAGGTCAGCCATAAAAATGTTGGCATACTATGGGGCCATGCTGGACCCATAGCCATGCCACTAACTTGAAGGTATAGATTGTCTCCAAATTTGAAGTAGTTGTGGGTCAGGACAAAGTCACAGAGTTCAGCTACCATGTGTGCTGTGTCGTCAACAGGAAAACTGTTCTTGATGGCTTGTAGTCCATCTTTGTGTGGAATGTTGGTGCAGAGAGCCTCTACATCCATAGTGGCAAGGATGGTGTTTTCTGGTAGATCACCAATGGATTGTAGTTTCTTCAGGAAGTCAGTGGTATCACGAAGATAGCTAGGCACGCTAGTAGTGAAGGTCTGAGGACAGAGTCCACATAGCCTGACAATCCTGTTGTGAGTGTGCCAATGCCTGAAATAATGGGGCGTCCAGGATTCCCAGGTTTGTGGATCTTAGGAAGTAGATAGAATACCCCAGGTCAGGGCTCTTGGGTGTGTCCGTATAGATTTGTTCCTGTGCATCTGTAGGAAGTTTCTTAAAGAGATGTTGATTTTTTTTTGGTATTCCTTAGTGGGTTCATAGGGTAGTGGCTGGTAGAATGGGTGTTACAGAGCTGTCTGGCAATCTCCTGTTCATAATCCAACTTATTCATTATGACTACAGCGCCTCCTTTGTCAGCCTCTTTGATTATAATGTCGGAATTGTTTTTGAGGTTGTGTAGAGCATTACGTTCAGCATGGTTGAGGTTGTGGGGCAAGTGACACTGCTTGTCTACAATCTTGTCTACAATCTCAGCATGTTATTTATGTGCTGTCTGACCAGTATGTAATGCCAGTCCATTATGTGTCAAGTTAGTTAAATAATTATAAACTTAAATTTGACCAACATTCTTCCATGAATACTCTTTTCTGTTCTCGTGCTGAAACTGCATATGGGGAAAATCGCATGAAGTTGAAGGCTATGCAACTACTTTCAAACTTTCAAATTACTTTTTGGTTATACAAATTGTGATCAAATATACAATGTTCTACTTCCTTTAAGTTAATTCTATATTTTATTTCCAAGAGGGATTCAATTAAACCAATAAAACCCATGTGGGTTTTTTTATTTCCGTTTTTAGCTAAAGAGAAACTTATTTTATGTACTCTACTTAGGAACTGTAATATCCCCCAGGCTGGCTGGTTGAATATATTGTCAATAGAATTTTCCTTTTTTCCTGTCTTGTCTTCCTGCAAATTATTTTTCACTATGTGGAACGTTAGCTCTTACTAGGCTAATTTTTGGGGGATCTTTTTCCCTTGTTCCTTCACACTTTTTCAGAGTCTAAGTGAAATGGGAGCCCTCTAACATTCAGTTTAGAGTTGAACTTTGAAACCAATGCAGTTTTCGGGGGGAAGATTTCAAGACTGTATTGTCCCTAGTTGACAGAGAAAGAGGGACAAGGGGTGGAGGGTTTGGCTACATTCTGGGCTGGTGGTAATGATTGATATAGTAGGGTCGACTGAGCAGGTTGTGAAGACCCGCTTAGTCAATGGGAGATGGGACTCCAGTTGACACCATTAGTCCACCTCCCCAAAAGAAATAAGGCTTCATCAGTAGAAGGGAGTCTTCCATCAATGCAGTGCCATGAAGATGCCATAGTGCTTCAATGTAAGTACATCAGTGGGAGATACACAAACTACATTATAGAGCTTGCATATCTCCCATTGATGTCCATTGCCAGTGTAGACCAGCCCAGAGAGAGAGAAACTGTTGAAGTCTGACATTGCTCAACTTCACATATGTAGATATAAGAAGTAGAAATTTTCACAAGAAATAGAAGTTTCTGAAATGATAGTTGGTGGTGTAGGCAGGGAAGGGAGAAAGTGTCAATGCCATTACTTTCCCCTGAAAAGAAGCAGCAGACATTTGGGGGCATAACAACATCCAAATGAAGCCTCAGCTGAAACCATCCATCACAAATCTTGGTGAACTGCCTTTCAGTTGAAGGAAGATTTTTTTAAAATGTTTTAATCAACTGTAACACTCTGTACTCTCTGCCTTCTTAAAAGTCCTTGAAAATTAATTTTAAGGGAGAAAGGATAGGGAAAATAAGGCACCTTAAAAGCTTTATACATCAGTCAGCTACATTTTCTTTAATTTTCTAATATGCAAGGCTTATTCCCATCTCTGCAGCTGTTGGTCTAATTGAATGTTTTCCTGTTTGAAATGCAAAGTAATTTAAAGTGACTAGCAGTTATTCAAGGAACCTCCCTTTCTAGGACATAACTTAATCTGACATCTTTAACACTCATCAGAGATTCAACATCTTTTCAATCTGATTACTGCTTCCGCCATCATTCTTCAAGTTCCTTGACTTCTATTTAAGTACTCCAATTTACAGCTTGATTATTCAAATGAAACTAAGAGTAAAAAATCAAGCTTTCTTAAAACACTTTACTTCATTGGATGGCATATTAACATTGAGGAGCACAACTACTTATTGGATTTCTTGTCTCCTGTGGTGCTGCAACAATCCACTATGTTTCTAGCTTTATGTCTGCTGAGTTTCAAGAGGATAATTTGTAAGAAGTTCATGTAGCATAAAGTTAATATCATCGGAATTTATTGAGTGGAGAAATAACTGAATTTTGTCAAAGAAGGCTATAGAATCTTCTGAGCCATGAAAAAGAAAGGTCATAAATCATTCACAGTCAGAAAGGTGACATTTTTCTAAAAAGCAAATAGCAAGGCAATGATATTTCTTCTCCCAACCCTGATATGTAAAGATTCTAAAATTTAACTGGTGTAAGTATGGTGCATGTCATCTGATCTGTATAGGCCAAATAGCTTATAATAAGTAGGTGAGTATGAAATCTGGAGATACAATTTTTGAGACAGAATATTCTCCCCCTTGTGTCTAGGCATAAGATTGTCCCTCATCTGTCCCCTAGAAAGATTTCTGCCAATAGCTGCTGTTTGTTGGTGCTTTTTCTCCCTACATCATCTTTGTTTAAACTGATATTTTCTCCTTTTAGAGGGAATCTGTAAAGTGTTTTATCTATTTCAAAGAATGTAGTTTTACTCTTCCATAGATGTCCAAGGGACTTATCCAAATAATTCTCATTAATGTTAATGAGAGAGTTACGCTGTGTAAAACCCATACTTTCTGATAAGAGAACAAAACAAATGCCTAAATATCACACACAGAAAACAGTCTTGCAAATAGAATCTGTGACTGGCTCAAAAAGAAGAATGGAGTTTCTCTGTTTATGGTCAAACTCTGCAAAGGCATTTACTGCATCAAGAACCTTAATTTAAAAATTTGCCTCTGCTGAAAAGTCTCTGGTACATTAGCAACTTACTTAAGCAATAATTCAGAAGTGAGATGAAGGGAAACCAGCTTTCCCAGACTATGGATCGTGGTTTCCAGGGGGAGCACAGCTGCGTCACACCCATAACAAATTCTGAAAAAAATAGATACAAAATTATTAAAACAAACCCTTTCATAATATAAATCCAATATTGATAGCTTTACTGGACGATAAACTGATTGTCCTTTCCCATGGCAAGACCCTGGATTCTGACTTGTTCTAAATTAACATATTTAGCTGAAGAAGGAGCAGTCTTCTCTGGTTGTAACTTCCCATCCCATTTTCATTATAGCCCCTTGCTTAACCTATGCTTGGCTTTCATGCATGTATTCATCTATAGATCACATATGTATCTTTCTTTACAGGTTTAAGGAATTTTGTCATTATAGATGATAAGTTTATATATTCAGCCTAACTTAATAAGTTAGCATAGACATTTTTACATTAATAGCTGGAACACAAAGTTCCTTACAGGACTGTGTAAATTATACACCTTGCATGAAACAGCAAAAGTCGTATTCATAAGCTGCATAGACGCATAGGACATAAGCTAATATTAAATACGTTTGCACAGGTAGGTCTGTTTGTTCGATGAGCAATGGTGTGAAGATTCAGGAGGCTATGTATTGATTATGAAACCCAGGTGAGTAGCCAGGAAAACAACCAGGCACTTGCCAGTATGGGCCCAAGACATTTAAAAGAACACTGCAAAATCCACAAAAATATCCAGAAATAATGAAAAGGGAAGATAGAAGAACATTCTGTGAAGGATGACATGTGTCAGTCATACTCAAGAACCCATTAATCAATAGAATGGATGTATCCCTACAATTTTGGGGATGAAGGATTCATATTTGGGAATAGAAAAAGGACCCAAACTGACCTATGTTAGACGGCGTATAAAGGGACCAACCCTGTTGCTGGGGGTAGCTTCTAGCTTTTTAGTTGTCTAGCTTTTCTATCTACCTGTCTGTTTAGCTAGCTATCAGATTTTAGCTTAAGAAACAGTAACAGAGCAATCTTTTTCTTCCTACTAGTTATTTAGATTTTGCTTTAACTGTCTAAATATATTAGCTATAGATATTTAGTATTGCCAAGCCCTCCACCCCTCCTGTCAAGTGGAGGAACTGGATATCTATCTCTAAACCAAGTCGTTGGAAAGGTGAGAGTATGTTAACTTGAGGTATAAATCTAATATAATTCTTGGTATAGTTTAGATCATAAACCACATCGTATTTTATGTATGTATCAAAGTAGAAGTTGATTGTAATTTGGCTATTTGTTTGTTCAAATAAACTTTTCTCAATTCTCTGCTTATCATTTATGCTTGTTTCAATAAAAGGTTTTTGTAAAATACTTTGAAGTATCCATGTAACAATTCCTGTTGGTCATCCCAGGAGGTCCCCCATTTTTAAAATTATCTGTGGCTGCATTCAGACAAATTCCCTGGCAAGATTTACTGGCAATCCCAATCCAAATTCCAAATCATAAAAAATCAGGCTACATCATCTTCATGTCTCCAAAAGTTAGGCTTCTCTTCAGAAGAAGCAATAAAAACTAGGCATCATAAATGTTAAATAAATCCTGTTTGTTCCAAAAAATGACCTGATTGTTAATTTTCTCAGTTTACCTTTTGGTGACATCTTTCAATTATGACATTCAATTTCAACATTGACATTGAATGCCAATACAGTTAGTTAGTTAGTTAGTTAGTTAGTTAGTTAGTTAGTTAGTTAGGCTATGTCTACACTTGTTAATTTAAGTTGACTTAGCATGTCCACACTTAAATTTTAAGTCGACTTTGAGGGGATCGTACAAAATCGACCTAGAGCGCCTACACTGGACACCTAGGTCGACTTGTAAGGGCTAGGTGGACCTGGGACAGGTCTACAGTGGCAGGGGGGGCACCCCGTGCCAAGTGCCAGGGGGCTCAGCCTTTGCCCCATTGTACCTGGGTACAATGGGGCAAAGGGGGACAGGGAAGCTGGCAGGGCATAGGGGCAGGGTGGGCAGGGCTCTGCCCTGCCCTTTGGGGGAGCATGCCAGGCTCTCCCTGTGCCAGCCACCCTGGCAGGGAGGGCAGTGGGGAAGCCCTGGGGGCCCCTAAGTCGACTTAGAGTTGACTTAGGGCTACTCCACGTCTACACTGGCTTAAGTCGACTTTAGAAAGTCGACTTCGGCAGAAAGTCGACTTAAAATGAGGTTTAGTAAAGTCGACTTAAATTTTCCTTAAGTCAACTTAAGCAGCTGCTTAAGTCGACTTAAGGAAAGTGTCGTGTAGACGCAGAGTAAATTAAGTCGACTTAAGCAAGCTTAAGTCAACTGAATTTACAAGTATAGATGCACCCAGTGTTAGTTAGTTAGTTAGTTAGTTAGTTAGTTAGTTAGTTAGTTAGTTAGTTAGTTAGTTTTAAATTTGTAACTCCTATCTCATTAAAGTTAAACTTTGGAATCTTCATAGTTCTGTCCAACATAGTGATGGTTACAAAATTTCTTGCTCAGGGTTGGAAAAGGGTTACTAAATATTATTTAGTCTATTCTAGAGGAGGTCAACAGCTTCATATAGTTTAAAAACTATGTTCTAGAGTCAAATGTCTTCATGTAACACAACAGCCAAAATGTAAACATTTCATGGCATTATGTCATACATTGGGCTCTTTTCCCATACCATTGCTATGCACCACTGATGGAATGATTTTGTTGCAATTCCTTTCATCTGTCAAGATGTTGGATGGCTATACATGCACACATACAAATGCTAACTCAATAAAGCACTGAAAAAAAGAGTGACCTTACAGCTTTATGGTCATTTTATGGAGTTTGGCTTTTATTAAAAAACCTTAGCCTAAGAAACTTGTCTTTCTTGATTTTTTAAGTACTTATTTGTGGCAAAACAGTTAAGAAATAAAAAAGCTTGAATAAGAATGACTGTAATTAAATGTTGTATGTGTATTTGTTCTCAGTGTGCGCTGTTCCAGCTCAGTGCAGGTAGACTGAACTGCACACAGCTTCGGTTCCATAGCGAAGGCACTTGATCAGGTTTATTGTTGATGAAGCACATTCCTAGTATCCTGTGGACTCTCTGGCTCTACTAACACATATAAGGCCATTACAGTTGACCAGCATAGTGAATGGTGGGACTTTCCATTCCCTCCTCACCTGGACAAAGACACCCCTTCTGAGACCCTATTCCAATACAAACAAGTTATGTTACCCCTGACATGGTTAATTACCACCCTTTGCCTTGTACATGTTAGTTAGATCAAAGAGTCTCTATTCCGCACACTGTCATACTGACCTTATCTTTAAGGGGGGTCAGTCTGTCCTTGTATCATCTTCAGGGAATGTGTTTACACCATAACCTTGTATTGAAGTTTTCTGATACTACCCTTCTAGAATGTGTTTCTGTGAGTCCTTCTGGTTTTGCAATGCCAGCCCTGTTCTTGCCATGTTCAGGTATTGAATAGTCAACTTACAATCAGGCATCTGCTTTGTAACAGGCTCTGACTTTTGCTAATAGCTGATTTTTGCTACCCTTGCTTTATCTTAGCAGGGCCTGACATTTGTCCAAGCCCTAGGCCTTACACTACATCCCTTATATCAGGCCTCATGTCTCAGGGTCTGTCTTTCTCCTCCATCATTTAAAAACTTTTCCAGGGAGCCTAGACCAACTGACTGTTCCATAAATGCCTCAAAGCCCTATGATTGATGTAACACACACCTATTGAGATTTCTAGAGTAATCTTTCAGATTAGTCTTTATGCAGAAAAAAATGACATTGGATTAGTCCTTTTGAAGAAAAACTATATTGCCAGTTATTGTACTAAATCCTTCTCTTACACCACCATAATAAAACTGGAGAACCACCATTGACAGGAATTTCTTCTGGATTTATACCTTTTATAACTTAGAATTTTGGCAATTATTTTTAATGCTCTTGATATAATTTTGGATTCTGTATATAGTAATAATAAAATATAGTGGAATAAATACAGAACCCCATTTCATATTTGAAGGCCTCAAAAAATTAAACTTGTTCCCATACTCTTATTCAGTAATTTTTGTAACCATGTATTTCACAGTTTTCTGTTTACCAAAAGCAAGCAGCCTACCAGCTTGCTTAAGTCACATCAACAACTGTTTTTTATACGCAGATAATTATTAACAACAACCATACAGTAATGTAATATTTTAAAAATGTATATGTTAAAATATGCAATAGGGATATAAGGAGAGAAATAATGAAACAGGAGAGGGGAGGGGTAGAATGGAAGAAGTGAAGTCGGGAAAGACGTATAAAATAATATCATGAGGCTATTCAGTTTCAGCCTGAAACATTTGAATGGCAAGAGGGTGGTGGCTTGGGAAACAGAGTAGAATGGAATTACATGCACAGAAAACGGCATAGAATACTGAACAGAAGTAGGACTCTAAGCCTATCAAACTGCTTGTCACTGGTAGAATTTGTGGGAAGTGTGTGAAATATAAGACTTGACATTAGCTCTAATGCTTTAACCAACACTAGTCTAATTTCCCTCTGCACTCTTTTTATCAGTACATGTGACCATGGATGATGTCCTTAGAACAGCCACTTAGCCAGCTAACCACACTCTGAAGCTGATCAGTGTGTGGTCAGAAAGTGCTGTCCTCCACAATTTCTACGCAACAGAAACATTCACATACACTACGAAATTTTACAGTTCATTTGTCTTGTGTGTGGACCTGATTTCCTGACTATGGGTGCGTCTACACATGTAAATTAAGCTTGCTTAACTCGACTTAATTTACTCTGCGTCTACACTACACTTTCCTTAAGTCGACTTAAGCAAGCTGCTTAAGTCGACTTAAGGAAAATTAAGTCGAATTTTTAAAACCTAGTTTAAAGTCGACTTTTGGCTTAAGTCGACTTTAGAATGTCGACTTAAGCCAGTGTAGACATGGAGTAGCCCTAAGTCAACTCTAAATTGACTTAGGGCTCTCCAGGACTCCCCCACTGCCCTCCCTGCCAGGGGGGGTAGCACAGAAAGAGCCTTGCATGCCCCCCCACAGGGCAGGGCAGAGCCCTGCCCACTCTGCCCCTATGCCCTGCCAGCTTCCCTGTCCCCCTTTACCCCATGTACCCAGATACAATGGGGCTAAGGCTGAGCCCTCTGGCACTTGGCAAGGGGTGCCCCCCTGCCACCATGGACCTGTCCAAGGTCCCCCTAGCCCCTACAAGTCGACCTAGGTGTCCAGTGTGGACGCTCTATGTTGACTTTGTGGGTTCCCCCCAAAGTCGACTTAAAATTTAGGTGGGGACATGCTAAGTCGACTTAAATTAACAAATGTAGACATAGTCTAGAGAGTGGATGGTAGTTCCCTGTCCCAAGTGTGAGAAGAGTGTAAGTGGAATCTCAATCCCAGCATTCAGGGAAAAGCTTGAATGTTTATATGCATTGATTAGAGGTTGAACTTTCAACTTTGAAGTTCTTTCTCACATTTGCAGGGGGAAAAGGGGAAAGTTGACTTAAATTTACAAGTGTAGACATAGCCAAATAGCAGTAAATAAAAAGAGATCTAACCTCATTCCCAAAATGACTTTGTAAAAATCTCTCATTTCCTAATTGAATAGGAGGAGGAAAATAGTAAAAAATTTCACAGCTGTGGCTGTGAAAGCAAAATCCACTTCAAAGATTAAATCATACTGCAAATTTAAGTCTTTTCCTAGCTCATCAGAAGGCATCCCAAAAAGAAAATGCAAATCTTACCAAAAAAAGTATTCATAAAGAGAAGGAACCATCTGTTTATCTCTGAGAAATCGTTCATTGGAAGATAGTCGAGGGAGGAGGGAAATTTTGGGCTTCTATGATCTGAGTCAGGTCCCTTCAAGAGACCCATGAAAGATTATTTCCATCACAATATTTGGAAGTTTTTATGTTCAGTATAACCTGAGAAACTACAAACAATAGAAAAGTAGGGGGACAAAAATCAGGAAGATTCCTTGCATTTCAGAAGAATTAAGATTTGAATTCCTCTTTACACATTGCTAGAAGATCTAAGCAGAGTGGTAATTTCCAGAAAAAACCAGAAAATGAAATACAGAAAGATCCATTAATACAATGCATAGAGGAAACAGTCATTTTGCGAATGGTAAACATAGCTATACTGATCTTAGTTAAGGGCACAGTAAAACTATAAAAAGCTGGATACCTGCTAAAGAAACCCACAGTGAAGAATAGAACACCTTAAGAATGAGCTATGAATCTTAAACAACTTTCTTGAGCATTCAGCATAAATTAAGGTCATTTGGGTGCCTCATTGGAGAAGTGCAAATTTAATTCTATATTTTCTAGGTTTCTCACATTTGAGGTTTTTAAGACTAACATTCTTGAAAACGTGATATGCACTCAAATGATGAACACTGATATGTGCCCACCACCTTGACTTTGCTATGAAGTGTTGAGACTGTGGTGTTTCACAGACAAAATAAAGAGAAGTTGCCATTTCTCAGAGTCTTACAATCAAAGACCACCATATTGACAGGATCCCTGCACATAAGCACCTCTGACCTGATCCAATGCACTTTGTAGGCAATCAATTTTGCAAGAACACAGGGATCAGTCCTCGCATAGCTTTTTCCAAAATTGTAGAGATATATTGGTTGAAGGGAAAGATGGTATTAAGCAAGAAGAACATGGAGGGAAATTTATATACATTACCGGATATAGGTTATGAAGTCAATGGGACAATACTGTTTTACATCAGGTGAGGAACTGGCCCTAGCAGGGATGGTGGGTTAAGGGTTATTGTGGGAATAGGTAGGTTTTGAAAAGATATTTGAAGAGGACTGAGGAACCAGAGCATTTTTAGGGAGGATTTATAGGTACAAGGATCATGAGATTTAAAGAAAACCAATGGATAGGGCACTGGATTGGGACTTAGGAGATATGGATTCTTTCTCTGGCTCTGTCACTGACCAACTGTGTGATTTTTGCGCAAGTTATTTCACTTTTCTGTGCCTTTGCTTTCCCCTTAATTTTGTCTTACCTATTTAGATTGAAAGCTTTTCAGTCTTAGACTCTTAAGGTGCATCTACACTTACAAATTAAGTTGACTTAAAATACTCCACTTCTACAGTGGGCTTTCCTTAAGTCAACTTAAGTTCCTCTGTAAGTTGAATTAAGGAAAAGTTAGTTCGAATCAATTACACCTGGTTTTAATTTGAACTAGCACTTAAATTGACTTTATTAAATCGACCTAAACCAGTGGAGACTGGGATTAACACCTTGGTGGATCTTATTAAGTCGACTTAAAATGTTAAGTTGACTTAATAAGGTCAAAAAGGGGCCATGTCTACACTTGAAAAGTTAAGTCAACTTTTGTTAAGTCAACTTAATAAAGTCGACTTTAAGTCAACTTAAAGTCGACCTTATTAAGTCGACTTCATAAAGTCGATCTAACCTTTCAAGTGTAGACATAGCCTTATTGTGTATGTGTGATAACTAGCATGATTGGGACAGAATCTTCTTTGTGATCCTTCAGGTAATTTTGTTGTAATAATACTAAGCACAGTAGCTTCTATGATAGAAACAGAAAGAGAAGTAGAAGTAGCAGAGCCCAGGGCCCAAGAAGGCTCATGGCAAGAGACAAATTGTGACTGGGTAAATCTGTTTAGAGTCTCAAAAGAGAGAAAGAGGATTGCAGGATGAAAAAAAAAAAAAAGCCTCCAATGAGAGGCTTTGAAGTGGATAGTACCAGGACTACAAGATAGGAGAAGATGAGTTTTGAAATCGATAAGCTTGTCTGTAAAATTAGCAATGAGTTCAGCAGAAATGTTCTCCATATTCCATGACGTAGTCTTTAAAATGCCCCCTATGTTATTCCAAATTGTGTTACACACATTTCTGGAAATAGTCCTAATTTATTTCCAAACAAATTACCAAAATAAAAAGAGAGTATGACACAAACTGGATATAAAAAAAGACGCTAAACAACTCTAGAAGGCCATTTCATTTGCCATGTATCACCTTATATTAAAAAGGAAGAAATGTGTAAAAACAGCACAGGCTCCAGCTAATGCAGAACACAGCTGCCTGACTTTTCCACATATGAAGCCACTGTGAAGACCATTCTGAAGTCATACTACTAGTTCCCATTCAGCCTCTGATTCCAATTTAAAACTTTGGCCTTAATTTTCAGCACAATTAATGGATCACACCCTAGCTACCTTACGGATCAAATTTCAGTCCATGAGAACCACCTTGGCAACTGTGTTTCTTGGGGAGAATGCAGATCATAACACCTGGGAATAAGCACATGGAAGCTGGAGATAAAAGTATTCCAGTTGTAGAACGAACTTTCAAAGGATATCAGGTAAATCCAGAGTCTGATCATCTCTAGAAAAATGCTGCAAAACCTTTTCCTTTTAAAAAAAACCTTTCCACCATAACTATGACACTGACACCCCCATCTACCCAATAAACCTACCAACAGAAAAAATAAATTAATAATATCTAAACAGGCCCCTTGTTTATGGTCTGATGCTGCACTGGTTTACAAGATCCCATTAAACAAGTTATCCTGAGCACTCATCTTTCTCCTCCTTTTTTGTCATAGTGACAGGAGCCACAGATAAAACACACAGAGGCATTGTCAGTATAGTCACAATGGGTGCGTCTACACTTGTAAATTAAGTCGACTTAAGCTTGCTTAAATCGACTTAATTTACTCTGCGTCTACACTACACTTTCCTTAACTCAACTTTGTTAACCCTAGTTTAAAGTTGACTTTAGGCTTAAGTCAATGTTCTAAAGTCGACGTAAGCCAGTGTGGACGCAGAGTAGCCCTAAGTTGACTCTGACTTGACTTAGGGCTCTTCAGGACTCCCCCACTGCCCTCCCTGCCGGTGGGGCTGTCACAGGGGGAGCCTGGCATGCCCCCACCACAGGGCAGGACAGAGCCCTGCCCACGCTGCCCCTATGCCCTGCCAGGGTCCCCGTCCCCCTTTGTCCCATTGTACCCAGGTACAATGAGGCAAACGCTGAGCCCCCTGGCACTTGGCAAGGGGTCCCCCCTGCCACCGTGGACCTCTCCCAGGTCCACCTAGCCCCTAGAAGTCAACCTAGGCATCCAGTGTGGACGCTCTAGGTCGACTTTGTAAGTTCCCCCCCTAAGTCGACTTAAAATTTAGATGTGGACATGCTAAGTCGACTTAACAAAGTCAACTTAAAATTGACTCTGTTAAGTCTACTTAGCTAAAGTCAACCTAAATTAACAAGTGTAGCCATAGCCAATGAAAAGTGAAAATTACGGTTCAGAACTCCCTGCCTTTGCTCTCCTAGGCTATGTCTACACTTACTAAAGTTAGTTCCAATTAGTTAATTCGAACTAACTAATTCAAACTAATTTTAATTAGTTCGAATTAATTTAATTTGAACAAGCAAAATTTAGTTCGAATTAAGCTTAAAGCTTAGTTCGAATTAGGGAATTGCATTGAGTTCAATGGGCCGGTTAGTTCGAACTAAGCTCGAATTAACCCTTAGTTCGAATAGCATATTCGAATTTATTAGTTCGAATTAAGGAAGCCCTTAATTCAAACTAATAAAAGTCTAGTGTAGCCATGGTTTAAGTTAGTTCGAATTAAGCTTCCTTAATTTGAACTAATTTGCCAGTGTAGTCATAGCTAAAGTTTTACCCCAGATATGCTTATTGTGTAAGTTGTATACAATACTTTCCTGCTTTTGAGTGACTGTGCCTCGCACCACTTAGAGCACCAGCTATATTGAGTGTGGCACTCCAGAGGTGAGGGAAATGAGGAGGAAATTGCTTGTTTGCATGAAACTAATAACATAGACCACGGGAACGGGATCCTGGCACCATTTCCCATGGATGGTTGTGGTGATTTAGCTGATATTCCACTCATGAAGGTAACTTAAGCACAGAGATCACAAGTGCTGCTGGTGTCCCAAAGCCACCCATGCCCATATGCTGCTAGCCTGTTTACTGCAGCGGTGCCGGTCACAGTTATTGCTGACTAGCATAGGAATGTGTCTGTTGTGGAGGAAGAAATAAGGCGGCCCTCCCTGGAAACATTTTGAAGAGGACTGCAGTGTACCTTCACGAATGTTTCATCTTGACATCTCAGAACGATTCAAGGGATGTCTCTGTGTTAACAAAATGGCTCAACATGCCTTCCCCACATCTAACTCTATAGGCAATGAGAAAGCAGATGACAACGTTACCTCTCTTTTGTTGTCCGCTACCTCTTCCAGGACGATTATGTTAATGATAAGTTGATGTATGTGTCCTGTTAAGTTGGGAGCACCATCACTGTAATAGGAAATACATGAGCACACTTACCCAGGGTTCCTTCATGTGCAATGGGCTTGCCCATGCTCAACTGCCTGGACTGACTGGACTGCGTTAAAGAGTCTAAACCAAATTCTGGGTAATGGCTTAAATGGACCCCCTGGTCCCATGTCCCCATCTTCCTCTTCCACCTCCTCTTAAGTCTCACTGTTTGCATGAGGAGCCTATGGATTGGGCTTCTGGGAGTTATCAACAGTGGTGTATGGGGTGGTGGTGAGGTCTGGTATGCAGTTCTTTGTCAAATCAGCAAGTCTGCGGTTCAGCACTGAATCAACTGTTGGCCTCCCTGGCCTTCTGTTGCCCCTGATGGCGTTTCATCAGTTTCATGTGGCACTGTTGATGGTCCCTGTTGTACCACTTCTCTTCCATCCCCTGTGCAATCTGCTTGTAGATGTACACGTTTCTGCAGCTGGTCCATAGCTATGCCTGCCCAGCCACTTCTTCCTGCAGGTTCAAGAACTCCAATATCTTCCATCTATTGGAATGTTTAGTCAGCGTGGTTAGTTGCACAGTTACACACAACAATGGAGAGCTGCTGGGAGTGCTCACCAAACTAAGAATGACAATTTGGAAAAGGCCTTTCAAAAATTCACGGGATTTTAAAGGCTTCCAGCCTCCATGTCCGCTAGACAGTAGAGTGCACAATTATGACCAGAGCAGTTGGTGTTGGACATTGTGATACAGCAGCTAGAGGATGGTTAGGGTTAGCATGAGTAACACAGTGTCTACAACACCGCTCAGAGAGGTGGTGTTACTGGTCACTGTAATGTGGCACTTACATTGGCAGGAGACAAATTTAGGTGTAGACACATGCACAACTAAGTTGACTCATGATGGTTCGTACTGACCAGACTTTGTAGTGTGGATGAGACCTTACTGTCTTAAGTCTTTATTCTCATGCATTTATTATTCTATGACTTAGTGGAGTCATCTATAATATCTAATTGAATTGTAATACTCTTAAAAATAAATAGATACGCTGGACATTCATATGGACTCACAAATGAAATGTGTCCAACTTCTATTAATATATGCAACCTTTAATTGCTGTTGGCCTGAGTTAGGGCCATACCCATAGAAAGTTTTTTGCTTCCTTTGATTTTCTAACAGTCTCTGCAATTTCCCCTTTTTAAAATACGTTTTTTCACTATTGCAGGTTCATTCCTCACAGTTGATTGTTAGTGTTGTAAAATTGTTTGCTTTTCATTTGTAGCTGAAGAGAGTGCTTTAAAAATAATAATAATAAAAAGCCCTAGCTGATTTTGCCTTACTGATCTCTTCTGGAGATTTTATTTTGTTTGTGAAATTGGCAGTTCACATGCCCACTCTCAGCTTTTATTCATTATTCAGTTGGGGAAACAATCAGAATCCTATTAGTTTGATCAATTGCAATTTTACTTTACATGGCTTCTGTTCTATTTCACAGTTTATCTGCTGTACCTCAGAATGCAAGTTTTTAAAAAAAATATTCTCCTCCAGCAGACATATTTTACATATGTTAGGTCAGCGGTTTCTCTATACAGGATCCATCCAACATTTAGTTCAGATTCCCTGACTTTCCTTTCTCCAGAGGCAAACTGTCTACCTCTCAGATTGCTTGTATTATGGTAAGTCTTTGATCATAGACAGGATCCATTGTAATAGGAGCTGAATTCATCCACCCTCTGTTATCTTGGTAGACCTTTCTAACACAATCATGAATTTCCCATTCACTTTGTGGAATGTACTATGTAGGAGCTCTACTGTATGTGAGTTGTGTTCTCTGTTGTGATGGTGGTGGTTTGCTTGGGAAGCAGCTTTTTTTTTTTTTTTTTTTTAAACGTGCTGTTTACTTGTACTCTAATAAAACAAAATGTATTTGATAAAAAAAAAAAAAAAACTATTTTGACTTTTTTTTTTTTTAATCAAATAGTTACTTCACACGAGTTATTCTGGTCTTGTTCCCCATGTAGACAAGCTCTTTGTAAACAACTGAGGGTATTTCTATATTTCTACACTCACTAACAGCTCTGTGTGGAGTACATATACTGAACACACACCTAGCACCAGTAAAAATAGCTATGTAGATGATGAGAAACTTGTTAGGCAAGTAAGGGTACTTCAGAACCTTAGGCTATGTCTACACTTACTAAAATTAGTTCGAATTAGTTAGTTCGAACTAACTAATTCAAACTAATTTTAGTTAGCTTAATTCGAACTAGGAAAAGTTAGTTCGAACTAACTAAGTGCCATTCATGGCACTTGCTTAGTTCAAATTAGCGATCCCCATTCATTTCAATGGCCGGTTAGTTCGAACTAAGAAATTAGTTCGAATTAACATGGCCACATTGGTTAATTTGAACTAGTTCGTTCGAATTAACCCTTTAGTTCGAATACCCTATTCGAACTTATTAGTTCAAATTAAGGAAGCCCTTAATTCAAAATAACTAAAGCCTAGTGTAGCCATGGCTTTAGTTAGTTCAAATTAAGCTTACTTAATTCAAACTAAGTTACCAGTGTAGACATAGCCTTAGAGTATTTACCTTACATGGTTCCCTACACACTCAAACAGTGCTTCCCCATCTGTGCCGCTGTTTTTAACAATATATTGCCCCACTGCCTCCGCAGCAGATCCTTCCCTGCCATCAAGAAAGACTTTTCTCCATGGAAAGGCTCTGTCACACAGGGAAGAATCCAGCAGCTCCCTGCTGCCAGAGTCTTTCCCTGGTGCCTCCTGTGTGCCAGAACCTTTCACTGACATTTGTAGCTACATTTCACAGTGTGGACACAGCCTGCTTTTTCACTGCAGTATGTAGCTACACATACCATATTCACCATCACAAGTGTAGATGAGCCCTTAGTTGATGTTGCATAAAAACAAATAGAATCTAGTTCACTGTCGTAATGGTGTTGGCACCTCAGAGCTAAAAGGAGTAAAATTATTCTTGTTTTTTCCATTGAAGTTGGCAGATATGATTGAGCTATGTATAAATAGCAGTGTTCCTCCTTCCTCCTTTCCCTCCCAGTCCTCTCTACCACCCTAACATGACTGTATGTTGTGTGGCAGCCATAGACTTAGGCGCCCCACACTAGAAATGCACAATTTATGAGATGCCTCTCATCAGCCCATTGTTTCCATCCCATCTGTTACCAAGCTTTCCATCCCATCTGTTATCAAGCTTGCTGGCAACTGCTTGCTTTCTCTCTATCTTCATAAAATTCTTTTTCTTGTGTATCTGTATTTTAAAATTGGAGTGCTGTTCCTGGGGGGAGGGGTAGGCATACTATACAGAACAAGCAATAAGTGACCAGTACGAGGGTGACTTTACCTGCTTCTGCTGATTGTGTTATGTACCTGACAGGAGCAAATCGGAAGCGCTTGGTAGGGTATGGAGTCTTCTAATCACTCTTGGAAATCCTTGTTGAGCAGTCCTGCCTTCTTGAATCACTCAGAACTTACATGATAAAGATTGTCCAAATGCGAGTCTGGGCTGAACTGGCCTAATGGTTAGAGTGGGGAACCAGAAACCAAAGCTGAGGCTTAGAGCTGGAGACAAAGTCCAGAGTCAAGCCCTTGTTCAAAGCAAAAATGAGAGGTCAAGCTGGAGACAGATTCAATAGCCAGAGCTAGGGCATTGTAGCAGGGACTTAGGGTAAGGCAACAAAGCAGGAATTGAGGAGGATGGAGATAAGGAAGGCAGGGCTCAGGAACAGGTGAAAAGGCAGGGTCTGCAGTAGCAGTCAACCAAGGATTTGACTAATTTCTCAGACAATTTCCTATGTCTCCTTCTGGCTTACGATGTGGGGCTAGATTTCTCCCTCAAGGAGGAGCTCCACAGGCAGAACCCTTGGTGAGCTAGAACTTTGCTATCCCCTTCTTCAGTGGTTCTGGTGCAATCAAGCTGCAAACTGTCACACATTCAAGGCCTGTGATCCCATGTGCTACTGTTCAACGGGGCACTTTCACCATCCACAAGCTTTCCAAAACATTTAAATTCTTTAGTTCAAAAGTAAAATGAGAATTTCAGAAAATGTGGAGGGAAGGAGGAAGACTGGTCTTGTGGACAGGGCACTGGAGTGGGACACAGGAAACCTGGGCTTCATTCCTGGCTCTGCCATAGACTTCCTGTGTGATCCTGAAGTTAATCTACCCTGTGCCTCAGTTCTGAAATGGGATAGTGCTTTCCTTCCTCACAGTGGTGATCTAGACATAACTTCTAATAATTCTAATGCACCACTCAGATACTATGGTCATACAAGCACTTAAAGGTGTTATTTAATACTACTTCACTCCCTCTCTGGTATGTAGGGATGGATGAGGGCAGGGGATTGGTTCCCTGCTGGAAAGGAAGATACAGCTTCCCAGGGGCATCACAGAGTTATTTCAAATTTCCTGCAACTCAAAGAGGTGAAGAATGGTCCAACCATCACATTCAGGAGTGAAGAATGCTGGTTCTCTTACCAGACAGGCCGTCTCACTGTTGTACTGTGATTCCAGTGATAACACCTAGTTCTTACACCGTTGGTTTCATCCCTACATCTCAAAGCACTTTATAGTGGAAAACAAATATCATTATCTGCATTGTAAAAATCTGGAGACTTGGGCACAGAATGGTGCGCCCAAGGTCACCCAGGAAGTCAATGGTAGAGCTGGAAATGGAATCAAGAATCCTTACTTACAATTTGGTGTCCTAGCCCTGGAACACACTGATCCCCACTCAGAATTTATGTCACAGAGAAAGTTCAGAATGAGGATGATAAGCTAAGGTACTCCTATTTTCTGCCCAACAATATTTTTTTCACCTAAAATCAACTATTTTATCTTGCAATACATTTAAACTTATTGGATGATATCTTGGTGCCACTCAAGTTAATAGGAAAATTCCCACTGACTTTAATGGAGCCAGGATTTCACTTTTCACGTATATAAGATGTGTATATACAATACATGTATCTGATTCTCCTTTTTCTTAATGATTTATTTCATAGGCTTTTATTTGGCTGCAGATGCACAGTATGGTAGAAATCATCATTTCTATTTTTGTGAACATGCCTGCTAAATAGTTGTGGTTCAGTCAATTTAGTGGATCATTAATTAACACTGATTACTATGCTCTCGTTAAAACTCAGATGGCATCACAAATTACCACCATTAATAATAAAACAATCATTTTCCACAGCCTTAAAATATCTGAAAGAGATACTTTCCCCTCCTCATCCTATTAAATTTTATTATAACAAAGGATTCAGAATTTGACAGAATTACTTTATTAGGATTTTTATTATGTCCCTAAGCAATGAATATCTTCAATTTTCAATAGGAGAAAACAGAGCATATATATGAGACTTTAAAAATATTTAGTTTGACATTTCATTTAATTATCAAATTAAAAGTTAGAGATCAATTGAATGTTTTCCTGCGTTAGTAGCTCTGCTAGAGATACTGGGTCAAACTCTGCTCAAGAGTTTGCCACCAGTGTGTATCTGGAGTAATTTACTTTCATGGAACTGAAATGAAAATATGGCCCACTTTTTATGCAAATTAGTACATAAGCTAGGATTTGTTGAAGTATATTATTGTCCTCCACAAAAGAAAGACTGTCTCAGGAATGAAATAGATCTGGATATAATGAGTATTTATAAAGAAAAAAGTTAATAATTATAATTACATTTGTAATGATAGAATTTAGATATGTAACGCACCATAGAAGTTAATAGTTAAAAAATTCATTACTCTATTGCATTACGTTTCATTTTATAAAATGTTGCTCTTGAGTGACTGTAATTGAGATTAGTAATTAGAAAGTTCAGAAGCTTTACAAATGAGGGTCACTTGCTCTTTTGTTGAAGATATTAAGAACTGTCCAGTAACGTTAAAAGGATGGCAATCAACTTTTAATTAGTTTTTGCTTAAATAAGGATTTTAATAATAAGTAGTCTTACACATAGCAGCAGCTTATTGGATGAAGCCTCTGATACACAAAATGAAAGCTATTATTTAGGCCTCATAGAAATGGGTTTTTAGACTTAGAAACAAGATAATAGCCACAGACTACTGTAGCATTTGTAAAAGAAAAATAGCCTTTGCCCAATTTTCAGCCTTATTCTCTCAACTTTGCTCTCACTAACTAGTCCCTTACTATGTGTGCAGACCTGTTGAAATAAATGGGATTTCATTTATTTTAAGATATTGCTTTGTACAGGAAAGATGGCAAAAGCTAACCCTTTGTGATCTTGCTGAGATTGAAGTATATGTAATCTATAGTGGGTGTGTCTATGCTTACAAATTAAGTCAATTTAAGGAGGCTTAATTCGATTTAAAATAATTCGCGTCTACACAGGGCTTTCCGTAAGTTGACTTAAGCTGCTCCTTAAGTTGAATTAAGGAAAAGTTAGTTTGAATTAATAGCACCTTGTTTTATTAAGTCGACTTAAGCCAGTGGAGACGGGGATTAGCGCCTTGGTGGATCTTATTAAGTCGACTTAAAACATTAAGTTGACTTAATAAGATCGAAAAGGGACCACGTCTATGCTTGAAAAGTTAAGTCAACTTTTGTTAAGTCAACTTAAAAAGGTCCACTTTAAGTCGACTTAAAGTCGACCTTATTAAGTCAACTTCATAAAGTCATCCTAACTTTTCAAGTGTAGACATAGCCCAGTGATATTAAAGAAATAGGAGTCCCCACTGGAAGAAAGAGGACAGCTAAAAAGAAAAGGATTTCATTTAAATATATAGAAATTCTTAGATTCGGAATCCTTGGAAATAAAAGCTACCTTAAGAAAAAGGTTTTGTTGCTAGGGGACTATAAGCAGGAACTGTAAGAATATTTTTTTTTCTTTTTTTTTAAAAAAAGAAATATCTTCAGTCAAGATACTTAACAGAAAAGATAACAACAAATTTTATAGTGACAAGTTCCAGATGGGCAGCAAAACCGAGAGTCCTGCGGAACCTTAAAGACTAACAAATTTTTCAAGCATAAGCTTTTGTGGGTTCCAACCCACTTCATCAGATGCATTTGACAAAATGGGTTGGAGCCCAAGTAAATTTATGCCCCCCAAAAATGTGTTAGTTTTTCAAGATTTTATTGTGCTGTTCATTAAAGACCAGACAAAATATGTAATGTATATGTTGAAAAGTGAAAGTCTTTAGATGAGGCCCAACCAAAGTGTGTACCGTCAGAATTGCCTAGCCAGAGGCTTATATTAACTGCTTGCTTAGAATGGGAGAGACAAGGTGGATGAACAGTGTGATTGTAGCCTGTCGGTCTCAGAATATTAGAGACAAGATGGGTGAGGAAATATCTCACACCACTTTTACTGCAGGCCCGGTTCGGCCAGCTCCAGGCTTTTTCCCTACTTTAGGTCGAGCAGTGCCACCAGCCTCCAAAGCTCCTGCTCGAACAATTTCTTGCAGCCTCTCAGCAGCAGCCTTGGAATCCCCAGGAGCAGTCACCAGCAGCAGTTTTCAGAAAGAGCCATGCGCTCCTCACCAAATGGAGTCCACCATTCCAGAAGTCTCTTCCCCTGAGCAGAATCAGGGTCTCCTCCCTTTCCCCCAAGGCATGATGGGAGTTGTAGTCTCCTAATTAAATTCAGAGGCCCCTCAAGTACAGGGTGCCTACAGATAGATTTGATTTCATTTTGAAATGGCTACTGCTCCTGCATGAGTTGGACATACTGCATGTCAGCCAAGTCTCTTGCTTTTGGAGTCATAGTCACTAGAGCTAGTTTAACATTAAAAAAAAAAATCAAAATGTTCGTGAAAATTTTGAAGGCTTAAAGCTCACACCATATTTTTTTGTGGCTACCTGTAATTGTCAAAATGCTTTTGAGCTCCTGATTGATGAGAAGAGTCACCAGTTCAATAGTTGCTCAAAAGCATTTTCTAATAACTCCTATGCCTGCGTGTACCTAGCCTTGTCTCACTCCAGGAACCTCACCCTTGGCTCTGGTTTCTGACCGTCGCTAGCTCTGGCCTTTGATTCTGCTTCTGACCCTTTCCTCTGATTCTGACTTTGTCCCTGACCCTTGGCTCTAATGATGAGCTCCTGCTCCGAACACCAGGTCTGACTCCTTCTCTAACCACTGGGCAGGAGTGCCCATGTCTCAGTCACTGACAGGTCATATTTTTTAAAAAAAATTATTTGATCAGCTTCATATAATAGGGTAGGTATGATACTGCCCTCTCTCGTGTTGTACTCTCACCCAGCAGCTGGAGGTGTAATTTTCACTCCCACGTACATTGTGGACTTAGGCACCTATCTCCAAGCAAATGGTGCGGCATGGTGTACACTTTTTTTGGCTAGGTTAGGGGGCTCCCTGCCTAGCCTCCTGGCTTTTGTGGATCGCATTCTTAGTTACTGCCTGTCCCAATTCATTGCATAGGGAGCCTCGATGCGTTAAGTTATGCTGTGTGAATCAGTGTTGTTCCTGTGATTTATTTGGTGCCTAAAATTAATGTGCCATGATATTCACTGCTGCAACATCTAAGTTCTTTTGTGAATCTCACTAAACTTGCCTGATACACCTTCTCCAATGAGACACTATGTTGTAGCTGTCCTTGGACCTAAGAGCAGTACTTAACAGAGTCAACTTAACTTTTTAAGTGTACTCATGGCCTAAAATTATTAGTGAGTCTTCCCCTTTAACAGATGTCCCTTGTGGTCATCCTCAAAGCTGACCAACAGCCCCTGTCAGATGATCCATTAGTTACCAGCTTAACTGATAGGAGGGGTTTCTCTGAGTCTGGGAAATAGCCAATGCTTTGTCTAATGTGGCTTGCATTTGAAGAGATCTTCCAAGCAAATGACCTTTGATTCTTTGTATTGTTTGCTTTCTGTCAATATCTCCTGGAATTCCAGTCCAAGAGGGAGGCAAAAAGACAATAGTGAAAGAACAATACAATCTTAGTACTAGAATGGTGCTCAGAAGAAAAAAATGGAGTTTATAGTTGATGCATACACATGTTCACTAAGCCAGCTCTGCATTGTTGTGCCTATGACAATTTCCAAAAATCTCAAATGGCCAAGCAGCCATATCTTAATGGTTAACACCATGGTAATAGCTACATCAGATTGCATGGGGGTGAGAAAAGATGCATGGAATAATCAGTTAGGTTTTCTCTGCTTCCATTTTTCCACAGGTTTTTTTTTTTTTTAATTTGGAAAAGGTTGGTTGGTTTGTTTGTTTTGCGACTACACTTTGAGTCTGATCCACAACCAGGGAAAGCAATACAAGTCTTTACTTTGACTTCAGTGGACTTTTGATCAGGGCTCTAGCATCTGATAAACTGGCTTTAATAAGCTCAAACTGTCAGGTTTTTCTTGAATAGGTTTTGCCAGAGTAAGGTCAATAGGACTTAACTCAGACATTTTTTAAATCATTTGGATTTTCTAGAACAAGTAATTCATGAAATGAAACTTGCATCTGATGCACTATTGTCTTTTTGCCTCCCTCTTGGACTAAATAACATCTGACGAAGTGGGTTGGAGCCCATGAAAGCTTATGCCCAAAGAAATCGGAGTCTGGGTTCAGAATGTTGGGGCATGGTGTACCAAAATAAACTGCAGAGGATTAGACCTGTATTATTGGAAACCTGAAGAAATCATTTCACCTGTGATAACTTACCTTCTACTAAATACTGTGGGTGCCTTCCCACTACTGGATTATCTGAAAATATAAATCCAGAAGAGAGACATGATCAGAGTCGCATCACAGGTGGAACTGTGCTGAAATCCAACATCACTTAAGCATGTTTTCTTTCTCAGTTAATCTGCCTGTGCTTGATATATAATATTAATGTTAACTCAGGAAAAGTGCCTGGCTCTAATAGTTTTACAAGGATGTTCTAGAGGTTTCCAATATGTTTCTGCAGGAGTTTAGAGAAATATTCATTATAAAACAATTTTTCATCCAAATTTGGAGATTGCTTGATTTTTTGCAAGGGAAGCATCTATGCAGCATTTAAGAAACTCTAAGGGTGCATCTACACCTACAAGTTAGGTCGACTTAAGGAGGCTTATGTCGACCTAAACTACTCCGCATCCACACTGGGCTTTCCTTAAGCTGACTTAAGCATTTCCTTAAGTCGACTTAAGGAAAAGTTAAGTTGATTTAATAACACCTCATTTTAGGTCAACTTAACGCTTAAATTGACCTTATTAGGTTGATTTAAGCCAGTGAGGATGGGGATTAGCAACTAAATCGACCATATTAAGTTGACTTAAACTATTAAATTGACTTAATGAGGTCAAAATGGGGCTATGTCTACACTACTTAAAGTCGACCTTATTAAGTCGACTTTATAAAGTTGACTTAATTTTTCTAGTGTAGACATAGCTTAAGATTTTTCAATGAAATTTCATATATTCAAAAAATTGTGGTATTTAGATATCTCTGAAAATGTCAGTGCAAATATTTGTGACATTGAAAAGCAAACACATATATATGTGAAAAAATAAATTCCAAAAGGATCGAGCAGTGGCTGACATTAATGTATTAAAATGCAAATTATCTAGTAGTAATGTGGTAGTAGGTAAGGTCTAGAGGCCCTATTTGAGATCAGAGCCCCATTACATTAGGCCATGTTGTCTGCCCTAGATGCACAAAAGGAGTTAGGCACACTGGTGCTGAGCATTAAAGCCTAACTTCTAGACACTTAAAAAAATTAAATTTAAAAAGTTAGATGCCTAGGCTCGTATACCATGAATGGGAAGAGATGGGTGCCTTAAACAGAACCACAGAGAAATAAAGTGGCATGATTGATATTCTTCTCATAGGAAGACGGCGACAGACCTTGGAATTGAAAGTCCTAGTTCATTACTTTAACTATAAAACCCACCTTTTCTCTTCTCAATGTGGCTTTATCACAAGCCTCTCATGTTTTTAATATAGTTATATATTAATAGTAATCATTTATATGTATAATATTTTTCCCACTTGCCAAGAGTGGTTCTTAGGTTCTTAAACAGAGTATTGCTTGATTTTGATCTTCAGCAGTTGGGGAAATGTAGAAGAGAGGGGAGAGGAGTGGGATTCCCTTGTTAAAAGATAAATGAATTGTATTTTGTCTACAAAGGTTTTAGGTGAGTCTGAATCTTGAATGGAGCTCTTTGAAGTATTCACCCAACTCTGTCTGAGACACTTAATATAAAGGCATTTATATTATATGTAAGTGAGAGAATATCTGTCATTTAGGATACATACTAGCATTCGTGTAACTACAAGAAAATTTGACACAGAAAATCTTTTAATGACACACACAGCTCAAACACTTTAGGGCCAAATTCAGCTTGGTGCGTTTAAGGCAAATTCTTCTGTCATCAACATTCCCCATTGACTTCAGTGGAGATTACATATTTGTCCAATTGATTCTTGTGAAGTTACACAAGACATGAATCTTGTCTCACTGAGGCTTATCATTCACCAAAAATCTATTTGATTACAATGTGAACTAGTATGATGTGATTATAGAATGATGACAGCCTTTCACAGTTAAATCAAACTGAGTTAGTCATTCTCACTATCATAAATGTTATATGTTTCTACTTACATGACAAGCACAACAACTGGAATATCTACCTATTACCTTATGAACTGTCTCACCAGGGCCTGATGATATGCATCCTAGAATACTCAAGGAGATGACTCAGTAGATATCTGAGCCATTGGCTATCATCTTTGAAAAATAATGGAAGACTGGAGCAAATATAGTGCCCATCTATAAAAAGGGAAATAATGACAACCCAGGGAATTACAGACCAGTCAGTTTAACCTCTGTACCAGGAAAAATAATGGATCAAATAATTAAGGAATCAATTAGCAAACATCTAGAAGAGAATAAGGTGTTAAGTGATGGTCAGCATGGATTTGTCAAGAACAAATCCGTGTCAAACCAACCTGGTAGCTTTCTATGACAAGGTAACAAGCCTTGTGGATAGAGGGCAAGTGGTAGATGTGGTATATCTAGACTTTAGTAAGGCTTTAGACACGGTCTCACGTCACCTCATTAATAAACTAGGGAAGTATAACCTGGATGGAACTACTATAAGATGAGTAAAAAACTGGTTGGATAACCGCTCCCAGAGAGTTAGTTATCAACGGTTCACAGTCATTTTGGAAGGGCCTAACAAGCAAGGTACCATGGGAATCAGTTCTGGCTCCAGTTCTGTTCAATATTTTTATTAATGATTTTGATGATGGCATACAGAGTACACTTACAAAGTTTGCTGATGACATGAAATTGGAAGGGGTTGTAAGTGCTTTGGAGGATAGGATCACAATTCAAAATGATTTGGATAAACTGGTGAAATGGTCTGAGATAAATAGGATGAAATTCAATAAAGACATATGCAAAGTACTCTACTTAAGAAAGAACAATCCATTGCACACATACAAAATGGGCAATGACTATCTACAAAGGAGTACTGTGGAAAGGGATCTGGGTGCCATAGTGGACCACAAGCTAAATATGAGTCAACAGTGTAACACTGCTGCAAAAAAAAAAAGCAAACAATTCTGGGAGTATTTGTAAGTAAATAAGACATGAGAAGTAATTCTTCCACTCTACTCTGCTCTGATTAGGCCTCAATTGGAGTATTGTGTCCAATTCTGGGTGCCTCATTGCAGGAAAGCTGTGGAGAAATTGGAGAAAGTCCAGAGAAGAGCAACAAGAATGATTAAAGGTCAGGAACACTTGACTCATGAGGGAAGATTGAAAGGGCTGGGTTTGTTTAGTCTGAAAAAGAGGATACTGAGCAGGGACATGACAACAGTTTTCAAGTACCTAAAAGGTTGTCATGAGGAGGAGGGAGAAAAATTGTTCTCCTTAACCACCGCTGATAGGACAAGAAGTAATGGGCTTGAATTACAGCAAGGGAGGTTTAGGTTGGACATTAGGAAAAAATTCCTAACTATCAGGGTGATTAACCACTGGAATAAGTTTCCTAGGGAGGTTGTGGACTCTCCATCACTGGAAAGTTTTTAAGAGCAGGTTAGCCAAGCACCTGTCAGGGATGGTTTAAGAGGGTACTTGGTCCTGCCATGTGTGCAAGGGACTGGACTCGATGACCTCTCATGGTCCCTTCCAGTTTCTATGATTCTATATCAGAGCATAATAGAGAGCCCTCTATAATTAATAACTAGTGGCAGCTTGAAAATTCCACTAAAGTTTGGGAGTCATTTGCAAGCAGAAACAGAGCCAGAGCAATTACACTATAAGAATGAATTTACTTCATAACCTACAATCATGGCAGGAAATCTGTCAGGCAGTCTGAGGAGGTCTTATTATAGTAGAAAAAGTCGACTCAGATAAATGGCTTAGTGTGACTACTATCCCATCAAGCCCTTATGCCTGCATTTGCCTAATTACAGGGTTGATTGTTGTGTGCTTAAAGGGTCAAACAAAGTTTTTAATTCCAAAATGATGTGCCTTAAACTGAAGGTTTATGAGTATATATAGCTGGCAGGATGTTTGTGCTTCCTAACATATCTAGCACTAATTTCTCTGTTTGATTACAAGTGCATAAAACACCACTAGCTTCTTGAGCTAACTGAGATATTTAAAAATGGTTTGCTAGATGATATTTCAGAAAATATTTTAATTACCTTTGTCATAGTCTGTGATATGTGGCTCACAACAGAGAGTGCCAGTCTTAGGTTAGACTGTCAGAAAACAGGGTAGACACCCCAAAGTGGTGGTATATTCTATAATTAGATCTTACATACCCAGTAACAGGAATGCAAACCTGAAGCACTATATTAGCTTTACCATGGTGCCACAGATGGTCACCTTAGGCTTTCTAGCATATCTTGCCACGCAGACAAACAGGACTTTGTGATAAAAGGTTATTAAAAAGAAAAATCACTTCACATTAATCTTCCAACCACAAAGGGTCGGTCACTTACCCCAAGTCAGTGAACACGTGGGAACTCACACCAGAAAGAATTCTGGTAGCCAATCCTTTAGTAAACTAATTAAGGATTTATTAGCAAAGAAAAGAAAGGAGCATTGTTGAGATTAAAACAGGTAAAATATGTAACAGGTGAGTCAATTTATAAATCCAAATGAGATAAGTTATGTGGTATCTGCTAGATTCCTAGAGGTCTCTTAGCTTTCCCCAAAAGGCTATGGGGACCTTTGTTTTATAATGGGAATGCCCCATGACAGCATCTAAAAAGATCAGAGATGCAGAATTGCTCCCATGGTTCATTCTTATAGTTGAAAACAGTTTGACAAGTGTTTTCATCATGGCATGAATACATAGACTTCCCATTGTTGAGCAAACAATGACTCACTCTTTGGAGTCCACGTGTTTCTTCATTTACATTTCCAAAGTTCCAATCAGTAAACATAATGTAGATACAATGTGATAGCTAGAAACAGTCTTTCATTGGTTTTCATGACATTTTACATATCAAATAAATTCATACCTAAACACTAACACATGTTATTGTTCTAGGGTTAATTAAAATACAAGGACAACAATGACAGGAAACAGATAGCTGAAGACAGTAATGGTAGCAGTAATGGTAGTTTTCATACATTTAGAGCAAATGTAATTATCAGTCATATGCCATCCACATGCAATGGGATAACATCCTCTTTTGTTTTAGTCTATCAAGTGAAGTGGCACACTTAGCACTTCCTTGAGGTTGTGACCTGAGCTGGCTGACTGTCAGCACCGCAACCTCATTAGAAAGTTCTGTAGAAAATAATATCTCTGAGCAAGTTCCCTAGAGCAAAATTTTGTTCTGAGTTACTCAAGTTTCACACTGGTATTACAGAGAGGAGAATTTGGTGATATGATTATTGTTCACATTAATTCAGCCAAGGTCTTTTTATGTGTGTGTGTCATGGGTAAGTAATCTCAACCAGTAATTATAAATGAGGAATCCTCATCCAGTGAAAGTGTTTCTAGTTAGATGTCACTGGCATCTGTTCATGGCCCAGTGCTATTCAATTTCTTGAGTAATGATTTTAAAGAAAACATAAACTTGCTGGTAAAGTTTGCAGAAGTCTCAAATTGGTGGAGAGGTAAAGAATAATTATAAATACAGGTGAATTCCAAAAAGTGAGCTAGGTCACTTATAAGGAGGCCTCATTTGCACAACATGTATATTAATAAAGCCAAATGCAAGTTCATGCATTTAAGAGTAAAAAATGTAGGTCACAGTGTAGGATAGAGGACTGAATCCTGGAATGCAGTGAGTTTTAAAATTACTTTTAAAAGAATCATGATAGATAGTCAACTAGACATAAATACCCAATGCAATGCCATGCCATGGTTATGAAAACTAACTCAATTCTCTGATTTATAAGTAGGAGAATATTGAGCAACAGTAGAGAGATAATATTACCTCCATGTATATATATAGCATTAGTGAGGCCATTACTGGAATAATGTATCTAATTCTGGTGTCAATGTTTGAAAAAGGTGGTTGACAAATTGGAACGGTTCAGAAAAGATGTACACACTCTTTCTAAGTTCTGGAAAAGCTTTCTTATAATGACAGACTAAAGAATCTCAATGTATTTGGCTTATGCAAATACAAGAGAAGCTTCAGAAATAACGTGATCCCAGTGCACAAGCCTGGAAGAATGATTTCTGAATGCAGAGGACTCTTTAATCTAGGAGACCCAGCAAACTCTTTGAGTAGAAGTTGAAATTTAAAAAATCCAGACCAGAACTAAGAAACAAATATTTCAACTGTTGGAACAACTTAAAGGGTAATGATCAATTCTCCAGCACTTGAAGCCTTTCAGTTGAGATTTGGTATCTTTTTAAAAAGATTTTATAGCTCAACCAGAGCTGGGTGAAGTTCTAAATCCCGTATTACTAGGAGATAAGATTAGATGATCACAATGGTCACTTCTGACCTTAAAATCTATGATTACTTAGTTTTTTCATTATCAATCATTATGGCAAATGGTGAATGAATAAACATGGTCCCCAAGTAATGCAGTAAGTTTTCATAAGTCTTCTCAATGTTATAGAAATCCTTTTGAATGGAAGGACAGAGGTTGGCAGGCACCTTGGCTATGTCTACACTTGTTAATTTAAGTTGACTTTAACTAAGTTGATTTAGTTAAGTCGATTTAGTGTGTCTACACTTAAAATTAAAGTCGACTTAAAGGGGAACTTAGAAAGTCGACCTAGAGCATCCACACTGGACGCCTAGGTCGACTTCTAGGGGCTTAGGGGGACCTAGGGGAGGTCTACGAGGGCAAGGGGGGGCACCCCTTGCCCAATGCCCAGGGGCTCAGCCTTTGCCCCATTGTACCTAGGTACAAAGGGGGACAGGGACCCTGGCAGGGTATAGGGGCAGGGCTCTTCCCTGCCCCATGGGGGGGCATGTCAGGCTTCCCCTGTGCCCCCCCCCCCCGGCAGGGCATTGGTGTAGCCCTGGGGTAGCCCTAAGTCGACTTCGGGCTACCTCACATCTACACTGCCTTAAGTTGACTTTAGGAAGTCGACTTAAGCACTAGGTCGAATTTCAGGGAGGTTTAATAAAGTCGACTTAATTTTAATTAAGTCGACTTTATTTTCCTTAAGTCGACTTAAGCAAGCTGCTTAAGTCGACTTAAGGCAACTGTAGTGTAGATGCAGGGTAAATTAAGTCGACTTAATTTACCAGTGTAGATGCCGCCTTTGACATTAAAGAGAGACTGAATACAAAATGGAAGCTGAAATCGCCAAAAATACCTAAGGAAAAAGGTTTTGCAGAAGACCTTATGACCATGAAACTGCAATAAGGGATAGGGCCTGGTTATTAGTCATAGTCTTCCTTTCTCGAGCTCGGTGCTCAGCAAAGCTTGGTTTAACCTGAGAATCACACCCCACATTCCTGACTCAGTGGGACCAATCCTTCAATTAAATGCATGGATAACTGTACCTGTGCATTATTTCACTGAACTACCTGAGAATATTTACAGGCCTTGTTAGACACATGCAAAAGTGTTTGCAGAACCACAGCCTAAAAATAGATTACACTCATTACAAATGGACAGCACCAGTGCAGGAATAAGAGGAGGATGGAGGGAAACAAAAGGAGCCGGGAAAAAGCCCTCGGAGAGAACACAATTTCCCAGAGCAATGAAGAAAGACTTTTTTTTTTTTTGCCTCATCAGTTTGTAATCATTCAACTTAAAAACTTGCAAGAAAAATACAGTATGGGAAGAAAATACATCTCTTTTATATGGCGATATTATACCCTCATCTTCACCCACATGTATACCCAGTGCATTTTCTGTGATGGTTTTCAGGAGTATGGAGTACTGACACCTTTTTTGCTGGCCCTGCTGCACTGTTGGAGGGGAGGAGGGTGCAGGAAAAAGGAAAAAGTAGGAAAAAGGAGCATGCAACTGGAAGAAGGGGGTGGTGCAGGAAGAAGAGGGGTAGGAGAGGCATTTTTCAAATGTACTATCAAGATATCAGTACTGAGATCTTTTTTGTTTCTTTATTTTTTTTAAATAAAAAAGCACTGTGTATACCTTCATGTGCAATGTGAAAGGAAAAAGTGAAACCTAAGCATGCATTGCTTCCAATAAATTCACATATCATCTGTCAGATAGACTTCCATTGAAATGAAACTCATTTATCTAATAATGAATCCTTTGACTGTAAAGAGTTTTTGTTTTTTGGGTTGGTTTTTTTTTTGTTTTCTTCTTTCACATCTGTCTGTGGTCCCAAGAAGAGCGCAGGTGTGCTTGCCATTTAGAAGACACTTCTACCAACCAGGCTGAAATTTAATAATTTTTTTAAAGGTCTGAGAAAGAATAATTTTATGTTAAACAAAAGATTTCACCAGTTTTCACAAGGCAGAATTTACTAGAACCACAAATTATGAGCTGGAGGGCCGTTAGCCTTAATATGCATATTTATCAGTCTCAATAAAGATGGCAGTTTGCCACATTTAAATTTAGCTCTGTCATTCAGATTCTCCTGTGCAAATGAATAGACTTTGCTTGTACAGCTGAATCCATTTAGTCACTTCTATTCAGCTTTTTTTCACCCTCTTCATCCTCTGGAGGGAGTTAATGTAAAAGATGCTGATAAACATTCCACATTTCACATATGGTGCTAAAAATCCATTATCTGATGAACAGGAAGGAAGTGTTTTGATCAGAGAGAACTGTTTGAAGGTCAGGTTTAAATAGATGTATAACATTAGCCATGCTTGATTGGCTATAGTTTAGCATGTATTGATGAATGACTATTTAAATATTGATGTTTAATAAACTCAAAACAATATTTAAAATCAGAAGCAAAGGCAAAATTCAGTATAATAAGATGAGTGTTAAACCACTTTTTATGTATGTATTATAAACTGAAAGAAATAATGTTTAGGTGTTGTAATAAGCAGACTCTTGAGTACAGAACATAATGTTACTGTACCACTTTAGTTGTCCTCGAAAAATAAAAGTCTGGCTCAATGCTCATTTAAGCTTGTAAGAAGACTTTTATTGACTTTAAAATGCAATGGACCAGACACTAATTGCGGAACAGACTTTTGGGCTAACTTTGCTGTTATCCAATTCCTAATCAGTAGCTGATGGTGGGGGTGGGGATGGAGGTGGTGTGCTACCAAAATGAGGTGCTGTGGCTCTTGTCATAATCTCTGGGAGCCATATGGGGCCTTCCCATAAAAAAAGAGGCAGAAAATCAGGAATCTTTCCAATGTAAAACTTGCACAGTTTCTCTTGTAACCTCCCATCATATGAGAAGGGATTAATAGACTTCCTGAGATACAAGGATTATTGGCTTTAGACCTCAGAAGAACCTTGAGCACCATTTGTAATTCCACTTTGCCTTTCTTCCCACCCCTAACCCACTAAAAACCACTGGCTGCCTCCTATTATAGCTTCACATTATTAGTCCTGTGAGAGTTAATGATACTTTTATGTTGACACAGGACTTTTCCCCTTCAATTATTTCAGAGAATCATAGAAAATGGAAGGGACCACGAGAGGTCATTGAGTCCAGTCCCCTGCACCCATGGCAGGACCAAATGCCATCTGAAACCATTCCTGGTAGGTGTTCATCTAACTTGCTCTTTAAAAATTTCCAATGATGGAGATTCCACAACCTCCCTAGGAAACTTATTCCAGTGGTTAATCATCCTAGTGGCTAAAAATGTTTTCCTAATGTCTAACCTAAACCTCCCTTGCTGTAATTTAAGACCATTACTTCTTGTCCTATCATCAGTGGTTAAAGAGAATAATCTTTTCCCCTCCTCTTCGTAGCAACTTTAGGTACCTGAAAACTGTTGTCATGTCCCTGCTCAGTATCCTCTTTTTCAGACTAAACAAACTCAGTTCTTGCAGTCTTCCCTCCTAAATTAAGTGTTCCAGACCTTTAATCATTCTTGTTAATCTTCTCTGGACTTTGTCTAATTTGCCCATAGTTTTCCTGAGTAGTGCAAAAATACCCATACTGATTCTTCACTGCATTCACCATGTGAAATCACTGATAACTGAGCTAAGTAGGAATAAATCCAACTGTTCTGATCAGGGAAACATTGTACACCTACTTTGCACAAGTGTAAAGGATTACATAAAACTCAAGACAAGGGAGAATGAGTCCCATTTGTTTTTTCCACTGTCAGCTAGTATCTTTGGAGCCAAATCTCAACAGGTATAAATTGGCTTATCTCCAAGAAAGTCAATGGAATGATGCTGATTTACACTAGCTGAATATTTGACCCAGTCTGTTGGAGAATAAGTGCTGAATATGCTTTATTAATGAAGACTGATTAATCTAAGCTAACATATGGCTACCATTTGGCAAGGGGGGGTTGCCTGTTTGTCTGAGCCCTGGTCATAGAAGCTGGGAAGGGAAAAGTTGTAACATAGAGTAGGGCTGAGAGTAATTCTATTTTGATATGGTAATGAAAGCTTTAAAAAATGTGAGAGAGACCCATCCCAGAACATCCAATAGCCAGTAAGTAAGGCACTCTGCTGATATGTGAGAGCATCAGAGCTTTAAACACTGTAGCATCACAGCTGCAGCTGTGTTGCTTTACCACTGAAGTATAGACAAACCCTATGCCAACAGCAGGGCTCTCCTGTCAGCATAGGTAGTCCACCTCCCTGAGAAGCTGTAGCTACATTGATGGAAGAATTCTTCCATTCACCTAGTGCTGTCTATATGGGAACTTAGGATGGGTTCAGTGGGATGCATTTTTCACACCCCTAAGAGATATAGTTAAGCAGACCTAATTTTCTAATGTAGTCTGGGCCTTCTTTCTGCCTCTGGCATCAATAAAGTAGGGGAGGGACTTGATCCTGGGTTTCCCACATCCCAGAGTAGTGTCTAAACAACTCTGCTGTTCGACTACTCAGAGAATCATGGAAGATTAGGACTGGACAGGATCTCAGGAGGTCATCTAGCCCAATGCTTGCTCAAAGCCCAACCAGGGCTTTCTCAAGCTGGGCCTTAAAAACCATTAGGGAGGGAGACTCCACCACCTCCCTAGGTAGCTCATTCCAGTGCTTTATCACCTTCCTATTGAAAAAAGTTTTCCTAGTATCCTAGACCTCCATCAATGCAAATTGAGAGCATTGCTTTTAGTTCTGCCATTGATTACCACTGAAAATGGTGAATCTTCAAACTCTTTGGAATCCTTCTTCAGGTAATTGAAGATTGCTAAGAGATCCCTTCACTTTTCTCTTCAGCAAAGTAAATATGACCCATTCCCTCAGTTTCTCCTCATAAGTCATGGGCCACAGCCCCCTAATCATTTTTTGTTGCCTTCTTCTCTATCTCCAATTTGTCCACATTCTTTCTGTAGTGGTGGCCCAAAACTGGATTAATACTTCAGAAATGGTCTCATCAGTGCCCAGTAGATTGGAATAATCACTTCCCTCAATCTGCTGGCAATGTCCTGCTAATGCAGCCCAAGATGTCATTAGCATTCTTGGCAACAAGGACACACTGTTGATTCATGTCCAGCTTCTTGTCCACTGTAACCCTCAAACCCTTTTCTGCAAAACTGCTGCTTAGCCAGTTGATCTCCAGCCTGTAACCGTGCATAGAACTCTTCGATCCTAAGCGCTGAACTCTGCACTTGCGCTTGTTGAACCTCATCAGATTTCTTTGGCTCAATCCTCCAATTTGTCTAGGTCACTCTGGCTATGTCTACACTAGGGAATTAAGGTCGACTTAAAAAGTCTACTTTAATAAGTCGACTTTAAGTCGACCTTATTAAGTCGACTTAAAGAGTCCACACTGGACTCCTATGTCGACTTAAAGGGGGGCTTACTAAGTCGACTTAGAGAGTCTACACTGGACTCTCTAAGTCGACTTGTTTGATCCAGGGAGAGCCAGCCACGCACGGGGCTGGCTCTCCCTGGACCAGCAAGCCCCTGAGCGGTCAGAGGGAGAAGGGAGCAAGGAGCTCCCTTCTGCCCCAGTCCACTTGGCTTCCTTCTGCTCGGGACTTCCCACGTCCCGGGCAGAAGGGAACCCTCCTAGCCTGGACCACTTGGGTCCCGGGAGAACTTCCCCGGGACCCGAGTGGTCCAGGCCAGGAGGAAGAGCTGGAGACCCACGCTCCAGCTGCTGGCTGCTGAGCAGCTGGAGTGGGGATCCCGGCAAGAAGGGAGCCCCACGCTCCCTCCTAGCCGGCGCTGTGCTCCAGGTTCTGGGAAGCCTTCAGGCTTCCCAGAATCTGGAGCGCAGCAGTGCCGGCAATTGCCGGTGCTCCTGCCCTTTAAGAAACCCCGGGGGTTTCCTGATCAGATGCTTAAGCCCCGCGGTCCCTTCTTGCAGGGACCTGAGCGGTCCTGGTGAGAAAGTAGCCAGCGGTCCCTTCTCCCTGGGATCCGGCGGTCCCTTCTCCCCAGGATCCCTGCCCGCTGCTGAGCAGGCTGGAGTGCGGATCCCAGGCCGTGCTCCAGCTGCTCAGCAGCAGACGGCTGGAGCGCCAGTCTCCGGCTCTCCCTCCTCGTTGGGACCGCAGGGTCCCAGCTAGGAGGGAGCGTGGGGAACTTGGGGCTTCCTTCTCCCCAGGACCCGCACTCCAGCTGGAGCGCAGGTCCTGGGGAGAAGGAAGTGAGCCCCACGGTCCCAGCGAGAAGGGACCATGGCCTAAGTTGACAAAGTTGATTTAGGGCTACCCCACATCCACACTGGCTTAAGTCGACTTAAATAGTCGACTTAAGCCTCAAAGTTGAGTTTATAACAAGTGTTATAAAGTCGACTTTGAATTTCCTTAAGTCAACTTAAGCAGCTGAAGGTACAATACCTCCCACATTCTCTCTCTTTCTCATTTTATTCTATCCTGGATCTTAGAAAGATTTTTTTTTTGGACACTGACATTTTTCTGCAGGCCATTTCAGTGTTAATAAAATGATGCTTTTCAACAGAAAAAAATGGCAAAAATGAAGTGAATAGCTCTTATATAGAACTGATTTGTGGTGGGTCTGAGCCTTACAACTCATTAATAACTAATGCAAGCCACACCTTGAAATTTAACAGTGAGGGCAAGTAAGCATTGGAACTATTGACCAAAGTTTGTGATTCTTTTTAAAAAAAAAATCAAGATTATCTGGGGTGTTGTTTGTTTGTTTGCTTGTTTTAAGAAGGTATGCTCCAGGTCAAAAGAAATTATTTTGTGAAACTTCTGTGGTTTGTTATGCAGGTGATCAGAGTAGGTGATCATAATTGTCCCTGGCAAATTAGGTGGATTTAAGGAGGCTTAAGTCAACCTAACTTAGTCCCCGTACACACCAGGCTTTCATTAAGTCAACTTAAGAAATTCCTTAAGTCGACTTAATGAAAGCTTAAGTTGACTTAATAAGACCTTCCTTAGGTCGACCTAATCCTTCTTTAGGTCGACTTAAGCACAGCGTGGACGCTTAAGTCCACTTTATTAAGTCGATGTAAGGGCAGAAACTAAATCCACATCCATGGAAACCACTTTGTTAAGTCAACTTAATAAAGTCGTGGGGTGATTTAGTGGGAATGGTCCTGCTTTTTAGCAGGGGGTTGGACTAGATGACCTCTTGAGGTCCCTTCCATCCCTATTATTCTATGATTCTATGACCTAACTTTTTTTTAGTGTAGACATAGCCTATGACATCAGTGGTGTGACACTAATATATATAACATATATATTATTATTATAACATATTATATTATTCAAGTAAAATTTGACTGAGACCTATGTGATTGCGTAGGAGAGGAGGAGGACCACTGAAGCTCCATTGACTGTACAGAGGTGTAAATTGAAAGCCCTGGCTTATTTTCTATGTAGTCAGTAGAACATAAGAATGGTCACACTGGATCAGACCAATGGTCCATCTAACCCAGTACCCTGTCTTCCAACAGTGGCCAATTCCAGGTTCTTCAGAGGTAATGAATAGAACTAGGCGTTTTATTGAGTGATCCATCCATGTTATCTACTCCCAGCTTCTGATGATCAGAGACTAGGGACACCCAGTCATGGGGTTGTGTCCCCGATCATCTTGGCTAATAAGCACGGATGAATGTATCCTCTGTGAAGTCATCTAAATCTTTTTTGAGCCCTATTATAGTTTTGGCTTCTACAACATCTCCTAGCAATGAGTTCCACAGGTTAACTGTGTGTTGTGTGAAGAAGTACTTCCTTTTGTTTGTTTTAAACTTGATTCCCATTAATTTCATTGGCTCTTATTTTTTGTATTATATGAAAAAATAAATAATTTCTTAAGCACTTTCTTCCCAGCAGTCATTTTACAAACCTTATCATATCCCATACTAGTCATCTCTCTTCCAAGCTGAAAGTTTTAGTCTTTTTAATATCTCCTCATGGATTTTTTTTTCTTTCCTTATTATTTTTACTTATAGTTAAAATCATACAGGTTTTTTTTGGCCAAGAGTAATACTGAGTAATAATATCAGAATAATTACCAACATTATACTCCTGACTATTTATTCAGATACAGAAATGGTTCCCAGTGCATACTGCTTACATCTACTCCTAGTAGCTACTTGCTCATTTAAGAAAACAAGTAACAGCAACATCATGAGTTATTTCCTTCTCTTTAATTAAACACTATTGACAGAAGAAAGAGATGAGAAACAGTGGCTGAGTAATGAATATGAGCTGCCTCTGGAAGCAGAATTTATAAAAGCACTAAGATTTCAGAGTGCACCTTTACAATTAATGCAGACTAATTTTTTTTCATTTTGGGATCTGGGACTCTGCTAATGTATCCTAACTGCTTTAATAGTAAATGCTTGTTATTAGTTGAAATCTACTGCTTGATTGGAGTAATGGACAAGTGTTTACTGCATATCACAGTAATGAAATAAATGCCAATAGTTACTCTTGGGATTAATTTGATCTGTTTTATTTATAAGTAAATATTAATTAACTTTGGAAAATACTGTATTTACCTAATAAAAGCATTATTTTTCTTGGGATGAGCTAGAATTACACAAAGAGTAGGAATTTTCATCTACTTATTTCTTTTAAAAGACTAACACATGTATTTCTCACATGAACTTTGTTTGTTAGCATAAACTTGTTAGTGTTTAACAGTGGCACAGGGCTTCTTTTTGTGTTGCTGAAATAAACTAATACGGTTGCCTCTCTGGAACATATTATTTAGTAACTTGCTGTTGTTACCTCCTAGTATAACAAAGGCAATTAGAACATGTCTTTTAGAAAAACATCCGATCTTGATTAGTAGTCATACTGGTACCAAATACAGAGGTGATAGAATCTCTCTACCCTACTCACTATTCCTCTGTTTATACATTCAAGAATCACAATAGCTTTTTGGCCTAGCCTCGCCTTAGGAGCTCATGGTCAGCTGATTAACAACCATGACCCCAAAGTCTTTTTCCAGTGTCACTACTTTCCAGGATAAAGTCCTCCATCCTATAAGAATGACTTCTGTTCTTGGTTCCCAAATGTGTAACTTTAAAACGTTTGGCCTTATTAAAACACATATTGTTTGCTGACACCCATCTCATCCAGTGAGGCAGATTGCATTGTACCAGTGACCTATCCTCTTCACCCTTTACCACTCCCCCAATCTTTGTGTCACCTGTAAACTTTACTAGTGTTGGTTTTATATTTTCTTCCAAATAAGTGCTATAAATGTTAGATAGTGTAGGGCCAAGAACTGATCATTGCTGGACAACTTTAGAACCACACCCTCTCAGTGATGATTCCCCATTTACAATAACATTGTGAGACATATCAATTAGTTTTCATTTGGTACTGTGAGAATAATTGCTTTCTCAGTTCATAAGCAGTTCTGAAATTATATGTTTCATTTTAACATTGGTTTAAAAAAAAATTGAAGGAAACTGTTTCCTGGGCATTAGCAATGAGCTGAGATTCCTGTAATAAGGGACTGCCCTGCTGTTTTACCATCTCATATCAGGACTATACATGTACACTATGTAAGTGTAAATAAAACAAGTCACACTTAGAATATATCCAGACTGCACATCACTGATTTCTTCTCCACTGCAAACCCGAAAGGCCCCAGAAATCTGTTCCTGCAGAGCAGAGGAGCAACTGTGGTGTCAGAATGGGAGAGTGGGATCTGAAGAAAGGGCAACAACACTAATTTGTTATATGAGAATTGCAATACTTGCATCTCAGAGTGAAGAATATACCCAAATTGTTTTAGAAGATAAAGAAATGAAATCTCCCCATAGAGGAGAAAAGGGAAGCTAAATAATGTAGACCCCTTCATTGTGTTGAAAGGTTTTGTCATTAAAGGCATTGATATTAAGTTTAATGAATGAAGAAATGGACTATTAACAACACTGGATACTTTAATAATTTGAATTGATTTCTGAGATGTTCTAATAATTCGGAGCGGCAATCTCAAAGATAATAGTATTGTGTTAAGCGTTTAAGCTAGAGTAGTTGATTGTATCCATAAACTTAATTAATAGACATAGATGTAGTTAAGAAAGATGCATATATATCAATATGAATAGCATGAAATATCAATTTTACAGATGAAAGGGTCTTGGAAATTCAGCCCATTTAATCATGCTCTAGTGCTTTTTCATTTTACCTAAATGCTACTGAAAGTTTTCCAAAACCGTACCCCTTTGATAACTCTTCAGAAGGACATGAAAATTTCAAACCCAGTATTAGGAATGAATTGTGCCAAGTGTTCACAAAATGTAGTACAAAAGTATTTCCAAGAGACTTGTAGTATAACATAAGAATTTGTGTTTAACCTTTAAAAGAGAGCTTGGGGAAAGGCTTCTTTGAGTCTTTGTATAATAAATCAAGTGAAAATTCACCACTTACCATAATGGTAACTGATTCCAGTAAGGCCTCTGAATTAAATGATTGTAAATTACTGAGATTCTTCCTTCCAAGGTCTTCCAAAGTCATTATTCTCTGTCTGTTTTTAGTTACATATGTAATAACATTGATAATACTGTAAGTAGCACTTTTCATCTTCAGAATGGTTTACAAACAGTAACCTTAATTCTGCAAAACATGTCCAAGCTGGTGTTCAGAGGACACTGGAGCCATAAATTCTTCAAAAAATCCCTGTCATGTCTTTATGTATGTATGCAATTTTATGTATATATAGTTTTTGAAACTGTGTTAAACTGGAGCGAAAAGTTTCTATAACTTTTTTTTCAGAATTATTTTGGGTGACTTTGAGCCCGTTGAATTTTTCTGTGAAATTCCACAAAACAGTTTATTTTTAAATGGAAATAATTTTTAAAAACCTCCTCTTGCTCGTCAGAGCACTGCCCTAGATGACTAGGAAAATACATGTGGCTTTTATAAAACAGTTAAAATGAATTGAATATTTTTTACTGTCTTTCCCAGAGATCGTATAATATACCAGTAGAACTTTTACAAATATAAATTATGTTCCAACTATGAAACATAGAGACTCAGCATCTTAGCTAAATATTACCCAGAATATAGGTTTGCACAGGTACCCAGATATACTGACAACAGTGCCTTCAAATATATGTGTTGGCTTATATTTTTAAGGTTTTGGCTTAAAATCCTCTCTTTGGGTATGTCAACACAGGAGGCTCTGTTAAGTCGACTTAGAGAGTCCATATTGAACACTCCTGTTGACTGCTTGCATCCACACTGGCAGGTGCTAGGTCGACAGAGGAGTGGTGCCTTGTTGGTACCCCTGGAAGGGGCCTGGAGGCCAATTAGGTTAGCTTAAGGGTATTCCCCGTCCACACTGGCTTAAGTTGACTTAATAAGGTCAACTTAAGCGTTAAGTCGACCATAAGAGGTGGTGTTACTAAGTCGATTTAAGGAAGTGCTTAGGTTGACTTAATACAGACCCAGTGTGAACGCAGCAGTCTGTAGGTCGACTTAACCTTCCTTAAGTCGACCTAAGGCTCCAGTGTAGACGTACCTTTTTAGACTGCAGTTTAGAGCTGTGAGATCCAAGTCTCAAAGACCATTTTTGTCACATAAAACAGTTACATGCATGCTTTGGCAGCCATGTGTAAATAAGCCCCATAATACTTATCTGCTGCAAGGCTCTCTAAAATAACCCCCTTAAGGAGCAGCTTGTGCCAACGTTACTCTATTGTTCATCTCAGAGGGCAGTGGGTTTATAATCTTAAAATCAAGCGTATAAGGGGATAGAGAAACACAAGACATACCTGCCTGGAATGGATTTAGGCATCCATGTTTGAACACTGGGGTTGCAGCTCACATTTGGGCCCACAGTTCATTTTGTTATGTGTTTCATGTTGGCTGTATTAGCTCATCGGTACAGCTAGACCATCTTAAGCACTTTGCCAGAGACTGAGCTCACTGGCACATTGATGTAGATGATGTTAGGTTATTGTTTCAGACCAAATCACTGCTAGTTAAGAAAAACATATAATAGTACCTTTCTTTTGATTAGTAATTGTCTCCCCTCTGCCCCCCCCCCCCCCATTTTCCTTTATGTATATACTTTATTTTGTATCCAGCAACTGCAGGTAGTTCTATTGGCATTGATGGTATAGGTTGTAAGTAAATGAAAGTTATGATTCCCCCCCATCATTATATTAAGGCTAGGCAAAGCAAAGATGGCATAGTAAGAAAGTTGAGTAATTTACATTTCACAGTAGCGTAGACATCTATCAAAGCATTCACTTGCATTAAGCGAAAGTGGCTTTGTTTCCCTTGTGAAAGAACACAGTCTTTTGAGCATAGAATAAGGCTGGAGCATCATGAAAGGCAGCATATATAATCCACAACAGCTTCATTTCCTGTATGAGAGAGAAGCAAGTTTTAAGACACTGCTGAGTTCTGTTCTTTTTAAAATGGTACAGGAAATGCAGAGGGGAAGGGAAAACAACAAGACTATAACATAAGTTAAGGCTGGCAGAGAGAAGATGAGCAAAATAGTAAAACCAATGTGTGTTCTCTTAGAGAAATCAAGTACAATAATTAAATAATAAGCTAATAATAAGGTTGGCCATCACCAGAGATTATTTGGAAGATTAATTTCAAAGGCATCCATTGTGGCATAGTGAAGTGTTTGTGGTTATCAGTACAGTATCATTGGGGGAGGTCAATGCTGTCCAAAGGCTGAATGGAAATAAGAATTACTTTCAAAAATATATTGGGAGGAAAGAAATATTAGACCAATGGATAAATCAGTAGGAATATTAGATTCATTTTTCTATTAAAATGGGTGAACTGTATCTTCCATTTTCTTTTTGTTTAACGGAATGTCAATTAAGAAACAAAGGATTTGTAAGTATTGTACTGTCAGTTAACGGTGATTTTTTTTACAGTAGAGCCAGAGATTAAGAGGGTAACTACATTTTTGTAATGGTGAGTGATTACAACAGCACCCAAAATGTTGCTAAGTAAACATAGAAGAAGATAGTGTCCCTGTCCTAAAGAGTTTACAGCACTAGAAGGCAGACGGATGAAGCATGAGGCAAAAGGGGTTACAGTATATATGGGAAATGTTTGAGTGGTGATAGACATTTCAATATAATTCCATTATATATTTATAATGTTATAATATAATTAGTTCCAAGGCTTTTACTGAACCATCATGAGCTTACTAATTCCACTGGGTATCATAGTAACAATAGGTCTTGTGGACTTTGAGGAAAGGTATCGATCTATTACAGCTTTAAATTCAAAATGCCAGAAAACTCTTCAACTGTAACTCATTCCATGTAATCAAAAGTTGGCCATGAAACCAAAAATAAATGTGCCTTACTGCTTTTCTGAAAAGACTATAACAGACCTGCTGATCTCACTATTATAAGCGTATTTTGTTCCTTTCTAAAACTTGTGATCACATGCACAACTTTGGATATTGTAGAAGTGGATTTACAGGGTTTTTGTTGTTTTTGTTAACTTCACTAAAATTGTCTGATATCTCATTATTTCTAATGTGACTAAAGCCTGGTTTCCCTCTGGAGGTAGAAGTGAGGCTTCTTCAGATGGCTACCTCTTGTTCTCAGACAGTTGGAACTATGTGCTGCTGCTTCTGCTACCTATATTTTATTGCCTCACTGAAATGCTTTTGAGGAGGAATACCTGAGCTGCTATGAAGAGTATCTCTGTTGTTAAAGCACTTGAGTGGACTTCAGGAAAGGTGGTTTCAACTCCTGAATTTATCAAGGGTTTCTTCAGTAAGTTGAGCTCCTTGAGTAAGTTTCTCAGTTCCTATGCCTCGGCTGACAAAGCAGGATATGTGGTTGTTGTGAGAATAAATTCACTATTCTTTCTATTGAATACTCAAATATACAGAAATAAAGTCACAGACATACCAACATACAAAGTTCTTGACTGTGAACAAAGACAAATCTAGAGACAATTACAGTGAGGGAGAAAAACAAAACACAACAGCCTCCCATAAAAACTGCTCTTGATAGAAAAAGGAAAACCCTGTACAGGACAGACTGCTAAGGGCCCTGGAGACATACTCTCCCAACTAGTTATATTGTAGGAGAATTTAGAGAAGAAATATCTCATATCTAATCAACTAAATTACACTTTTAAATTATGAAGAGTAAAAACTAGAAATTCCTTTCAAAGTTCCTTTTGATTGTGCATACTCTTCACTTTCAGACAATAAATCAGAATTTCAGGAACCGTTTTACCTTTGAGCAATATTTTACTGCCATTGTTCTCAAAGGCAATCAATATTTGTTTAACATTTACTATGCAAACTCACACAGAGGAAGTGAAGGGATATTCTTTCAAAGACTGAGAGCCAACAGTTAATTAATAAGTTTAGTTAAAATTGTAATACTGTAAGATACCTTTATTTTTGTTAAATAGAGGTCCTTTAGTGTCTATCATTCATTGGTAATTTTGTGTTCAATATTTATAGCTTTCACTGCATAATATTAGCTTGTTCTTTAGATTAGAGGGCTGAAATTGAAGCCTGGGGTTCTTTCATAGATTGCCAGCAAAAGTGATTACAGATGTATTAATTATCTTGTTTATGTAAACACTTGTGACATTGGATTGGATTTAATAAGGATAAACTTTAGAAGCTGTGAAGTTCTTATCATTTCATTGTGAAAGAATAACATTGATTCTTCTCAATATTTTTCAGCTTTCCCCAGTGAAGACCATCTAATTTGAATCAATATAGGTTCAGAGAGGTTATCATATTATTAGCTCATAGACTCATAGGCTATGTCTACACTGGCAAGTTAGTTCGCTGGCTGCACTAGGCTTTAGTTAGTTCGAATTAGGGGCTTCCTTAATTCGAACTAATGAGTTCGAATACGGCTTCAGAAGTAAGGCTTTAATTCGAACTAACTAGTTCGAATCAGCCAATGTGGCCATGTTAATTCGAACTAATTTCTTAGTTCAAACTAACCGGCCATTGAAATGAATGGGGATCGCTAATTCGAACTAAGCAAGTGGCATGAATGGCACTTGCTTAGTTCGAACTAAGTTTTTCTAGTTCAAATTAAGTTAATTCGAACTAACTAACAGGGCCATCCTGTGGGGAGAGCGGGTCCCAAGGCCAATCGGCCGAGGCGGGGCCCCCGTCCCCATGCTGGAGGGGACCATGGCGGGCCTGCCCACTCTGCCCCCCAGGGACCCCTCTCGACCCCCGGCCATAGCTGGAAACTTTGTGTGGGGTTGGGGCAGGCCAGGCCGGCCCAGAGCAGGCCTGCTGTGTGCCAGCTGCCACCTGGCCTGGCCCGCATACCCGCTTGCCCCGCCCCTGGGCCGGCCAGCTGCTCTGCCCTGGGGGCGGGGAGGGCCGGCCCAGGGCCAAGCAAAGCGCTCTCACCCTGCCCGGGTGCCATCAGCCCACTGCTGAAGGCAGCTGGGACTGGGGCGAAGCGTGGCCATGGGGGGTGGCACGGGCCTCGCACTGCCCCATTAGGAGTGGGACAGCGTGGGGCCCACATAACAGCAGGGCCCGGGGTGGTCGCCCTGTTCGCCTCCCCCCCCCCCCAAGAGCGGCCCTGCTAACTAAAATTAGTTCAAATTAGTTATTTCAAACTAACTAATTCAAAATAATTTTAGCAAGTGTAGACATAGCCATAGACTCTAAGGTCAGAAGGGACCAGTACGATCATCTAGTCTGACCTCCTGCAAAATGCAGGCCTCAAAACCTCACCCACTCACTCCAGCAACAGGCCACTAACCTATGACTGAGTTATTTACCTCCTTAAACCATGATTTAAGGACTTGAAGATACAGAGAATTCACTGGTAGTTGAGCCATGCCCTGTGCTACAGAGGAAGGTAAACCCCCCCCCCACGGGCCAAGCCAATCTGCCCTGGGAGAAAATTCCTTCCCGACCCCAAATATGGCGATCAGTTAAACCCTGAGCACATGGGCAAGTCTCAACAGCCAGTTACCCAAAAAACAAATCTCTGTAATAACTCAGAACCCACCCCATGTACTCTTCCCTCTTAGGCCACTTCTATATCCACTACCCATAGCCAAAGATCAGTTAATTTCCAAAATAGGCTATCTGATCATACCACCCCCTCTATAAATTTATCAAGTTCAGTTTTGAAAGCAGTTATGGTTTCTGCCCCCACAACTCCCCTTGGAAGGTTATTCCAGACCTTTACTCCTCTAATGGTTAGAAACCTACGTCTAATTTCAAGCCTAAATTTCTTGATGGGCAGTTTATAACCATTTGTTCTGGTGTCCACATTGGTGCTCTACTCAAATAATTACTCTCCCTCCCTGATATTAATCCCTCTGATATATTTAGAGAGAGGAATCATATCCCCCCTCAACCTTCTTTTTGTTAGTCTAAACAAGCCAAGCTTCTTGAGTCTCCTCTCATAAGGCAGGTTTTCCACCCCACAGACCATCCTTGTAGCCCTTCTCTGCACCTATTCCAATTTGAATTCATCCTTTTTAAACCATGGGGGACCAGAATTGCATGCAATATTCCAGATGCGGTCTCACCAGTGCCTTGTACAGAAGCACTAACACCTCCCTGTCTCTACTTGAAATACCTCTCCTGGTACATCCTAGAACCACATTAGCTTTTTTCACGGCCACATCACATTGGCAGCTCATAGTCATCCTATGATCAACCAGCACTCCCAGATCCTTCTTCTCCTCAGTCTGTTCCAACTGATGCACCCCAACTTATAGGAAAAATGCTTGTTATTTGTCCCTAAATGCATGACCTTGCACTTCCCATTATTAAATTTCATCCTATTCCTGATACTCCAGTTTACAAGGTCATCCAGATCTTTCTGTATGGTATCCCGATCCTTCTCTGTATTGGCAATACCTCACAACTTGGTGTCAACCACAAACTTTAGTAGCACATTCCCACTTTTTGGCTATGTCTACACTTACTAAAGTTAGTTTGAATTAGTTAATTCAAACAAACTAATTCTAGTTAGTTCGAATTAACTTAATTCGAACTAGAAAAATTTAGTTCGAACTAAGGAAGTGCCATTCATTATCGAATTACATTGAGTTCAATGGGCCGGTTAGTTCAAACTAAGTTCGACTTAACCCTTAGTTCGAATAGCATATTCAAATTTATTAGTTCGAATTAAGGAAGCCCTTAATTTGAACTAATGAAAGCCTGGTGTAGCCAAGGCTTAAGTTAGTTCGAATTAAGCTGCCTTAATTCGAACTAACTTGCCGGTGTAGACATAGCCTTTGTACCAAGGTCAGTAACACACTACCTATATCAGCCTTAAACCAGCAAAGAACAAGGTTGATCCATTACACCAACGCAAGTGTCTGCTAGCTATTTCTGTAAAAAATCCATACATTTTGTACTGACTCAAATTCAGTTCAAAGCAATCAGCAAATGAGCGTTCCAAAGATATTTACAGTACATATTCATCTATGTAAGTGCTCTGTGTCGCTCATTCTACTAGCCCCCACATTGAACGCTGGATCTAATTTACAGTCTCAGTCCTTCTCTTCAAAGCCCTCAATAGTCCAGGCTGGACACCTAAGGGAGCATCTCACTTCTGAAGCCTCAACCATCCTCCATAGACTCTCTTCTCAGGTGCAGTGGGACTGTACATCTCAAACATAAAGACTGTGTACACAAGAGACAAATTTTTCTTTTTGGTTGGCCTGAGACTTCAATTTGCTCTTTCAAGAGCTAAAGCAGACCATAAACCTGACAATGTTCTTGTCCAAATTAAAATCCCCATTCAAGTGTTCCTTTTCCATACAACTCATAACTGGCTGGAATTTATGGAAGAGGAAAAATATAAAATATAAAATATAGATGTAATTCATGTTGCTAGTTTCTTTTTTACAGTGATGGGTGAGATGTGAAAAATCTAAATCCCACATGTGGTGAGAATATTGCTACAATCATGTGATATATCGCATCTATTTTGCACATCTGGCTGTCTCATTTTGCTCAAGCCATTTCCACACATCATTTCTAACATTCCAACTGTCTGTACAGTCTTCAAAGAAACGCTTTTTTATAAACAAAATTTTCTTTTCAATAAAAGAAAAAAATATGTTAGTTCAAGGCTCAGGGCAGGCATTACCCAGTTCTGGATTCATAATAGTTTTATGCTTTGATATCTTACAGATTAGAGATACAAAACACCTTTACAATATTGGAAAGTCTCCTTTTTGGTGGGCCTCCCTATCACCTTAAAAAAAGTCACAAAAATTTGTACTCTCGTCCTATCTAATTTACATTACAAGATGCTGAAGATTTACTGCTCCTTTTTGTACAATTCTGTGCATATTAACAGATCTTAATAAATAATAGAGCTGACTAAAAAAAATAGATATTTTTCTTACTATCCATTTTTTATCATCCCCATAAAAATTTGAAAAATGTTGACTAGTTCTAACAATAAGTAATATTGCACCTTGGTTTTATAAACTTAAAATCAATTTAATTTTGTAACCTTATCCAAGAACCTCCTTTTATTTGTAAGTGCAATGTACAACATATTATTACCTAGTACGTTTCCCCTGAGGATCTCAAGGCACTTTCCAAACAATTAAGTCTCAATCAGAATGCCACTGTCAAACAGGAAATCATTTCATAGCTGTGTAAGTTAAGACACAAAGGCTATGTCTACACTTACTAAAGTTAATTCGAATTAGTTAATTTGAACTAATTAACTTAATTCAAACTAGAAAAATTTAGTTCGAACTAAGCAAGTGCCATTCATGGCACTTGCTTAGTTCGAATTAACGAATTGCATTGAGTTCAATGGGCCGGTTAGTTCAAACTAAGCAATTAGTTCGAACTAACATGGCCACATTGGTTAACTCAAACTAAATAGTTCGAATTAACCCTTAGTTCGAATAGCATATTCGAATTTATTAGTTCGAATTAACAACGCCCTTAATTCAAACTAATTAAAGCCTAGTGTAACCATGGTTTTAGTTAGTTCGAATTAAGCTTCCTTAATTCGAACTAACTTGCCAGTGTAGACATAGCCAAATGTACTTATCTACATCATGCTCATATAGCAACTCAATAGAAGATCCTGAAATAAAACTCAAGACAGTTGACAGTTATTCCCTGATCCCGAGACAGCAGCCTTTCCCATAGGATGTTATTGTATAGCAACTGAAAACAGATCTTATTTACCCCGGTATGTGTTTTGACAAAAGTTGTTATAGGCAGAACTAGCAGTGATGCCTTTAGTTAGGATTATCTAAAATTTTATATTCTAAGGAACCAGCTTCCGATGTTCATAAATTTGTCAGTCTTTAACTGTTAGGGATGAAAATTCACATGGTGGGGATCTTCTTTCATCTGAGCTTTTTTAAAGAAAACAAACAGAGTCCTGTGGCACTTTTAAAGACTAACGGATTTATTTATTACATGAGCTTTCGTGGGAGAAAATCCCACTTTGTCAGATTCTTCAAAGCATCTGACGAAGTGGGATTTTCTCCCATGAAAGCTCATGCGATAAATAAATCTGTTAGTCTTTAAAAGTACCACAGGACTCTGTTTGTTTTCCTGCAATAGACTAACACGGCTACCCCTTTGGAACTTTTTTAAAGAGAGTATCAGTAAAAATGGTTGAACTGTTTTCAAGGATGAGGTTAAGGAATAATATATTTGTTTGGAGCTGCAGCACCTCCATGATTTCAGTCAGGCATTTGAAATTTAGCAGTGGCAGAGGGAAAGGGTAATCTAGTGAGGAGGTAGACCGGTGCTGGCAGGGAAAGGATGGGGGTGAGGAGTATACTAGGAGAAGAGGCAGGCTGAGACTGAATGTTCAGTAACTCCTAGAAGACTCACACCTCCAGAATCCGGAACTGAATGTAGGGCTCCTGAGTCCCAGTATTCCTATGAATTTCACAGCTGTTTTCTATATATTAGTCTGTGTGAGAGAGAAAGAGATCCCACTAGTAGGCAGTACACATAGAGAATCACAATCTGTTACTTTTTTGAGTTAATCTGTTAGCTCAAGTAGCAGAGAGCTGTCCGGTGGATCTAAAGATTCTAACCATGATCTGTGTGGGGATTGGTATGGTTCCAGGTGACTGAAATTCTCTTTTTTCCAATTTCCTTTTTTTGGAACACAGGAAATTTTATTTAAAAAAAACTGCTGTTTATGAAGCCATAATGCAGCCCCTTTGTATGTATGCTCCATGTCAGAGCTGTATAAGACTTTTCTCCTTATTTGTTGAAATATGTAGTTTTGGTTGAACTGAAAGTGTTTGTAAACTTGGTGTATATTTACTAAATACTTTCAACCATTTTTTTTAAGTCTGTATATGCCATTCACAAAATGGTTGGAGGAGGATGCAGTTTTGGTCTCCTTATAATTTTCAGTCAGGTAATTAGGGCACCCAACCATGCTGTGGTAGAAAATCCAGGTTTAGTTCCTTCCTCTCTCTGATGTGGAGAAGAGTTTTGAACCTGGATCTCCTACGCAGAAAGTACCCTAACCACAACTCAGTGTCAGTCATAGTGGTAATTGATAAATTCTAAAGGGGTAGC
>ML686135.1:1408434-1453729 GCA_007922175.1 Pelusios castaneus | reverse complement strand
TTAATAAATCTGTTAGTCTTTAAAAGTGCCACAAGACTCTGTTGTCTTTCTACAATAAACTAACACGGCTACCCCTTTGGAACAAAAAGAGAATCACCTAACAACTAGGAGAAAGGAACAAAGAACCTCAGAGATCACACCTGGAAAAAGAGAGGGGATGGAAAGTTTGATAACAAGACACTTGGAAGTGTGAAAGAGCTTTTTTCTGGGGCCCTACTTTTAAAAATCTGGTCCAAGAAGCGTCATTAAAATCATAGGTGTTAGAGCCTCTTATATCAGGGTTGACTTTTGCTTAAGGTAATTGGTATGATGATCTGCAGTTGCAAAATGCTTACAGGGGCTAGTCTTTACATTTGAAACTTTTACTTTAAGCCTGCATAAATAACAATTATTAGTCCACTGTGGCTTTTTCAACACAGGCCAAAACTGAAGCACATAAAATAACATGATTTCTAGCAGGTAAAAATAAGCTTCACTCATGATCTCCCAATAGAATCTCAAATCTTAGGATTTTTTCCCCAGGCCCTGGCATTTGCTCCCCTGCCAGCCTGGGAAGTGGGAGAAAGGGGACTCCATTTGAAACCCATCTCCCTTCAGACTTGGGGCGGGTGAAGATACCTAAGAAGATCAAAGCTGAGGATGGGGGAGCTGTACTGTGGCTTCAGGGTGGGGGACAGCTGATAGAGGTTGGGGGACTGAACTGAGCCCTGAATTAAAAGGGGTTTGGTTGGTGACAGAACTGAGGGGATAGGGTTAATTAATAGACAGGAGTTGGGGGGACCGGTCCTGCACCATGGGCCAAAATCACCTTCTAATACCTGTGGCAGAGAGGGCAACCCTAAATTGTTACATACTCACACCCTGGGATGGGCAGGAGAAACTCAAAACACAAGAAAGTAGTTTAAAAACACAACTCCATTTGCTCCAGTCACTCTCCACCCCCTGCTTAATTAACAACAAACAAACAAGAAACCCACATTTCAAAGCACAGAATAAATTTTAGGTGTACCTTATGGTCAGCAGAATTCATAAATAAGGTCACCATTGGCACTCCTGGCTGGGGGATGATCCCCAGGGCACCCACCCCTCAACTGACCTCACTGTACACGCGGCGGGGGAGAAGTGACCAGTCCCCACCTGCCACCCTGGAGAAGGGGGGGGGACGATCCCCAACCTACAACTTGCTGCTGCTCTGGCTGGTCACCAAGTCACCTACCCATGGGGCAGGGGATGATCCCCAGCCTGCTCCCCAGACCCACCAGACTGACCTGGGGATTGATCCCCTGCTCCCAACACCCCTCCCCCCCCCAGTACTTACTGGTGCTGTGTAGAAGAAGCTGCTCCTAAATAAAACAGGAGGGAGGGGAGTCAGCTGCAGTGCTGAGCTGGTGCAGCAGGGGAGAGAGGATTTAAAGTTCCCTCTTCTCTCCCTGCTAGTGACTGAGCTACACGCTGCAGCTGGATCTGTTCCCAGCTTAGCTCTGCCTCCCCTGCAAACAGGCTGTCTGGTCATGTGCCTGCTGGGGAAAATAGATCCGGGGCTCAGGCTATTCTACCCGGGGCCAATGCCCTGTGAGCCCAACGGCAACGACACCTCTGCCACCATGAGTGATCCTGCCAGAAGGTCTAGAATCCTGATGGCATCACTTTTAGGGTCTTTGGTACATGCAAGCTTCTCCACTGTGTCCAGGTGACAGCTCAAGGAGAAACCTCTCCAAACATGCTCTTATTAAAGGCAGGTAATGTCTGCAGAATGATTCAGAGCAAGGAGAAATTTGAGATACCAGCCATTCCCCTCCCAGTTACACTTCTGTAAATCTGCAGTTACTTCATTTAAGTTAATGGAAAGGCATTTAGTCTAAAATAGGTGCAAATAAGAGGTAAATCATGCCCATTATTCTCTACTGTACCCATTTCATTTTCATCTCTTCAGAGAGCCTTTTGTATGCAGATGATATACCCCCTTATTTTAGAAGTATTCCATTGTACTGACAAGCAAATTCCTGCAGGATTACTCTACATAAATGATAACATTTTTTTTTTTATTTGCTGCACATACAGACCTATAAGTCAGCTGTATGAGACAGCTGGTTTACAATGTTCTGATATCAGTGCTTTCCATGATTTTGATTTAATTTCCAGGGTGGACCATGGAAATCAAAGATGTAGAAGGGGGGAGGGGGGGAATTTGTTTGTTTGTTTGTTTGCTTGTTTGTACCTTTTGCAAACTTTTTATTTTATGCCTACTTATAAATTATATCGCTTTGTTATGGTATCTCGTTATCCTTTTTTATCAATGTACCTCTAGCTGAGATAATACATCATGCCTTGCTTATGGAAAAATTAGCATATGGAAGCTATGCCTACAGTGGTTTTCAAACTAAAAGGAGAAAGAAATTATAAAGGAAATTATACATATGTCATATAGTCTCTGCCAAATGTTCCTGGCCTGTACACTCTAATTCAAAGTTATATTTATTTTTCTCTAATGTACTTAGTGAGGAAAGTAGATAAAGTAGAACTATAGTCTGAGTGTGACCATAATGGTATAGGAAAGACAGGAATTCTGATCTTTAAAACAAAAAGAGACTCAAATGTTGGTCCCATTGAAGTCAGTCGCAAAACTCCTATTGACTCCAATGGAAACACATTCTTTCTGTTGGGGACAAATCCTCTATCTGAAGACTATCTAGTATGAGTAGCCAGGAAGATTACTGGGTGGCTGTGAAAATGAGACTATCACCCCCCAACTCAAGCTGCAGAATGGCTATAGAGCTGATCTTTGGAAGCCTCCATCTTCTCTGTCTCTTTTCTTTGCGTGCTGCCTTAGAGGAAGCCCCCAGGGAACAAAGCTGTGTGCTCTGCCCTCACTGAACCCTCTTTGCCTGCAAAGATCCTGCCATTGCTGTGTCCGTTTTGCTGCAGAGTTGCCATTTTGTAGCTCCATAGTGGACTTTGAACTTTGTGTCATTTGTGCTGCTATGTGGGCACACCACCAGAGGACCTAATCAAACCAGCTACTCCATCAAGGGCTCATTCACCTGCTCATCCACCAATGTGATATGTGTCATCATGTGTCAACAATGCCCCTGTGCCTTGTACATTGGACAAACAGCATAGTCTCTGTATAAAAGAATAAATGAACACATTTGCGATCAGAAATAATATTAAAAAAACAATAAGGGAACATTTCCATCTCCCTAATCACGCTGTGGAAGATATGTCAATTGCTGTACTTCAGCACTTATTTACAAATCAAAGCTTCAAAGAGAAACTACAGAATTAGAATTCATATGCAAATTTGACATCATTACCTTAGGCTTGAATGGAAATTTGAACTGGCTCTCTCATTACAATAAGTAATTTCCCCCTCTTTCTACCTCTCCACCTTCTAATACGTTGTTCCACCCTGTTTGAATCTAAACAACTGCTCTGATTTACAATAGCAGTCTGACCTGACCTTATGATTTATACTTCCTTACATTTATTTTTCCTCCCATTCTACAAGTTCTCCATCTTCAAGTGTCTGACAAAGTGGGATTTTCTCCCACAAAAGCACATGAGATAAATAAATTTGTGAGTCTTTAAAAATGCCACAAGACTCCTTGTTTGTTTTGCTGAACTAGACTAACACAGCTACCCCTTTGGAACATGAAAGAAAGAAAATATTTTCTCTGCACCTGAAGCAGAGGTTACATGTCAAAAGCTGGTTTAGTATTTAAACAAACTCTGGTTCTAGGTGTTTCATTAGTGATCTCCACCAGATCAATGCTAATACTGTCTTTAAAGCTTGGTGACAAATATGTACTGCTTAATTTTTTAAAATTAATTCAATAGACATAATATGTTTAGGCCTTAACATAGATTGCCATAATTTCAAATAGGTTCACTTTTTAAAAAATTAAAAACAAATAGGTTATTTTGGATGGAAACCACCATCAACAAAATTCAGGGGAAAAAAGTCAGGGTCTTATGTATTTATATTTTTCAGTCTTAAATTGTTGGGTTTTTGTTTGTTTGTTTGTTTTTTTTAAGTTTTGATTAGCAGATACTGCAAACCTGACCAAAGCTGTACTGAAAACTATATATTTCTATGAAGAGTCTCAATTTCATTAAAAAATATTTTGTCAAAAAATTCCTGACCAGCTATAATTGTTACTATTGCTGGACCATTAACCTTGCCTTATTACCAGTAAATTAGATATTCTAATTGTTTGTCCCTGAGGCTGAAGTTATTTTGAATCCACAGGTAATAAAAATATAAAGCCTTCTTCCCATACAGAATTCTGTGCCAAAGTGTTGACTGTTATTCTAATTATGCTCTTTGGGTCTCCTGGCATTTTTTTAGAACTGTTTTTAAATCGTCATCACTCTTTCCAATTCCCTCTTTCTCAAAGAAAGCTGGTAATGTGTTTGAAATCAGTCTTTGGAAAATAAGGAAAAAGTGCAGTAGACAAATGAGAATTCTCAATGAACTTTAGTTGATTAATTATACAATCAGTTATTTCCTCCAATTTGGATCTTTTGCTGTATGAAGAGAAGAACTCTGTTACAATGTTCTTATTCCAGAAGAATAAGTCTGCCACAGGCTGCAAGGCTCCAATCCCTTTAGTTATTGAAGAACTGGCACTCACTTATGTTCCATGGCACTCATTGTTTCCCTAATTAACATCCAATACCATTTCTTTTCACAACGTTCCTGATATTGATATATGTTGTTGGATTTGTGGACAAAATCAAAATGGCATGGATCCTTTTCTTCATTTCTTTTCTTCCTTTCACAAACTCTGAATTAAGTGCTGCATTGTACTGAATGATATACAATTAAAGCACTGTATTCTGTTGGTAAAGTGAAAGTGTATTGAGAAAAATTTATGTTTTATTTTATGATGCTCGATTGAAGTTCTTAGATGAATTAAGGAGGATTTCTGTTTTATTTTGGTAGTGAAATCCACTAATCCAGTAAAACTAAATATGTGAGCATTAGAGATGGACAAGAAATGGTTTTCCTATACATGAGAGCTTGAGATTTTAGAAAAATATTCCTGTTCCAATTTGAGACAATAATTCAAATCACATTTTTTTTGTGAAATGATAACTTGAAAATAATTTCAGATTGCATCCAAATGAAACAACTCATTTCAATAATTTTGAAACTTCTTTCAATTTTGATCTTTGCAAAAATTAACCCTTTAAGTATAAATTAACTAAAACTTAAAATGAAGTCATTTCCTCAAAACCCAAAACTTTTTGATTAGAAAATGGTGAAAAAAGACATTTAACTAATTTCAATATTTTTTTCAAAAATCTTTTTGAATTATGATATTTGTTGAAATTGACTTTCTCCCACACTTTTGGTTTCAGCAAATCAGCATTTTCTGAAGTAAAAGTGGTTTTGTAGAAAAATTCCCAAGTTGACATGACCATGACTGCCATTCACTCCTTAGATATTTTTTTCCCCCTAGATATGAGGTTGTCTTGATGGATGGATGTGATTTATTTTTTCAGAGAGATGTTCATGCCCTGGAGTCTTCTCATCATGGCTAAGTATATTTGTTCCTTAAAAATCTGGGTCAATCAATATTTAATTTGTTTTGTATCTCCAGAGGCCTAGACTTGGTCAAGGCCAATCTGTGCCAGGCACATTAAAGAGGTTCAAATCTAAGGACACACAAAACATTGAGAACAGGATACAATATATAGGAAAGTAGTTAGGGTGTTTTTGACTTTAACTTGTGTGATTTTATGGAAATGTCTGAGGGGGGCGGATGTGTCAAACCATTGTGTCCTTAATGTTTAGGAATTTTCCAGCTACAATGGGCCCAGGGAGTAAACTGATGAGCCATTAAGGACACAATGGGCCCGTATCACCTGGCACATTCCTTAACTTTAAGGAGACAATGGTTTGACACACCCGCCCCTCTCAGACATTTCCATAAAATCACACAGGTTAAAGTACAGATAGAACACCAAATTCCTATCTAAACTAACTTCTAATCCAAATAGAATTCCTAGACATAAACTATATAATCATTCCCAGCAAATTACTACCTTTCTATTGATACCAAACATGACATAGCTCCTATGCATTATAGAGCATTTAGGATATATGAATAGAAAATAATATCATAAATGCTTCCCTAAATCCAGACAGCATCACACAGGCTCTGCCCTGCCCTTTGGGGGCCACGCCAGGCTTCCCCCTGTACCCTCCCCGGCAGGGAGGGCATTGGTGTAGTCCTGGGGTAGTCCTAAATCGACTTAGGGCTACCCCACGTCTACACTGGCTTAATTTGACTTTAAAAAGTTGAATTAAGCCTTACGTTGAGTAAAAAGCAGGTTTAATAAAGTCGACTTAATTTTCATTATGTTGACTTTATTTTCTTCCTTAAGTCGACTTAAGCAAGCTGCTTAAGCAAGTCGACTTAATTTACCAGTGTAGATGCAGCCCAAGAGTCTTAAACTGCACATAAATGTTCTACATTTCACATGTGATCTTCCCTATAGTTTAGCACCTTTGCATATCAGCAGAGTTGCTTAGGATGCTTTCCAATTTTGCTACTCTATGGTATTCCTTTCTGAGGATATCCACTGGTTTTAATGAAATGCTGTAGGAAATTCTGGTGAACTGCTATTGCACAAAGCAAATACTGGAGTTTATTGGAGGTGTTGAGTCTTTCACCAACTGGGTTTTCCCAAAGCCATTAGTAGTAATTGGATATGAGTATACTCTGGCAGTGAGGAGCTGCACGATCATTTGGACCTATTCGATATTTGCCTGACAATCTTTCTGGATATCTGAGCTAAGATATCAAACTGTCTTTCTTAACTCAGGCAACTGCTTAGCTCTGTGGAGAGACAATGTGGGTGAGATAACATCTTTTATTGGACCAACTTCTGTGGATGAGAGAAACAACCTTCAGAGTAAAACAAACAAGGAATCCTGTGGCAGTTTTAAATACTGTTAAGCCAGAAAGATTCTTTCCCCAAGAATCAGGCAGTACAGATAATACTGAAGAGGTTTATTCACGATACCGGGAAGACTGACAGGACAGCTTCAAATTGGTGATGTTACAGTGGTCAAATATATATGCTTCTCTGTCAGTTACATAATCCACTTGGAATTATTTACCTGTTTACTTACAAGTACAGACTTGTTCCACCCAGAGAGCACAGAGGTGATAATGACCGATGCAGAGACACTTTAATTACATTAAAGGCCCTATGGCTACATTTAGGGTGGGGTGGGAGGATGGGATGGAGAGGAGGGTCCTTACAGCTAGTCAGAAATGTATTGTTCCCATCTAAACCAGAATTTCTCAATAGGCAGCTGGCCACTGCCTTACTGAGGCCTTGTCTACACGATCAGATTATAGCACAACTTCTGAACTGCGCTATAAGAAGCATGTGATGTTTATCGCAGTGTAGTGCATACACACGTCGCTCCTTGTTAGCGCACTGAATTCTGGGCACGTATCCCAGCGTTCCATTTTCCCTGAGTCCACGCTTGGAATCATGGGATGAAGGAAAGGAGCACAAAGCACCATGGGTAAACTAGATGTTTCCCATGGTGCATTGTGTTTCCCTAGCGTCTTCTGCATTGCCAATAGCAACTCGCGCCTATTTTCAATAGTGTTTGCACGGAGCGCGCCATTGGAAAGCAACAAAATCAGAGTCAGCATGGATCCTGCTCTGGTCTCCACTCTCGCCCTCCACATGCTGAACACATCTCGGCTGGTTGTTCATTACATTATGAGCTCCCAGCCAGAGGATGACACAGAGGAGCAGCGGCTGATCGATGCCATGCAGAGCAACAGCACCGCATTGCTCAGCACCTTCACCGACCATCTGCACACGGTCCAACACCATTTCTGGTCGCGAGAGATGAGCACCGAGTGGTGGGATCGCATTGTTATGCAGCTGTGGGATGACGAACAGTGGGTACAGAACTTTAGAATGCTGAAAGCAACATTTCTGGAACTGTGCTCAGAGTTGGCCCCTGCCCTGCGACGTAAAGACACCAACATGAGATCAGCCCTCACTGTGGAGAAGGGTGTAGCGATAGCTGTTTGCAAGATGGCGACTCCTGACTGCTACCGGTCCGTTGCAAACCAGTTTGGAGTCGGGAGGTCCACCGTCAGATTAGCCCTGTCACAAGTATGCACAGCCATCAATCGCGTTCTGCTACAGAGGACGGTGACGTTGGGGAATGTCAGTGAGATTGTGGATGGCTTTGCTGCCATGGGATTCCCGAACTGCGGTGGAGCCATAGACGGCACACACATCTCTATTTTGGCACCGGATCATCTCGCTACCGAGTACATCAACAGGAAGGGCTACTTCTCCATGGTGTTGCAAGCACTCGTGGATCACAAGGGGCGTTTCACTGACATCAATGCTGGGTGGTCGGGAAAGGTGCATGATGCCCACATTTTCAGGAACTCCAGTCTGTACCAGAAGCTGCAAGGGGGTACCTTTTTCCCTGATAAAAAATTACAGTGGGGGATGTGGAGATGCCCACAGTTATCCTGGGAGACCCAGCCTACCCACTGATGCCATGGCTCATGAAACCGTACACCGGTAACCTAGATCAAAGCAAGGAGTGGTTCAATTACAGATTGAGCTGCTGCAGAATGACTGTGGAGTGTGCCTTCAGCCATTTAAAAGGCCGCTGGTGCTGTTTGTATGGGCGGCTGCACTTGTCGGAGGACAACATCCCTGCTGTGATTGCATCTTGTTGTGTCCTCCATAATATTTGTGAAAGTCGGGGAGAAAAGTTTTGCCCAGTGTGGGCTACGGAGGAGCAGTGCCTCGAGGAGGCATATGAACAGTCAGCCACTAGGAGTATTAGGGGGGCTAAAGGGGAAGCTTCTCGCATAAGGGAGGCACTCAGGGAGCATTTCAATTATTCCCTTCCCTAATTTTCTTTTAGGATGCATCTGCTGCACCTTATGAAAGTAGCCATGTGTAAAAATAAAGCCATAATCAAATGATTTTATTCAGTTTTTATTCAAACCTAGAAGGTTGGGGTTACAGGTGTGTGTAGCTGCGGGGCTCTAGAAAGTACGGGGGTGGAGAGCTACTTGTTGGAATGCTACGGTGGGATGGGTGCACTTCAAAGAAATTCTTATAGGGACTACGGGGGGTGGTAAGCAGACGCGGCTGAAGTGTCTCTAGTGGAGCCCTAACATCAATCGCCTGGGTCTGCAAAGCGATCATGCTCTTGAACAGTTCTGTTTGCTCCTTCATGACGCTTATCAGTTCCTCGGTGTGTATTTTCCACATCTGCTGGTATTCAGCTCTGAATGCTCTAGTATCAGCGGAGGAATTCTGTGCAGCTTTCAAGGACTCCTGTGTAGCTTTCAACACGTCCTGAAACATATCCTCCCTGTTCCTTCATGCACGCTGCCGAATGTTTCTCATTTGGGCAGCAGGGGTAGACAACGGCCTTCTCAAGGTCTGTTCTAAAGAAAGAAATAATTGTAAAGCTGCTGTTTACACATAGCCAGGATAAGAAAATTAAACTTCCAGTAGCACATTACTCTGGAAGGTGCAGGGCGGTCAACATCCTATGCCTTGCTGAAGCGGACAAGGTACGTCCTAGTAGACAGCTTTACTGGGGGCTAATAATTAGCGTTGGGCACAGAGATGGAACCCGATATCGCTCTCCTCAGAGTGCCCCTGCCTGCTAGAATACATCTCCTACATGCCGCTGGCAGCCAGCCGGGACCGTATGCTGCAGCACTGTTTGCTGCCATGGTTCCCGGGGCTGTGCTTTGCAGCTGGCGGGGCAAAGTGTCCGTCTTTGGGAGCATTGGCATAAATGCCATCCCATCCAACCTGAGTACTAGGCTCTGGAGGTACATTGAGGAATCATTTACTGACCTAAATGCAGATGTTTACTTCACAATCACTGCTTGTGTTGATGCCCTTCTCATGGATGGGGAGTAAGGAGCATGCACAGCGGGGAGAGACAGCAAGCACCCCCGCAACGCACAATGATATTTTAACGTGAGACAGACTTTTAGCTTTACAAATCAGAAACTTACCAGAGCCCCCCTCAGCCGACTCATAGGACATGCTGCAATTAATGTCTTCTTGAGAGGACGTATCAGTGGGGGTGCAGAACAGCTCCTGGCTACACGATGCTGCGCTTTGCCCCGGGTCCTCCTCCATCTCCCCCGCCACCTCCTCAACGTCCTCATCCAGCTCTGTTGTGGCATTGACTGCATGTGTGGTTAGAGATGTGTCCACTGTGCTGTTTGGAGTTGTTGTGGGGTCACCACTGAGGATGGCTCCGATCTCCTGATAGTACCTGCATGTAGCAGGCGCTGATCCCGATCGCCGGTTTGCCTCCTTCGCTCTCTGATAGCTGATTCTTAGCTCCTTCACCTTTGATCTACACTGCAATGTGTCTCTGTCATAACCTTTCTCCATCATTGCCCGAGAAATCATGCCAAATGCATCATAATTTCATCTGCTGCCGCGAAGCTGCGCCTGAACAGCGGACTCTCCCCAGATGCTGATCAGGTCAAGCACCTCTGCCGGGGACCAAAGGGGTGCACGTCTTCCGCGACGGGTCGCCATTGCTACTGGGAACGCTGCTGCACTCCACTCCACGAGGAAGAGACCAGTAAATGAAACTGACGAAATATTTGAAAATCCCGGTAATCAAATCTGGGCGGGGACAGTTTTGTCACTGCCAAAGAGCGGGTGGGGGGAAGTCCAGAGAGGACGACTTGGGAATGATGGGACACTTCCGGAGGCCAATCATTGCGCGGTAAGTGTACACATGAGCACAAACGCGCAACAGATGATCCTCAACAACTGTTACCACTCTCGTCGAAGTGGTTGTTGGATTGCGCTACAACAAGGCGCTTGACGCACAACATCACCGTTGCACGTATGTACACCGTGCTTGATATCGTGCAGTAATGATTTTTCCTGCGCAATACAGTGATCGTGTATACAAGGCCTGATTGTTCACAGCATCCTTGTCCTTGGGTGGTTCTGGTATGATTGTTAACCTGAGTTTACTGACAGGAAAAGTATCCAAGCTGTAACAGACAAGACCTGACAGAGAAAAGTCTACAGAGACAGAAAAAAAACATTAAAGCCTAACAATACTAACAAATTTATTTTATCGCATGAGCTTTCGAGGGAGAAAATCCCACTTTGTCAGATGCTTTGAAGATGGGGAGCTTACAGAATGGGAGGAAATTATATAGGAAATGACATAAGATCAGGTCAGGCTGTAACAGCAAATCAAAATAGATGTTACAACCTTTTAAGTGACACAGAGCTCTTCTTCAGATCTCTAAAAGCTCAAAAGGTTGTCTCTCTAACCAACAGATGTTGGTCCAATAAAAGATATTACCTCATCCACCTTTTCTCTTTAATATCCTGGGGCCTACGTGGCTACAACACTACGTATTGCTCTATAAGGGTACTGAGTTTAGTTCTATTTTTCTACTTAGGGTGAGATGAAGATGCCATATATCAACAGTTCTTTGTGCACTAAAATCTCTTGTAAATTTTGGCTAGCAAAATGGCTACTGAAGACAGTGGTATTAATAAAGTGTCTTTTTAAAAGGAATTGGGCAGATATTCCATGCACAGGATTTTCTCTTTTATAGGTAGCTGATTCAAAATCAAGGCAGTAACATAAGTTTTTTATGCTGGTATTTTGTATATTATATTTCCCAAGGGATGGAATATACTGAGGTTGAAACGGATGTTATATTAACATATCTGTCAGAATATTCTGGTGAATGACTAGGTATCCATAGGAACTTAGCACCAGAAAGAACATTTCTAATTATTATTAAAAAATGTGGTTTGCTGAAGAGGAAGGAGTTGTCATCTGGTTTAGAAACCTCTCATAATTTTTCTAGCTGCAGAAAACTGCCAAGGGATTAAGAGAGTTGTTTTGTCTCTTGGGTACTTAATTTATTTGCTTTTCTCTTTAAAGAACTGGTGTGAAATGTAGTTCTCAAATTAGCAGTGTCCTGACTCAGGCATTTTTATTGTGTGGAAAAATAACAGCCTACAAAGGAGACAGTGCTTTTCCATTTGTCTGAATTAATGCTGGACCAGACCAAGACTTTTGCACCACGTGCCTTCTTGATCCCCAAAATGTGTGCTTGTAGGAGCGAGGGGAAGATTTCAGGCAAACATAACCTAAACTCCAGATTTTTGGTTCAGAAGTAGACAAAAGCCTGGCCTACTAATTCAGCTTTGGAGAAAAAGTCTAGTTCTGACTAAATCAAGACTGAGAAATGTTAAACATGTTTTTCTGATTTCCAATAAATAGCAGTTTATTAGCTAACCTGAATCACAACTGAGCATGATGACCACCCAAGCTCATTCACTTTAAAGTGGGGGAGGACAAAAAAAGACACTGACCGCAAGAGAAGAATCACAAATAACATTGCCCCATGTCAGGGAGAAAAGTTGAAAGTGAGGACACCCTGTGAATCCTATTGTAGTTGTTATTTATCTTTTATATTGCCATAGCACCAAAGAGCACCAATCATGGACCAAAATCCTATTCAGGTATGGAGTCTACAAACACAACAACAACAAAAAACGGTTCCCCTCAAAAACTTCTTCCAGCCTAAATATAAGGCAAGGGACAACAGACAGATAGAAACTAATAGACAGGTGAAAACAAGGAAAGGATAAGGTGGTACTGGTGCACAATATAAGCAATAGTGGAACCACACTCTAGTGACTTAACCATTACCAATTTTTTTTTACAGACATCATTACAAATCAAAGTTTTTATAGGGGATCTGAAGGAGGATAAAGAGGAAAGTGTGTGCCTGCCCTGAGCATGAGGCCTTTCTGTACTGAATGATAGATGTAGCTAGGGAAAGGAGAGGCAATGAGAGACGTTGCAAGTAAAAACCAATAGCTTATGTCTGATGCAGTACAAAAGGAGGAGCCAGTGGGCAGATGCGAAGAGAGGTGTGAAATGGTCAGAGTCACAGGTTAGAAAAATATCTTTTCATCAGCATTCTTAATGGCTATGAACCGGACAAAGCATATGTCAAAGCCAGAGAAAATGATGTTTCAGTAATCAAGATATGAGATAGTGCAAGACTGGACAAGCATTTTATCTTTGTGGACAGACAGGAAAGGCCATATTTTAGGAATACTATTAAGAAAAAATCTTCAAGATATAGATATAGACTGAGTGAGCATAGTTAATGCCTCAAATTGTAAATTTTTAAATGTATTAATTTCTCAAATCTCTGATATACTTTGTGGCAAAGGCTGAGATACTCTGTGCCGGTGTTGACCTGATTGTTCCACTATTGACCAGAATGTTTTACCTTAGGATAGCATTTGAGAAAGAGGTTGAATTTAATAAGATGTGCACAGTACTTTTCATAGACTTCCATCAAGACTTTGATTTAGGGCATCAAAGAAGTTTCGAAGTCTATGTCGACGCTTAGAAATTTAAGTCGACTTTAGCTAACTTAGTTAAGTCGACTTAGTGAGTTTACACTTAAATTTTAAGTCGACTTTGGGGGGAACTTACAAAGTCGACCTAGAGCATCCACACTGATACCTAGGTCGACTTCTAGGGGCTATGGCTCTAGGGAGTCAACTTAAGCCTTAAGTCAAATTAAAACAGGGTTTAATAAAGTCGACTTAATGAAAATTAAGTCGACTTTATTTTCCTTAAGTCGACTTAAGCAAGTTGCTTAAGTCATCTTAAGGAAACTGTAGTGTAGACGCAGCGTAAACTAAGTTGACTTAAGCAAGCTTAAGTCGACTTAATTTACAAGTGTAGACACACCCTAAGGGTCTAATGTGGTGACTCAGAATCACTGGGAAGATTGTGTCATTGATAGAAGAGCTCTATAATGCAACAGAAAGCTGTGTTCAAATCTGATAGATACAGGGGATGGTTTCTTATCTCCATGGGAGTTCAGCAAGGCTGCATTCTGTCACCATTGAAGTTCAGTATCTGCACTGACTGGCTGATGGATGAGCTTTAGGAGGTAACTGTTGGTGGCATTGAGTTGAACACTATTCTGCATTATGATCTTGAATACACCAGTAACATCTAGTTGGCTCAGTTTAGTGAAACATTGCAGCTGATGACTGATCTGGTCAGGTAAGAACCAGCATTCATTGCTTTTGTTATTATAAAACAAAGTCCCTGGCCATTACCATCAAGCAGCCTCAATTACAGATTACAACCAGCTCAGTATTAGCTGATCTACGTGGGACATTGAGCAAATGGCAGCTGTCAAATATTTGGGCAGTGTCATAGACAGTGCTGGAGGATGCTCAAAAGATGTAGGCAGCCTTATAGCAGAAGCTGCTGCCATGTTTCAGTCCTTTCAGTGGCCTCTGTGGGGAGATTGAGACATCAAGCTTGCCAAGAAACTGTGGTTCTATAGAACCAAGTTATACCAACTTGAAGTGAGGTGGGAGTAGGTTGAAGTATGTGCGCTGGGTGGCTAAGGAACACAGGATTGAGGTTTGGGATTCACATTGTCTTCGTCAGCTACTCCATACTAAATAGCAAGACAAGATAGGTCATGAGGATATTCAAAATCAAATACAATCCATTGGCACTGGTTCGACAGCCTTCCAGGTGTGAAGATATTACTAGAATAGAAGAGCACTAAATTCCAAAGTGTGCGTACCAAGCAATTCTATTGAATGGCTAGAGATCACAAGGGCATCAACAGCTTCAGTGGCATGATTGATTGACTATGATGGACAGAAACTGAATTTCAGCCAGACCACTTTAAAGACTTATCAAAAAGTTGATCAGGATGACACTCAGTCACACGGAGGCCACTGTCTTTTGATATTGGCCATGATATTAATGGAGAGAAAGAGGCCTGAGTTGAAGATCATGCCAAGAGTATGGGCCCAGGTGAAATACAGGAAGGTGCTGTTGTCCAGAGTGATTGATTGAGAAAGATGGTTGTGGAGAGGACTTGGGGAAAAGATTAAGAATTGTTATATCCATATTGAGCTTGGGCTGACAGTTAAATTTCCATAAGGACATGTCAGATAAAAAGGCCAAGATCTTGATTTGGAGAGGTATGGAGTAGAGAGGTAGATATGTGAATCACCAGGATAGAGAAAACAGTTCAATTTCTGTTTGTGGATGTGATTACCCAGTGATAACAAGTAGAGGGAGAACAGAAGGGGACAAACAGTCCCTGCCCCACAATTTAAAATCTAAGTAGAGAAGACAGACATAAGGAAAACAGAGGCATAGATAGGGGAAGTGACTGGCCAAACATTCCATAGCAAGACAGTCGATGATCTAGGAATAAAACTCAGATCTGCTGACTTCCTCTACAGTGTCTTATCTACTAGATGACACTACTTCCCTCAGATGAGCCTCTGCTGCCAGTATATCCCTAAAACGAGCCTTTCCCTCCACCCACTAAGGGGAAGGGGGGGCGGGCGGGGGAGAAGTGCAGATGTTTGCCTAAGACTCCATCTGTTTGTGAAAATATTGGGATGGAGCAATGGGCCACTAGTCCTTCCTCAACAAGATAAGAGCAGGTAAAGGAGAGAGAGGGTCCTTAGATAAGATAGGGATTTTGAAGGATAAGTGAGGGTCAGATGTGGTGCCTGTTTGGAGGAAGACTAAGGGAAAATCCATTACAAAGTTTGCAGGATGGGGTTTATGGCTCGAGGAGGAGGATAGGGTTCACCAAGGAGCTGGTAGGATCCTCCATAGCATCCAATAAGTATCCAAAACTTTAGATGTTTATCCAAACCAAGTATTCAAAAAGTCTGCCACTGGTAGTTTTTATTAGATATAGCTGAGGAAGCAAGGAGTGTAAAATGTCAGGCAAGGAATATAAAGTTGTCTTAATTAAAATGAAAATTAGGCCCAAAGTTTGTAGAGTCTGGGTTTTGTTTTAGCGGGACCACTAACATTCTAGGTAAGGAGAGAGTTAAGAGTCTTAAATTTCCCAGTCTAATAATGGGAAAACCTGACTGCTGGTGGTTTTGATTTTGTAAAACTCAGTCACTCAGGCTCAGGTTTGACATACTTCAAACTAATGATGATTTAAATTCAGGTTTCAGTAACCAAAGTTTGTTGCATTTGTGTAAGAGAAAGGGGAAACTGCTAGACAGAAGATTCTGGTCTGAGACCATCTCTGACTTTAATATGAATATATTTGCAGTCCTAAAATTGGTTTTGCTTTTTCTAGAATTAATTTCCCCTGGCAGTCCTTGTAGCTGTCAAGAGTTATTTAGAAGGGGTGGGGAATTAGATTACTGTTTCAGTTTGAAAAACACTACTGATCAGGAGAAAGCTTGGAACAAATAGATACTCCATATTCTTATGCTATGTATCCAAAAATGAAATCACAAAGAAAAAGTTATCTGATTTCCACAAAAATAAAACCAAACCCACCATCATATGGCCTATCAGTAATCAAAATGAGTTTACACACCACTGGAAAACTTGATACAACAATAACAATAATATAATGACATATATTTATATGATACTTTTCATCCTGAATCCTTCCAAAGTGCTCTATCAATTAAGAAAGTGAAAAGAATATTCAATTTTCATATCCAATTAAAACTAAAGTGGGAACTTGGATAAGCCAAATGCAATTACCCAAAGTAGAACTTGGCACGGATACCCTTACTTTTGCAAAAAAAAGTGCATAATCAAAAACTATAATCTCTGCTATAGCTACTGTTTTCAAACAAAAATGAATTTGACCCATTGTTGTTATTAGTAAGGAATCAACCACTCCTGAAGAAATACGAAGTTCTCCTAGTAACTTTTCTCGAAAGGACTCGAGATAGTCAAGAATAGCATCCTTCACACTCCTGTAAACTGCTGCCACATCTTCACTTTGTATCTGATAAGGCTGTTTAAATTTTCCCTTTTTAAAGATGGATGTAGCCCAGGATACTTTCTCCCACTGAAATACAATGACTACCCACTGAAAAACCTCTTGCTCCAGCTTCCCAGGAGCCTGAGAGATCCAACTAGGAAAAGTTTCTGAAAGAGTTACTTCTGAAATGCTTATTGTTGCTGTTGGAAATGTCTCTGCTCTTTCTATTGGGTTGCCGACTGAGTCTGCTGTCCCTTCATAAATTGCAAGTAGGCCTGTTACAGTAAAGGCTACTTTTTGTAGCCTGATCCATAGTTTATATTGATTATTTAAGAATTCCTACTTACGACTTTGAAGGTTGACAGGTTCTTGTTCCAAGTTCACGCCCAGTATTCAAATTACTATAAAGTTGGGAACCCTGATGTGTACAGTTGCAACACTCCCTGCAGGAATTCTTCTATATTTTCAAGTAGATTAATAATATATTTACCCAGAGTCACAAACACTCCAGCTAAGTAAGGTAAAGAAAGTACAAAATATACATCTGCAGGTGCATATACTCACACCATCCCTTTCAGAACAACCTGAAATGTTAGGCATTATCTTCTTCATCACCATCATCTTCCCCTTCATAACCAGTGGCCATTATTTGCATCTGTCAGGGGTGACAGCTCTTTCTCCTAATGCCCCTGGGATTAGATGCAACTTTAATAATATGTTATGCTGACACTATGATGTTCGATGCATATTCAGTAAGGGGTTTTTTCCCCTTTCCCTTATTGGTATTTCTTCCTCTAACTAATGTTGGAGTGTCCTTCTCCAATCAGTTTGTATAACAATGATCTCCACATATCATCATATATCTCAATTCATTGCCAAGGCCCTCTTATGGTTAGGTATCTATAGATGTAACTCATATACCTGTTATGTATTTCAATTATGGTTGGACTCATGTTCCTATGGTTGGAAATTCCTCTTAAACAATCTATTTTCAGTTCCCCAATACCTTATGCTTCTCAATACCTCCTCAAGCCTTATGCTAAAACTGCTGAAGCTAGTGTCTCTTAGGATACAGGCCTGTAGGTTCCCTGAGTTACCGCTGAACATAATAAAGGCAAGCTAGCCCTATAGGCTACACCTTCTTGCTTTGTTTAAAACTAGACTGACCCTTCTGCTGTTCCTACAATTGCTCATTTGCTTGCCATTTTAGAACTTCTTTCATTTCCTCTTTACATAGAGAGTGTCTGGGAACCTGACTTTTGTATCAAATCTAAATGGTCATGGTACCTACTCCATTTTCTTCATAGATTCTGTATTTCTGACCAAACTCACCCAGTTCCTAGAGCAGCCAGATCCTGTGTTGTTATTCAGGGTCTTAGTGACTGTTATCTATAGTTTAATTGTAAAGAGCAGAGGTGCTGCATGAATAAATCTCACCAAGCACAGCTAATTAAATATTTACTTAGAAACAGTAGTTTCTCGAGAAGGAGGGTGCCAGGCAGGCCCCTCATGATACACAGGAGGTAGGGAGCACAAGAAGCTCTAAGGGATAACTGGATGGAGCCCAGGGGCTGCGAGCTGGAGTGGGAGAAGTGAGCACTGTGCAGCATGTAAGTGTGCGGATGGGGATAGCAGAGCCCAGTCAGAGGGGGGCTCCTCTGCCACAATGAGCATAAGAAAGTTCCTTGGGCAAGGGGAGGTAAGTTCCATGTCCCTTCTTGCAGGTACAGACTGCCCTCCCTGTGAGGATGACACCATCTGGTGGGAGCCAGGGATGACTCATGCTCTGCAGGCACAAATCTAGGCTTGAGCCCTGAACACTGGAGACTCATGATACACCACTGCTTAGAAGGTTAAATATGCTTTACCTCTACAAAGAAAATATCTATGCTTTAGTACAGATATCAAGCATATTCTCGTCTCAATGTACTGTTGAGAATTAAGTATAAAAATCCCTATGCATCAAGAACATAATACTCCCATACTAGATCAAATCAATTATCTCATCCAATATCTTGTCTTTTAAGAATTCCAGTACCAGATGCTTCAGATGGAATGAACAGAAGGAGGCAAATATCGAACGATCCATCCCCTTTTGTTCACCCCTAGTTTCTGGCAGTTAGAGATTTAAGAGGAAGGGGTTGCATCTCTTACCATCTTCGCTAATAGTTATAGAAGATTCCTTCCAGGAACTCATCTAATTCTTTTTTGAACCCAGCTATAGTTTCAGCCTTCACAACATCCCATGGCAATGAGTTCTCCAGGTTAACTGTGCACTTTTTGAAGAAGTACTTCCTTATGACTGTTTTACCCTGCTGCATATTAATTGCTTCAGGTGACCCTAGTTCATATTCTATGTGAACAGTCATGAGTTCATGGACATCTCTCATATTGCCCCTTTGGTGTCTCTTTCTAAGATTTTTCCAGAGGGGTAGCCGTATTAGTCTGTTGTACAGCAAAAAACAACGAGAGTCCTGTGGCACCTTACAGACTAACAGATTTTCTTCGGCATAAGCTTTTGTGGACTATAACCCACTTCGTCAGATGCATCTGACGAAGTGGGTTATAGTCCATGAAAGCTTATGCCGAAGAAAATCTGTTAGTCTATAAGGTGCCAAAGGACTCTCGTTGTTTCTTTCCAAGTTGAACATTTCCATCTTTTTTAATCTCTCTTCATATGGAAAGTGTTCTGTCGTTCCCTACAAACTGACCAACGAGACTGAAGGAGAGAAAAGAGCTCTTTATTTACCACGGCCGTGGGGCTGCTCCTGCCCCCCCCTCCCCCAAGGGGACAAGGGCAACAAGAACAAGCAGAAAAAACAGTGTAGTTATACTCTTGGTTACAGTGTATTTGACGTCATGGTCACAACTCATCCTTGACAGGTCCAGATGTTAATCTGACTGCAGACACTTTCTGTTATGTGTGGTCACTTGCTATGCCTAGATAGCAGCACATTGCTTATATCTTTAGCAGAACAAGCACTTGGCCTGGGGGTGTGGTAGCTAAGGATATATAGTAAAAAAATAATCTTCAAGGGGCCTAACAGTTAAAGGTTATACAAAATAGTAAAATGGAGTCAACATAGCTAATGCTGAAAAAAGCAAGAGCAAGCACAAGCACAATTCTGTCTTTAGGCCCCACAGTTCCATAGTCTACTTGTGTTGCCCTTCTCTGCATCTTTTCATATTCTAAAATAACTTTTTTGAAATGGGGTGACTGGAACTTCCTGCACTGTCCAAGGTTTGGTCATACCATGACTTTATGGAGTGGCATTAAGATAATTTCTATCTTATTGTCTATTACTTTCCTAACATTCCGTTAACCTCTTTGGCCAATGTTGCACATTGAGATGATGGTTTTAGAGAACTAGCCAAAGTGACTTCATTACTTTTTCATGATTAGAAACAGTGTATGACTGCTCAGAGCTCCACTATGAAAGTGGAAACAAGCCGGTTGAAACTCTGTGTGTTAAGTTTAGAGGAGAATGCAACAAGGGGAATGTCATGGTGGGTGTCTGCTACAGACCGCCAGACCAGAAGGAGAAGGTGGATGAGGCATTCTATGGACAACTAACAGAAGTTTCCAGATCGCAGGCCCTAGTTCTTATGGGTGACTTGAATTATCCTGACATCTGCTGGGAAGGCAATACAGCAGTGCATAGGCAATCCAGGAAGTTTTTGGAGAATATTGAGGACAACTTCCTAGTACAAATGCTGGAGGAACCAACTAGGGGCCTTGCACCTCTAGACCTATTGCTCCAAACAGAGAAGAATTGTTCGGGAAAGTAGAAGTGAACGGCAATCTGGGTAGCAGCGACCATGATATGATAGAGTTCAGGATCCTGATCAATGGAAGGAAGGAAAGAAGCAGAACACACACCCTGGACTTCAGAAAAGTAGATTTTGGCTCCTTTAAGAAGCTGATTGGCAGGATCCTTTGGGACACTGATCTGAAGGGGAAAGGTGTCCAAGACAGCTGGCTGTATTTTAAAGAAACCCTGTTAAAGGCACAGGAAGATAACATTCTGATGTGCAGAAAGAACAGCAAATGTGGACGGTGCCCAGCATGGCTTAGCAGAGAACTCTGCGGTGAGCTAAAAACATAAAAGGGAAGCTTGCAAGAAGTGGAAGCTTGGACAGATGACAAGGGAGGCATATAAGGATATTGCTCGGGACTGCAGGGATAAAATCAGAAAGGCCAAAGGGTAATTGGAGTTGCAGCTGGCAAGGGATGTGAAGGATAACAGAAAGGGGTTCTACAAGTATGTCAGCAACAAGAAAAGGATTAGGGGTGGTGTAGGTCCCTTACTGAATGGGGCAGGCATCCTCATGGTGGATGATGAGGAAAAGGCTGAAGTACTCAATGTTTTTTTTTACTTCAGTCTTCACAGGGAGGGTGAGCTCCCAGGGTACTACACGGAGTAACGCAGAATGGAGAGAAGAGCGGCCTGCAGTGATGGAAAGTCAGGTTAGGGACTACTTAAAGAAATTACACAAGTTCATGGGGTCGGATGGGGGAGTTGGCTGAATTGATTGCAGAGCCATTGGCCATTATCTTTGAGAACTTGTGGTGAATGAGGGAGGTCCTGGAGGATTGGAAAAAGGCAAATATAGTATCTATCTTCAAGAAAGGGTAAAAAGAGGATTAGGGAACTACAGACCGGTCTGCCTCACTTCAATCCCTTGGAAAATCATGGAGTAGGTCCTCAAAGAATCCATCCTGAAACACTTGGAGGAAAATAGAGTGATCAGGAACAGTCAACATGGGTTCACCAAGGGCAAATCATGCCTGACCAACCTGATTTCCTTCTATGATGAGATGACTATATTTGTGGATGCGGGAAGAGCCGTTGACTGGTATATCTTGACTTTAGCAAGGCTTTTGATATGGTTTCCCACAGCATTCTCGTTGGCAAGTTAAGGAAGTATGGGTTGGAGGAGTGGACCGTAAGGTGGATAGAAAACTAGCTAGATCAACAGGCTCAGCAGGTAGGAATCAATGGCTCGATGTCTAGTTGGTAACCAGTAACGAGTGGAGTGCCCATGGGGTCGGTCCTGGGGCCGGTTCTTTTCAACATCTTCATTAATGATCTTGATGATGGGATAGACTGCGTACTTAGTAAGTTCGCAGATGATACCAAGCTGGAGGGAATGGTAGATACTCTGGAGGGCAGAGAGACTTGGACAAATTGGAACACTAGGCCAAAGGAAACCTCAAGAGGTTCAACAAAGACAAGTGCAAAGTCCTGCACTTAGGACGGAAACATCCCATGCACTGCTACAGGCTGGGGACCGATCGGCTAAGTAGCAGCATTGTAGAAAAGGACCTGGGGGTTATGGTGGACAGGAAGATGAATATGAGCCAACAGTGTGCTCTTGTTGCCAAAAAGGCCAATGGCATATTATTCTGCATCAGTAGGAGTATTGTGAGCAGATCGAGGAAGGTGATAATTCCCCTCTACTCGACACTGGTCAGGCCGCATCTGGAATACTGTGTCCAGTTTTGGGCTCCCCACTACAGAAAGGATGTGGACAAATTAGAAAGAGTCCAGCGGAGGGCAACGAAAATGAATAGCGGGCTGGGGCACATGACTTATGAGGAGAGACTGAAGGAACTAGGCTTATTTAGTCTACAGAAGAGAAGACTGAGGGGAGATTTGATAGCAACCTTCAACTACTTGAAGGGGTGCTCCAAAGAGGAGGGAGCTAGGCTGTTCTCGATGGTAACAGAGGACAGAACAAGAAGCAATGGTTTCAAATTACAGCTGGGGAGGTCAAGGTTGGATACCAGGAAAATCTTTCTCACTAGGAGGGTGGTGAAGCATTGGAATGGGCTACCGAGGGAGGTGGTAGAATCTCCATCTTTGGAGATATTTAAGGTTCGGTTAGACAAAACCCTGGCTGAGGTGATTTAGTGGGAGTGGTCCTGCTTTTTAGCACGGGGTTGGATTAGATGACCTCGTGAGGTCCCTTCTATCCCTATTATTCTATGATTCTATGAATTTAAATACCATTATTGCACTGTAGAAGGTATTATTTTCCAATGTGCATTATGTTGCACTTATCAGCATTTAATTTCACCTGCATTGTGTTACTCAGTCACCCAGTCTAATGAGATCCCTTTGCAATTTTTCAGTCAGCTTTGGATTCTATCTTCATTAATTTCGTGTCTTCTGCAAATGTTGCTACCTCACTGTTCACCCCATTTTTCCAGATCATTGATGAATATGGTGAACAGCATTGATCCCAGTACATAACCTTGGGGAACCTTGCAATTTACCTTTCTCTGGTGTGAAAACTGAGCATTTATTTCTACTTTTTGTTTCTTGTCTTTCAATCAGTTAGTTTTCCATGAGAGGATCTTCCCTCTCATTCCCTGATTACTTAAGAACCTTTGGTGAGAAACCTTGTCAAAAGCTTTCTGAAAGACAAGTACACTATATCCTCTTGATCCCTCTTGTCCACATGTTTTCATGAATACTAAATCATTGATGAGGCATGATTTCTCTTTACAATTGCTATGTTGATGCTTTCCCTGATCATCTATGTGTCTGATAATTCTGTTTTTTACTATAATTTCAAACAATTTGCCTCCTACTGAATTAGGTTTACTGGCTGATAATTTCCAGAATTGCCTCTGGAACTTTAAAAAAAAAAATTGGCATTACATCAACTGCCCTCCACTAATCTGGTACAGAGGCAGATTAAATGCTACAGTTAGCAGTTATACAGTTTCATATTCAAGCTTCTTCTGATCTATGGGGTGAATACCATCTGTCTTGTTGACTTATTACTGATTGATTTATCTCTTTTTTTAATAACCTCCAATAGTGACACTACATTCTGGGACAGCTGTCATTTAAAAAGAATGGGTTGGGTGTGAGGATCTCCCTCCATTTCCCCTGTAGTGAGCACTTATGCAAAGAATTCATTTTAGTTTCTCCGTAATGAACTTATCTTCCTTCAGTGGTGTTTTAGCACATTGATTATACACTGGCCCCACTGACTATTTGGCAGGCTTCTTACTTAGAATGGCTTTTCTCAAAAGTCGACTTAGGGTGTCCACACTGGCTTAAGTCGACTTAAAAAGAGGTTTTATTAAGTTGCCTTAATTTTTCCTTAAGTTGACTTAAGGAGCAGTGTAGATGCAGAGTAAATTAAGTCAACTTAACCCTGCTTAAGTCGACTTAATTTACTAGTGTAGACGCACCCTTAGTGTCTAGAAATTTTGTCTCTTCATGCTTTCATGAGGTGACACATACCCCATAAATATGGGGATGGTTGAAATCTTCCAGTATCATTGGGTTTCCTGCCTTTGCAGCCTTTCTAATCTCCCAGAGGATTTCACATTCACCGTTACCATTCTTATCCAATGGTCAATGGTCTACTCCTACTGCTATATTTTTATTATGAAGCATGGGATTTATATCCATAGAGCAGTGGTTCCCAACCTTTTTGCCTTAAAGACCACAAATACAATTTTTACAGCTGTGAAGGGCCATGAGTCTATTTAATTAAAATTAAATTAAAATTAAACTAATCGAATTTCCATTAAATTTCCATTAAGATTAAGTAATTAATTACTTAAATTAAATTAAAATTTTAATTAAAACATTTATTTAAAATTTTAAAATATTTATTTAATGAAAAGCATTTTTTTTAAATAAAACTGCTTTAAAATTTATTTATTTAAAAAATCAAACTCTTAAAAACAGTGGTGGCCAGCTCGGGCCCCAACTATGCACCGGATGGGGGTGGGGGCAGCTGCAGCACGACTCCCGACTGCACACTGGGACCAGGCAGGGGCTGGGGGTAGGCACCTCCTGGACAGCTGCAGGGGAGCATGGGCCAATTGAAAAAGCCTCACAGACCACTTTTGGCCCAGGGGCCAGGGACTGGGAACCCCTGCCATAGAGACTATGATAAGCTTTGAATAATTTTAATTTATTTTGTTTGACTCTGAGCTTTCCTTCATATATTGTGCCACTTTGACACCAATATGATCTATTCTGTTTTTCTTATATATTTTGTAACCTGGTATAACCTTTTCCCATAGATTTTCTTGATTGCACTAAGTTTCCACAATGCCTGTTATATTTGCATCCTCTTTTAATGCCAGGCATTCATGTTTTTTCATCTTACTATTTAGATTTCTAGAATTTGTGGTACAGAAACTCAAACATTTTGTCATTATCCTGTTGCTTGCCTTCATGTGTTATATAACCAACTTCTTTCCTATCCTCTTTACTAAGATATAGCATTCCCCCTTTAATGAACTCATCCCTAAAAGATATCGCTGCCTGAACCATATCTAACTGCACACCTATTGGCTTCCTCCCCAGCCCTTAGTTTAAAATATCCTGTACAACAATTTCAGTTTTACATTGCAGCAGTGTGGTTCTCTTTTTGATTTAGGTGGAATACATCCTTCCTACATAGGTTTCTCCTTTCCCAAAAGTTTTCCCAGTTCCTAATAAACCAAAAACCCTCTTCCCTACACCATCATCTACAGATAGAGTGGCAGAACTGCATGGTCTCTAACTGGCTCTACAACTAGAATTGGAAGCATTTCAGAGAACTGTAGCATGGAGGTTTAATCTGGACTTTAATCTCTTACCTAGCAGCCTAAATTTGGCCTCTAGGGCTTCTCACCAACCTTTCCTTATGACCTTCGTATCTACATGTACCACTGGCTCCTCCTCAGTACTGCACATAAGTCTGTCTATCTGTTGCATGAGATAGGCTACCTTCTCATCTTTCAGACAATTTATAAGACAATACTCTCAGTCATCACAAACCCAACTAACTAAGGCTATGTCTACACTTGTAAATTTAGGTCGACTTTAGCTAAATCGACTTAACTAAGTCGACTTAGCATGTCTACACCTAAATTTTAAGTCGACTTGGGGGGAACTTACAAAGTCGACCTAGAGCGTCCACACTGGATGCCTAGGTCGACTTCTAGGGGCTAGGGGGACCTTGGGCAGGTCCACGGTCGCAGGGGGCTCAACCTTTGTCCCATTGTACCTGAGTACAATGGGGCAAAGGGGGACAGGGACCCAGGCAGAGCATAGGGGTAGGGTGGGCAGGGCTCTGCCCTGCCCTTTGGAGGGGCATGCCAAGCTCCCCCTGTGTTCCTCCCTCCCCCCCCCGGCAGGGAGGGCAGGGAGGGAGTCCTGGAGTAGCCCTAAGTCGACTTAGGGCTACTCCAGGTCTACACTGGCTTAAGTTGACTTTGAAAAGTCAACTTAAGCCCTAAATTGAATTAAAATGAGGTTTAATAAAGTCAACTTAATTTTCATTAAGTCGACTTTATTTTCCTTAAATCGACTTAAGCAAGCTTAAACTTAATCTTAAATCGACTTAATTTACAAGTGTAGATGCACCCTATATGTCTAATTATCAAATCCTATCCAGTCTATTACTTGTCTCTTGGTAGTAATTGGGGTTTCCTCCTTTTGAGGGTTATCCTCAGTGTGAGTGGATACCATGACATCATCTGGAAGGAGGGATCGTTTCCCTCTACTCCAGCTTGAAGTTCTCCTTCCTCAAGAGTTTTATCCTCCTTCACAGCACAGAGTCTGTCAGACTGGGATGGGACTATTCTATAGTGTCTCTGAAAGTCCCTTGTACGTACCTCTCTCTTTCCCTTAGCTTCTTCAGTTCAGCCACTCTGGCCTCAAGAGCTGTGTCTCTGAAGGCCAGGAGCTACTTCCACGATGTGCAAGCATACACTACCTGCCCAGAAGGGTACATTCTGTGCAATAAACTAGATTGCTTCTGGTCTGTTGGCTTTCCCCCAACAATGCTGGATATCCCCCTGTAATATTTTTACTCTTGCAAGTGTTTTTTGTTAGTTTCTGGCAGTAGGAGTGGGGATTAGCCTAAATTTAGAATAGTTTTGTTTGTTAGGTGAATCTGCCTAACATATCTTCTCTGTACACCAGCTTGACTCAGCACAAGCAAGCAAGCAAACAGGAAACAAACTCTCCCTAACAGTCATGTAGTCTCTCCTGCTTCACCTGGGGAACTCCCTTGCAAAACTCCCCTGTTTGCTGTTGCTGATCAGTATCTTACTGAGATGAGATTACATCTGTGTGCCCAAAGCCAAATCCATAACCTTGCTTTCTGTACACAGTAGCTATGCACTTTTGTGGTACTTCCAGCCTATTGAAATCGGCCCTTTTTACATACAGTTCCAGTGGAAACACTCCCATAATGAAACAAATATTTCATTAGTCAAAAACCACTCCCTCCCTGTATTGCTTTGTTTCATGCTATTTGATATCACCATGCAACGCACATAGTATGTAGTAATAGTAACAGACACAAAAACATAGCAGACAGAAATGTTCGTGTTATTTCTGAAGCTTAAATCCTTAGTGTGTTCATAAAGAGTCTGAAATGTTCTCCCTCCTTTAACTATAAATCTTGATAAAATACTAAACTGCAAACTGTGCCAGTGAAAATAGCAGCAACAAAAAAGCATTACACAAGATAGCAATCTTGGCAGACATTGCTCCTAAGAAGTCTGGGACTAAATATGAAGTGAAGGTGAATTACTCTCATGAAATAAGAATCCTTTGAGGTCATGATGATGATTCCCTCAATGTTCACAAGAAAAAAAGAATGTTATACTCACCACTGCTTTACTTGTCTAAAAAAATGTAAAAGATACATTCGGTCTCTGGAGAAACCAGCCATTTGTCTTTCAATAAACACAAGGGTAATTTTCATGAAATATGCATAGCCAAAACAAATAATTTCTACATTGCAACAACTGTTGTGCCCTGTTTTGCATAATGAAGCTTTTGTGGAAAACTGATTTTTTACAGTTTGCTTCAGGGTGTACATTCACTGAGCAAAACCTCCCCTGTATAAATATGACCACTAGTTCTATTAAATGTTTTTGTATTTGGGGTAAGAGTGGTAATCCCACAACCTCACATGTGAGGTGATCCCCAGTAAATTGTTATATCTATGATGCACTGCAGTTTTTCAAGTTCAAATTCAGAAGATTATAATCTCTAAATTTAATGGTTTAGCTCTAGTTCATGATGTGTGTAACAACTGGGAGGTGTGACCTCCCTTAGAGATTGACAGTGAGGTAGGGACACCACTCCCCACCCATGCAGGGATCATGAATTTTGTTAAACTTGAATTTAGCTAAAGTCGACCTAAATTAACAAGTGTAGACATAGCCATAGAGAGGTAAGTGGAAATATGATATAGGAACATCATAAAATATATCAGGATAGGCCACCCAACCTCAGGGAGTTAAGTTGGAGCTATGAAATGAGCTTGTAGCAAAAGTGTATACCCAAATCAGCACGTAAAATACATATTGGACAAATGTGATTTTGGTTCCCAATATCAGATCTGTCTGAAACAGACAAGGTAAAAAATGTTGTTATCCTATATTGTTCTCCTAGAATTTTGTAGGGAACGCCATAGCTGCACAATTGCTGAAAACTTGGATTGATACTATTGTTGGTTATGATGATACAAGAGAAAACAAATGTACTTGATTCAAGTTTTGAGCATGACGCCAATTTCCTCTCTAGTGCTCTATTCTGAAACTTCCTAAAATATTTTTATACTATGTTATGGTAAGACATAGCTAAATAATGAATTTAATACTTCCAATGCAATGCTGGTATTAGGCAACCGGGAATTTAAACACTTCTTTGAAACAGCTGGGTTCATTAGTGTTCCTGCCAATTGTTCTGGAGTGATGTCTGAAATAGAAAGAAAACATGTTTGTCAGGGAATGTTATTGTCTTTTGTGAAGTGATAGCTCTTCTCCAAACAATCAGCAATATACTGTCAAGACAGCAGGCCAATTTTATTAATATGGCCATATCCCACACAATAAAAAACAACTAGAAATGACTTTACATTTGTTTTCCAGTATAAACACAGGAGATAATCTCTGAAAGGACTTTATATCAGTGTCAATTTTGTGTGTGTCAGGAATAAAATGGATGGATCAACCAGTTCAAAAAGAATTAACAAACTTCAGATTGAACACCAAATAGAATCTAAACTTCACCAAGATATCACACCTTTTCTTCCTGTCAGAATTTTAATGGTTTTATTTTGTTTTGAGTCATGGCTCATGGGTGTGGGGGGGACATCCAAGCTATAAGTGATCAGTAGCATGGAAAAAGTAACAAATATAAACACCTTCAAAAGAAGAGTTGCCAGAGAACCAAGATTCATCCTAACCAAGATACTGTAAAGGGAAGTAACTGTTTTGTATAATATTTATCTATCTGACCTTTGTTCTCTTTATTAAAGTATCTCTCAAGATCATTTTATCTAATCTCTTCTCCAAGATCAAATGTTTAAATGGTATTGCCAAAAATGTTCATTACACATCCAGAATATTAAAATATATCTTAGTTGGGTGACAATGGTAAGTTGAAATTCATTTGTAATATTTATAACTAGAGTTGATTGGAAGCTTTCCAATGAAATAGTTTCACCAGATAATGCCACTTTCTTGAACACAGAACTTCTCAGAACAGTGAGCTGGGTTTGACAAATTTTTCACTGAATTACAGGCACCAGCTTGCAAAACAATCTGCCTGAGAGTTGGGGACCGCAGGACTTTCAGACTTTTGGGCCAGCTGGCTCCCAAGTTACCCAGAAACTGGAATGTCAATTCAACTGCCAGTGCCAAGAAGCATATTTCATTTAGAAAAGTCCATGTGTTGGTGTTTCTGAAAGTACTTTTTTTAAAAAAAAAGAAAAGTCTGATTTTGTGAAAAAAAATTTTTTTTAAGTTTTCATCTGATTCAGATTGAAACCAAATTTTGAAAAGCTGTAAATCCTGAGTTTTAAACAGCTGTAGTTAAACTATAATTGCATTTGTTGCTTCTGTTCTCCTGATCCTACATGTCATATGTGGGCACAGGGAATTTGTCCTCATGGATCAAATTGCAGGCTTAGGACCTACACCAGTAAAAACAAATACACCCTGGGTAAAATTCCCACTGTCATTGACAAGAATGGCAAACTTCCCTTTCATTTCAGTGGGACCAGTAATTCACTTCCTATCTTACATGTACATTTATATAGTTTGTATGTACATGTAGCATGTGTATTCTTTATTGATCCATATTTGATATTGTGATTTTTAACATAATGTAAAGGTATTCAGACTAACGGATTAGTAATTGCTATTCTGATGGAAGACTAATTGATAGATGTCTTAAATTCAATAGTTATCAGTACAAATCATTCATAATCACAAAACCCCTTTACGAGGCCGGAGCGAGACAAGGTTTTCTGGCCAGGCCTCTGACCTTCTAGGGTGGGCTGGACAACTTCTGTTCACATGACCAGAAACTGAGAGCAGGCCTACCCACTGCAGCACCTGGCAGAGAGGCCAATTTCTCTGCCAAGACTGCAGGGACCAGCCAGCAGCCATGGCTGCTAGTGAAGCAGTGCTGGTACCTCTCCTCCCACTCGTGGCTGTGGCTGCTGCTGGCTGGGCACTGCAGCTCCAGCGAAGAAATTTACGCTGCAGCTGGATGCTGTGGTAGGTGGGCCTGATCTTCAAGCATGTGGGCCCCAGCCCTCCTGGGCCCACCTATGGTTATGTCTCTAACCCTTTGTTATCTCCCTTTGAGCTATTTGGGAATTTTTCAGGGTCCCCCTCCCCATTTAATGCTGATTTGTCAAAAGCAAAACTTTTTGCTTGAATGTACCACTATTGACAAAACTTTTAATTGGGAAGGTTTCTTAGATCCAAGATGGTATTTCTTAACAGACATATTTACCCCAGCATAGCCCATAGCATGGTGGATTGAGCATTTACATGGGGTGTAAGGGATGAAGATTGAAGTTCCTGCTCTGCCTGGCTCTTTCCATCTCTACTCTATTTGTCACACTTCTCCAAAGATTAGTAGAAAAGATGGGTTTTGCAGAATGATTGGAAAATAACAAATGTGAGTTCTGGCAAATGAAGGGGAAAGCAAACTCCAGAGTCAATGTGGATTTCATGGGGAACTATTTCCTTGATAACAGGCCTTTTCTGCTTAAATCAAGGAAGTTGCAGCTGGAGTGCCCACTGGGACTGGCAACTTCCCAGATGCATATTGATCTGGTGGAAGAGGGAGGACAATTAGTCATTTAGTCAAATATTACAAATGTTCCAGTGATTTAGCAGCTGTTTTATGTTCCTCAATTATAGGTACAGATTGGTCAATGGAAGTAAAGGTTGTGTTTTGTTTCTTAATTGTCTTTTTCCCAGTTTTATGTTGCATACAAATAAAATGTCAGCAAAGAGCATCATGTAGAAGACAAATAGCAAGAAGCAAAGAATTACATATTTCTCTTACCTAACACAGAGGATCAAGCAATAGAGTAAAGAAAGAAACAAACAGAATTGTGGCATTTAATGATCAGTTAATTTCCAGAGATGCCTTCCCTACTTTCACCGTAAAGTGAAAAAATAATTATTGGAAATTGTGCTGATTCAGAGAAAAAGAAACACAGCTGCCAAAATTATCTCCCTCTTCTGCCACTCTGACCATAACTCCCATTTCTTAAATCCCTTTACTAGTTTCAATTTCCCTTCTGAATCAGTTTCAACATATTCATTTTTATTCCTTGCCCATTCTGTTTCTCCCAACATCATCTTTTCTCTCCTTTTTTTCTCTATTGCACCCCATTCCTACTCCCTATGTTAAATATTTTTACTAGCTATATGTAAACAATGAGACATAAAATCCACTCAAATCATTTGGGTATTTTGTTTGTCTGCTTCTCCCACTCCTGATTTTGTGTCTACCTTTGCCACTCCCTGTTCCTAATTGCCTCCAGTGAAAGATTATTAGGGAGAGGCAGAATTATTTTGCTGATTTCGATTATCTGATGTGGTCAGCCAGGCTAATGATGGTCTCAGTTGCTCTAAGAAACATTATATAATGACCTTCAAGACATACGCCCTGTAAAAATTGAAAATAGGAGGTTACCCAGGAGAGAAATTCTCTAGAAACACCCAGCTCAGGAGGAAGGTCGGTTTCCAATCCATGTTTGGTTACATTTGTATGTTTATGAAAATAAGGGAAACTCCAGCAAGGATGTGAGTTTTGCACGTGTGTGTGTGTGTGTGTATGAGAGAGAGGAGTTGGGGGAGCAAGCAATCAAACACGCAGAGGGGAAACTTCTGTGCGGTGCCTTTTAGCACTCAGGGGATAGTGTGTGTTTAAATTAGCTTTAAACTACCATTGGACCCTCCCAATTAAGGACTGTTCCAGGGGCTGAAAGAAGGCCTGGCGTAGCTCTGAGAGTCCTGAGAATCTGTGCATGTTATGAGGCCTTCCTGGACTTCCCTATGGGTTACAGCACTGCCCAGAATCTGCTCAACACTGCATGCTATTACCCTACCTCAGTCCTACCTTGGCATGTGCCCTATACCAATGCTCATAAGTGATCCCTGTGAGGCAATCTTTTAGCTGTTTTCACAGTACTTGCATGGCAAAATCATCTTCCAGTGAAATACAGAGCCTTTAGGATCACTATATACTGTTCCAGTCCTTTCACATGATGCAAAGAGGTTGGCACGGAGGTGAGACTCTCACACACAGTATTTTGGGTTGAGGCTTCAGTTGGGAAGCTACCTATGTAATCGCTTATCTTTTTTTTCCCCCCATCTTCTGATGGGAAGACAGGATATCTTTCTAAAAGAGTAGCAATAGCATAAACAATAGATATGGCCTCTATGCAAAAGTGCTGGGTGACATGCTTTGGCCTGTATTATGCTATGGGCGACCTGGAGCATCATAATGGTCCCTTCTAAACCCACTTGCCTGGGATCTCTTGAATGTTCTCTGTAATACAAGAGAGGCAGAAAGATGTAGAGAAAACCACAGTTCATATCTAATCTTGGAATGGAAAAGCAAAATCAATTGATTCAGGAAACCACAGAACGGTAATAGGGCAGGCTAATTGAAAATAGTCCTTGAAAATGTTATGTAGGAAGAGAGTGCTAGCTTGCAACTGCACATCTCTTTATTAAAGGCTTTTTTACCATTAAATTGGCAATTAATAAAATTATTTGTGGTAATTAAAATAAGAAAACTGTAATATATCTTACTTAGTTCAGAGTGTGTGAAAATGAACTTCTGCTCAATGTGACTGACCTCCAAACTTATATCTGAATAAACCATTTTACAGTTCAGTGCAATAAGGGAGGAAAGGGACTCCCACTTAAGTACCTTTCCTTAAGTGAGAAATATAACTTGATAAGCTTTTGAAATGTTTTCCCATCTTCTTACACATAATAAATAAAAACAATGATCTGTACAAAGTACAAACATGCTAGTGAATTAAGAGTCCCTTCCTAGAAATGTTTATATTTTTAAAGGCCCAATGCAATACAAAACAATACATAGAAAAGAAGAAAGAGTCGGATGTAGTCTTTATAGTAGTAATATTCTCTATAGAACAATCTGGTAATCAGGAGTCCCTAGGTAGATTGTTTCACTGGTTGATTGCCCTCATTGTTAAAAATTTGTCGTCTGAATTTGTGTAGTTCTACCATCAAGCCATTGGATTTAGTTATGCCTTTTTCTATTAGATTAGAGACATCTCCTTTAACAAATCTCTTCCCCATGTTGGTACTTGTAAACTGCAGAAAAGTCATCTCTTAACTTTCCTTTGGATAAACTAAGTTTGAGCTTCTTAAGGTTGTCGCTATGAGGCATGCTTTACTGGTCTCATTCCTTCTTGTAGCTTTTTCTGAACCCTTTCAAATTCTTCCATGTCCTGTTTGAACAGTGGACACAGATATAGCAATCCAATAATGATCTTACTAATGCACATGGAGGTAATACTACCTTCCCTACTCCTAATTCTTGTTTGCCTGCTTGTACATCCAAAGATCCATTTTGGATTCTTAGCTTATATTCAGTTTTCATCTACTATGATCCCTAAGTTACTTTCAATGTCACTGCGTCACTGCATCCCCATCATATGGTTTGACCTACACTCTTTGTTCCTATGTGTATGGCCTTGTTTTGTTACTGAGCTCCCCTAACTAATCAAGCAAGAAGATCTGTCGGTATTGTAGACCAGTCCCCTTCATTATTTACTGTTTCACCAGTTTATATATCAGTTGCAGATTTCCCCAGTAATTATTTTTTATATTTTCTTCTTGATCGTCGATAACGATATTGAATAGCACAGAGCCAACAGATCATGGGTGGGAGTTCACCGTAATCATATCCATTTGATGATTTCACTTTTACAATTTATTTTCAGATTTTAATCTATTTAATATGAACTACATTGATTTTGTGTAGTGCTAATTTGTTTAAATCAGAATGTCATCCAAGAGTAAATCAGCTGCCTAATACAGGTGTAAGGGTACATCTACAGTGTAACCAAGAGAAGTGATTGCAGTTTGTGTAGGTGTACCTGAGCTATCTCTGATCTCTCTAGATTATAGAATCACTGAATTATAAAAATGTAGGGATCAGAAATTATTTTGAAAAATCAACTCCAGCCTCCTGTGCTGAGGCACAACCTAAACAAAACACCTTTCAATTCTAACCTCTTCTTACAAGATCCCCAATTATGGGGATTCTACAACGTCCCTTGAAAGCCTATTTTGCAGGATTATGTTATACTTAGACACGTTTTCCTAATATCAAACCTAAATCTTTATAGCTGCAAATTCTTGTCCTACCTTCAATCAACATATAGAACAGTTTAGTTGCTCTACTCTTTAAAATAGCCCTTACGATAGCTGAAGACTGTTACCAGTTCCACGCTCAGTCATCTTTTCCCAAGATTAAACATACCTAGTTCTTTTAATCTTTTGTCAGAGGTCTGGAATTTTACTGTTTTTTCTTTGCTGTCCTTTGGACTTTTTGCAATTTATCCATGTTTCCTAAAGTGTGGCACCCAGAACTGGACACAATACTCCAGCTGAGGCCTCACTAGTTCTGAGCATAGCAGGACAATTACTTCCTATGTCTTAGATCTGGCACTGGTGTTAATGCACCCCAGAATACTATACTTTTTCTGAACTGCATGACATTGACTCATGCTCAATTTTTAATCCACCATAGCCCCTAGATCTTCTTCAATAGTACTACCATGTTTCCAATTATTCATCATTTTATGGTTGTGCATTCCTTTTACAAAGTGCAAAAGACTTTGCCCTTGTCTTTGCTAAATTTTAGCTTGTTTGGTCTGCCCAATTCTTTCATTTGTCAAGGTCGTTTTGAATGTTAATCCTGTTCTCCAAAGTGCTCGTAACCCTGTCCAGCTTGTTGTTATCCTCAGATTTTATAAGCATATTCTCCACTCCATCATACATGTCATTAATGACAATATTGAACAGTACCAGATCCAGAACTGACCCCACTAGATACACCCACCTGGTTTGACAACAAACCACTAACAACTTCTTTTGAATATGGTATTTGAACTGTTTGTGTATACAATTTATAATACATTCATCTAGATCACATTTCCCTAGTTTTCTTATGAGACTGTCATGTCCAAAGCCATACTAAAATCAAGATATGTCACATCTACTGCTTCCTCCCATACAATGGACCAATCAAACTGATTGATTAATAATTTTTACTATATCTTTACAGGTATCAAAAGTATAGAGTATTCTATAGAATTATAGAGTATTCCAAGATTGTTTCAGCTAATCCTTTAATTACCCTAACATAATTATGATCAGGTCTTGCCAATTTGAATACATCTAACTTATCTAAGTATTTTTTAATCTGTTCTTTCCCTGTCTTGGCTTACACTCCTTCCCCCTTGCTGTTAATATTAATTGTGTTGGTGAAGACTGAAGAAAAAAATGCAGTAAAAACCTTAGCCTTCTTGATGTCATCAGTCATTAGCGGTCCTTCCTTGCTAAGTGGAGGACCTATACTTTCCTTAATCTTTCTTTGCTCCAAATTATTTAACGAACCTCTTCTTTTTGCTTTATATCCCTTGTTAAATCTAATTTATTTTGTAACTTAGACTTTCTGATTTTCTCCCTACATGATCGTGCTACTATTTTGTTGTACTCTTTAGCAATTTGGCCATGTTTTCACTTTTTGTAGGATTTCTTTTTGATTTTTATATCATTTAAAGAGCTTCTGATGGAACCATATTGGCCTCTTACTAATGTATCTTGTATTCATATCAGGAAAGTTTTAATATTGTTTCCTTGAAAAAATTCCAGCACTCTTGAACCTCTTTTCTTCCTTAGATTTTCTTCTAATGGGACCTTACCTATAGTTTTCTGAGTTTGGTTAAAGTTCTCTGTTTGAAATCTGTTTTCCTTATTCTGCTGTTCTTCCTCCTTTTCATTCCTTAGAATCATAAAAGTTTAGCATTTCATGATCACTTTGGTCTAAATTGCCCTTCACTTTCAGATCTGTAACCAATTGCTTCCTCTTCATCAGAATCATGAAGAAGATGAGGGAGAAAAATATTCTCCTTAACCGCCGATGATAGGACAAGAAGCAATAGGATTAAATTACAGCAAGGGAGGTTTAGGTTGGACATTAGGAAAAAAAATCCTAACTATCAGGGTGATTAACCACTGGAATAAGTTGCCTAGGGAGGTTGGGGAATCTCCATCATTGGAAATTTTTAAGAGCAGGTTAACAAACATCTGTCAGGGATGGTTTGCGATGGTACTTGGTCCTGGTATGAGGTGTCCACTTGACCTAGCAGCAAGGAAGAGATGCTGTAAACTGTCCTTGAACTCTCTAGCACAAGGGTATATGTAATTGCAGAATGATACCTTGATGGAAGGATCAGGGATGTGTGGACCTATTAAATTGTTGGGTGGCATCAAAAAAAAGGATGCATGGACCAATCAAGGTCAAGTCAGACCCCAAAGAGAGCCAAGTCAATAGGTCCAAGTAGGGTAAAAATGTAGGAGCCCCAGAGCCTAGAGTTTGTGCAGCTGAGGGCGTGATGGAGAGTCCTACCATCAGTTGAGCTGTTCCGTTGCATTGAGAGCATGAATGCTGCCAGCAGATTATGACATTTCAATATTGTTAGTGTGTGTGTTACACCTCTATCCTCTACTTGATGACATCATAAGCCCTTAGTTGTGTGAAGACTTACATTTCATAATGAGGAGCCTCCCGTAGCTCAAAAGGCCATGATCTGTATTCCTTTTCCTGATGTTTTTATGCAGTTCTGAATGGCAACCATGTGAAACATTGAGACAAACCTGCCTTTCCTAAGAGACCATAGTTTAGCCCTAGTAGTCTGTATAGCTACAGCTTGCTTGACTGAATTACTAACAAGTCGTCATCATACTGGACTTGTTATGGTGCGATGGGGCATACAAACCCTATACTGGGCAATAAAGGGTTAAGGAGCTGCTCTAGGCTCAGTCAATCCTGCCCGGAAAGAGGTGCATAGGATGGAGCATGAAGGAACAAAACAGCTCACTTGTGGAAAGGCCAGAAACCTTTATCTTGTAGCTCCTGAGGAAAGGATTGAAGGAAGGCAGGATCTCTCCAATCCATAGCTGGATGGTCTCACTCTGAGGGGAAGCACAAGCAATTTCTGACAGACCTGAACAGGGAGGCATTTTCTGCTCTTCCATATTAACCTAGTTTATTTGTGTTAGGTTTTTGGACTAACCCTGAAGGGAGAGACTCAGAACTAATCTGGCCAAAGGGCCAAGGCATGAGAAGAGGCATCTGCTGCTTTAGCCACAAAGAGATGCCCTTTCATGTTTTCCTTTACAGACTGTGAACTGTGGGCAATAGAGGGGTGGCAGGAAGTGTTCCAGGCAGGGAAGCTTCTTAGTGTCAAATCCTTTATTTCCTTCACAAAACCCTGGGCCAGGGCCCACTGGAGTGGGAGGCCCTGGACTTCACTTCCAAAATCACCTCTGCAGGTTCAAGGGCCTAAGCCTCTAGCCAACACTGCTCTCTTAGCTGTGGTCTGAAGATGAATGCTATATAATATATCAAATAGACGTTCTTTCATTTTACAGTGTAGCAGAAGCTCTCAAGGATACATAGTCCGATGCAGCAATATTAGGCAACTGTTCTTTAGAATTAGTGTATTTTTTCTTATTTGAATATAAGGTGAGTGGCCAAGTTCATTTTTAGTCACTGAATCTCAGAGAATGAAAGCTAGCCAAGTATATCTTGTAATCTTTTCCTTAAGAAAGGGAAAGCATTTTATTCTTCTTAGATCTGCATTATTTCAACATAAACCTTTCTAGTAAAGATGTATTAAGACTTACAATGTTAGTTAAGAATGCATAGTAACAGTTTATAATTAATTTAACAAATTAGGTAGTTGGGCCAATTATGACCTCATTCATAGAGTACAGATTACAAAAAAGATGCCTATGCAGTGTGTACTTCTGAGATGCTGTCAAGACAAAAGCTTTAAAGCAGCAGTTGCTATTAGTTCAAATAAGAATATAAAAACACACATAGGGCTGCCCATACTGTTTTGAGCTTTCACTTTGAAAGCTATTCTACTTTTGGCATTCACCCTAACTTAATTATCTCTTACTTCAAGAGAATGACTCTTTCTCCATCTGAGGTAGCAGCTGCATCACATTGCTGTAATCCAAGAAGGGCAAAAATCACATCTATTATTCTTGATCAGACAGATGAGTTATGTAGACTTGTTAGGGTAAGTATCATCTGTAGTAATGATGCTGCTGCTGTGAAGTAAGCAGATCTGATACTGTCTTCATGGCTTATCCTTTTAAACCTTCTTTCTCCCACTTCTCCAGAGAATCCCTTCCTAATACAGAGCACATTACTTGCACCCACTCTTTGCCATGCCACACATCTCAAAGGGTCAGCAGACATAAATTACATAGCCTTGTAAGGAGTGATGCTTCTTACACCAGTCCTCACACCCATCTTTTAAAAATGTGATATTTTAACTTTTAGGGATGTGTCTGGTTTTTTTTTTAATCCTCTCATCATGAACATTCTGGCAGACATTTGGAAGGAAAAAAACCTGGCTACTTAGTGATATGAAACTGGGGTTTGTGCAATGGTTCACTGAACAGTTCTGAAAATGTAATAGTTGGGGGTGTTTCTCTTGACTTTTGCTGTCCAAGAAAACCAGTTTTATGGATTTTGACAGATTCCTTTTTCTACCTCATGGGATTCTTCCTTAATCCTCCCTGTATATTTGTAACAGCTTCCCGTTATGAAAGCTCCTTCCTCACAGAACAGAGCCTTTGTTCTGTGTGGATTGGGGGCTGCTGGGCACTTCCAGCCTCTTGAGGGTTTCTCTCACTATGCTAGATAGATCTTTATCTTTTATATTATTTAGCAAATTCACAGAGGGCCAGATTCTTCCATCCTTTATCACCTTCATTAATACTTTTATAGGATGACCAAATGCCCTGATTTTTAAAGGGACAGTCCTGATATTTGGGGCTTGGGCTATAGAGACACTGATTACTTCCTCCCTCTCCCCCCATCCCAATTTTTCACACTTGATATCTTGTCACCTTAGTACCTTACTCTATGAGCAGTCCCAAAAATGTCTATATCAACTCATTGTCAGTAAGGATGACAGAAACTAGCCCTAGACAAACAAAATAATGCTTTTCTCTTGTTTTGGTGTATTAATAAGAAAGGCAATTTTGCTGGGTTTGTTTCACTGTCTGAAGTGGTTCACAAGTGTGAAAGCCAACCTCGGTCACAGTGTTCTTAAACCAAACTTCACTCTTTCTGCTAGGCACTGTGGCTATGTCTTTACTGGCAATTTAAGTCAATTTAAGGAGGCTTAAGTCAACTTAAATTAAGCCACGTCCACACTAGGCTTTCATTAAGTCGACTTAAGAAATTCCTTAAGTTTACTTAATGAAAGCTTGAGTCAACTTAATAACTACCACTCATTAGGTCGACTTAAGCCTCCTTAGGTCAAACTAACCCTTCCTTAGGTCGACCTAAGCCCAGTGTGGAAGCATAAGTCCACTTTGTTAAGTCAACCTAAGGGCAGTTAGGTCGACTTAACAAAGTGGACTAAGTCAATTTAAAGTGTTGCTACTTGTTAAATTGACTTTAATAAGGTTGATTTTAAGTCGATTTAAAGTTGACTTTATTGAAGTCAACTTAACAAAAGTCAACTTAACTTTTCTGGTGTAAACATAGCCTGTGCTATCACACCAAGAATAGCATAGAGATAACTAGGGGTGTGTCTACACTAGCAATTTAGGTCGACTTAAGGACCCTTAAGTCCACCTAAATTACTCCCTATTTACACCAGACTTTCATTAAGTCAACTTAATGAAAGCTTACATCGACTTAATAAGAACCACCTATTAGGTCGACTTAAGCCTTAAGGTGACTCCTCAAGTCGACTTAAGGATGGTGTGGATGTGGAGTAACCCTTAAGCTGACTTTATTAAGTTGACGTAAGGGTGGTTAGGTCGACTTAACAAAATGGACTAAGTTGACTTAACTTTAAGTCAACTTAGTCCACTTTGTTAAGTCGACTTAATAAGGTCAGCTTTAAGTCAACTTAAAGTCGACCTTATTGAATTGACTAAACAAAGTCGACTTAACTTTTTCTAGGGTAGACATAACCTAGAAGAGCAGAGCTATTGCTCACATAAAGGAAGGTCAGAGAAGGAAAAATTCAGCTTCTTTTAGCAGAATTACTGTAAATGTCTTTTAAGCTGCTCAGCTACACTTTCTTCCCACTCTACAGAAGCTGCATGTGAAATTTTTGGAGATATGAGAAACACTGTTTCTTTTCTACCCACCTTTTTTGTCAGAAGTTTTGGCAGCTGCAGATTCCTCCTGCAATCCATAGCTCTTCTTTGGATATGATTAGAAACAGCTGCAATGTCTCTACAGCAGCCAGTGCAGCCACTGCATGCTCCTAAGAGTGTCTGTGGCACAAGCTGATGGGAGGAGGCTCTTAGTAGAGAAGCCAGCACCATCTGCTCCATAACAAGATGAATTCATTACTTCTGATTGGAATTAATTGCTGAGCCCCCCACACAACTGACTGACTACACCCACGTTTTTGCTGACACATAACTTAAAAGCACTCTGGATCCTTTTTCCTTAAACTATTTCATTAAGTATTCTGGTCAATCTCTGAATACTCCTCCAGGGCCATCATCCAACAGCTAGACAGGTGCACCCTCTGCAGTCCCATCACATACTTTTAACTTCTGAGGAACAAATACAATTACTCTTCCCTCTTAAGTAAAAAGCATGAGCAATCCACAAATGCTAGGTGAACACACAGATCCCTGCATAAGTCCCCAAAATCCATTGGGGGAAGGAAAGAGTAAAGGATAGACAAGTAAAAGATAATAAGGGAGGAAAGTTTAAGAGAAATTTCCCCTTAATCTGTACAACCACTTAGCAGAAGATTGATTTCTAAATAATATGAGGAAACTGCACAGCACAGAGCATTCAATATTTTTATGTAACTAAGAGCTGAATAGGTCTTTGTAGAGCTCAAAGATGGTCAGGGCCATAAAGAAACTAGGAACACACCCAAGTAATAACTTCGAGGTAATTGCTGCTTGGCAGCTAATCATAGTATAGCTTGCTAGAGAACACCTTCACTTCCCTATACTAAAGTGGTGACCATTCTGGATGTGATATGAAGAAGATAGCTCCAGCAACCAGGTAAGGACAGGCTAGAATGTACAAAATGGTTCTCTTACAAAAAAAAAAAAAGACTTAGATTTCAGTGATAGGGTTTTAACAGAAACACCAATGAAGAAACCAATCCAATTTCTGGAAGAAAATGTCAGAGAGGGAGGTGTCAAAGGCAATTTAGTATCCTGTCATAAAAAGAAGATCCATGGGAATCTAAAGCTCAGAATTTAATCTGGGTTAACTGTTACCAGAATCTATTTTATGGCCTGATTTTTAAAGGGGTCTTAACCTGTCCCCGCCTTTTTTTTTTTTTTTTTAAGAGGGTAGTGAAGTCTTTGTATTTCTTTCCCCAGGCCTCACAGAGGCTATGTCTACACTTGAAAAGTTAAGTTGACTTTATTAAGTCGACTTTAAGTTGACTTAAAGTCAACCTTATTAAGTCGACCTTATTAAATCGACTTAACTTTTCAAGTGTAGACATAGCCCCTTTTCGACCTTATTAAGTTGACGTAACACATTAAGTCGACCTAATAAAGTGGATTTAGGCGCTAATCCCCAACCACACTGGCTTAAGTCAACCTAATAAGGTCGATTTAAGTGTGAAGTCGACTTAAATCGAGGTGTTATTAAGTCAACTTAACTTTTCCTTAAGTCGACTTAAGGAAATGCTTAAGTCAATTTAAGGAAAGCCCAGTATGGACACAGAGTAGTTTAAGTCAACTTAAGCCTCCTTAAATTGACTTAATTTGTAAGTGTAGACGCACCAGAGAGAGGAATGAAGACAATCCCCCATCCATAGTGTCTTGGTTCTACTTCTCCTTGGCTTTAGAGTCAGCAGGGCTGCTCATGTGGTGGAAGTGAACTCAGAGGGAGTGAAGGAATAAAACTAAGAGCATGATAGCATACAAATATCTCAAGCATGTAAATAACAAGGATGGAGCAGAGTCCTTTAGCTCTTTTGCTACTTACAACAGAATCCTGTTCTGAAGAGTCTGCAATCTAAATTAGGTAAAGTATAATTTAAATATAATCTCATGTAAATTAAACATACAATATGTATTGATTGTAGCTCAAACATTTATGCAAGGCTAAATTAAATAGCCCTGGGTCCCCAGTCTCTGCACCACTGTGGGGCCCTACTCTGGGGCCCTGCTCCTCCTCCCCCTTCCCCATACACACACACAATGGTGGCCTACAGGTGGGCCATTGCTGGGGGTGGGGTCTGGGGCCAGTGGCCACTCCTGCCATGGTTCCAACCCAGCCAGTCTGCTCCCAGGGGCGGGGCTGGCTGGCAAACAGTACAGCCATTGATGTGGCCTTTTTCACCCTCCAAACACAGGAAGACAGTTCATCTTTGAGGACTATACAATTTCTTTTGACTATTGATGATTCACTCATTCTTTAGTGTATCTGCTTCTTAATAAGCTGTTAGCAATAACCCAGCATCTGTTAATATATTGGTATATTCATGGTACAACTGTTCTTACAGTATCTGTCTTGCTCTGTCCTGACTGGCTCTCCTTGATTTTTCTGATTAACATGATTATGTGAAACATTACACACACAACTTATTGATTTTAGCACAGATGAGAGAATAGCATGAGAAGGCATAAAAAAAGGTTTAAAACACTTTATCAGAACAGACACAGAAAAAGACACTTCACCTCCAATTCATACTGTACGCGATGGAATAGCCTGCCAGAAAAGGCTCTTGAAGCAGAGATATTGCAGTCATTCAAGATGCAATTAGATGCAGTCCTTGGAGAAATAATGTATGAAATAAGACAAGCCTCAGTGTGCTGAAACACCTCATCTCTTTCAAATGTTTCTTGTGTATTTATATTTGTTATGGCAAGCAATGCAGGTGTAATTCTAACACTTTGTGGAAACCTGGCAGGGGAAGATAGGAAACCTGAAAACTGTTTTCCACCATCTCAGCCACAGGAAGCAAACTGGCCATGGAGTCTTCTAGGAACAACATTGCCCATGTTACCTGGCCTGTGTGGAAGTACTCAGGCCAATATTATCCCTAATTTACAGGGTTGCCAGAAAAGAAAGGAGTGTGGTCTAATGGTTAGTGTATAGAACTGGGATTCAAGGGATCCCAAATCAATAACATTTTTAAAGGGTTTTGAGATCCTTGAGTGAGAGACATTATGAACATAAAAAGTGTTAACTTGCATCATACAGAGTTACACTGTCCCCTCTGGTTGCATGGGGAAGCACACAAGTTCCCAGAAGGCGGTGCAACATGTGGGAGCATCCTCTTTTTTTCCCCTTTACGTGGTTGACTATCATATGGAATGGGAAGGCTCTGGCTCCTCCTCCTGCCTTTTGGACAAAATGGTTCTGGACTGAGGAGCGCACTGTGGTAGCACACCAGCTATGCCCGACCTTTTACTCCCATGTTTGACTGCACAGAAGCACTATAGAACCCTTTTCACTCCCTGCATAGGGACGAATGAAGGTAATATTGTAACCTTGATGAGTTTTCAGTACAGAATGAGCTGGAGTGTGGCCTGGATTATCCACTTTTTCATGGGCATAAGAATGAGTAAGGACCCATTCCTTCTTTGGATCTGGGCTTTCAGAAATAAGTGGGCCCTGTGTACTTGGTATACACACAACCCTAAGCAAGTGGGTGGGGAAGCATGCAGAGAGGGTTTATGGATCATGTTGACGTGTATACTGTGTACTCCAATATGTTGGTGAACACAAATAAGATGGTATCCAAGTATCACAATCAGTTATTTTAGACCAGCAAATTAATAAGGGTGAGACAAAGAGGAAATTTTGTCTCCGGCACATTCCTTCTCTGCTGAGACTAGGTGCAACTCCATATACAGTGCTTGAGGCAAAGTCACAATTTAGCCCAATATAAATTACTCCATTCTTGGGACACAGTGCTCTGTGGCTCTGTTAATTCTCCAACTACATTGTACTTATCTTCTATGCTTTACTTGTCATGTTTCTGGCAACTACAGTAAAAAGACTGCAAAGGTCTCTGTATTGATTCATAAGAGGAATCTTGGATTTCCATACTCAGAGGGAGGCTGAATTCTGTGTGGTCATTAATCCCATCACTAGCTAGAAACTAGAAATTAAATGGATATGAACAAAGCCAGCATCACAGAAAAGAATGCCCTCGTTCTGCATCTTTTTGCAAGATTCAGCATTTTTAGCATTATTAATCACAATGAATATTTCCAAAATTAATGTGTGTCACAGAATGCACCCAAACTCCACACCTTGAGGGTATGATCTGTGTAACTTTCCTTTTGATTTTGGCAATATAGTTGTGTGGTTTAATGCAAAATATGCAATACAAGGTCTTTTTTGAATGCTCATAACATAATCTACATTATTGTTATGGTAGCATGTTTCCTGCAGCATCATGTATGTGTACAGGTGTGAAATGAGCCCTCAAGGGTTTCACATGGCTTGCAGGGATGGGGCAGACAATAAGAGCAGCATCCCAGCACATAGACAGAACGGACACATGATGAAGGCTATGCAAACTACAGGCTTTGGCCAGAGAGCGAAAAGTCACTTGACCAGTGAGAAGTGCTGAGAGGAGAAAGGGGGAAAAGAGACACTTTGAACTGTTGGAGATCCAATCAGCAAAAAGCCTCAGTCTTGGAACAGCTTCCAAGACTTGTGTCTACCCAGATGGACTAGGTGGTAAAACCATCATTAGTCAGCCATGTAGGTAAGATTGAAATGGATGACAACAGTAAACTTTAGATCAGAACGCATATTTCCTTTTGTTTGGTAGTGCTTAACTACTGATTGATTGATTGATTGATTGATTGATTGATTGATTGATTGATTGATTGATTG
>ML686135.1:1373680-1404937 GCA_007922175.1 Pelusios castaneus | reverse complement strand
CGGGGGCTGGCAACGCAGCCCCCCCTGCCACCGGAAGCCCTGCAGCTGGGCTAGAGGGCTGGCTGTGGGCAGTGCATGGTGGGACAGGTGCCCACCATGCACTGCTCTTCTTTCGCAAAGGAGCATTCACACCGTGAATGCTCCTTTGCAAAAGGAAGTGCACGTGTGTACGTGAGAAAGCATTATATTTATAGTGCTTTACTTGTCCCTCAATAACTTATTGTGGGACAAGTATTCTCGTGTGTACATAGCCTGAGAGAGGTGGGTGGGTGTGTCAAACCATTGTGTCCTAATTGTTTAGGAATGTACCAGGGATAATGGTCCCAGGGACTAAACTGATGAGCCATTAAGGACACAATGGGTGTATTCCTTATGTCCTTAATGGCTCATCAGTTTAGTCCCTGGTATATTCCTAAACATTAAGGACACAATGGTTTGACACACCCACCCACCTCTCTCAGGTATTTCAATAAAATAACATAAGTTAAAGTACAGATAGAATACCCAATTCCTAACTTCTAATCCAAATAGAATTCCTAGACATAAGCTATATAATAATTCCCAGCAAATTACTACCTTTCTATTGATACCAAACATGACATAGTTCCTATGGATTATAGAGCATTTATGAGATATTCATTGAAAATAATATCATAAATGCTTCCCTAAATCCAGACAGCATCACACACAGGGCTCTGCCCTGCCAGGGTCCCTGTCCCCCTTTGCCCCATTGCACACAAGGGGTGCCCCCCCACCACTGTGGACCTGCCCAAGGTCCCCCTAGCCCCACAAAGTCGACCTAGAGCATCCAGCGTGGATGCTCTAGGTCGACTTTGTAAGTTCCCCTTTAAGTCGACTTTAATTTTAAGTGTAGACACATTAAGTGTAGACACATTAAGTATCCATCCAAGTTGTGAGCTTTCAAAGGATACTCAAGTCTTGTATCACTATGCAATAGGAGACTATGGGTGTAGGGTGATGGAACCTTTTCCCTTCCTCTGCAGTGCAGTAATGAGAATTGAGTGCCTTCTATCTTTAGCATTTATGTAGTTCCTGTTACTGCCATCTTAGTGCTGATATCCATCCAGTTTGTTTTGGTTATAAATTCAGGTGTCCATATGGCATATAAATTCAATTCAATTTTCCCAATTTAGCACAAGCATAATTTTTAAAATATACAGTTTTCAAGAGACCAACCTAAGCAACTTCTAGACCTTCCAATTGCTCCCTTGTCCTCCCTGTTTCCCACTCCTGTAATACCTAATGTTACCATTACTTTTCATGTGACATCTTACTTTAGAAACAGATCCTTCTACCACTACAAGTCTATTTCCATCAGGCCATATCATGACATCAAGTTTTGTAGAGAATTCCCCATTGCTTCTGTGGAAGATCTGGAGGGGGGGAGGGGGAACCCAAAACAAAACAGATGTCAGAATATTGTCCACTGACTTTAATTGGCTATTCATTGTTTAAAATTATTCATTCTTTTGGGTATTTACAAAATCAGAATCCTAGACTGTAAATGCTTTGAAGCCAAAGCCATTTTCTTTTATTTCACTGACAAGCTCCATATGTATTTATCATGTAGTAGAAATCTGTGCCAACCTATGTCTTCACCATCTGCTCTGTTAATTCCAGTTATTACACTGAACTAATATAAATGTTCATGATGCTACAGTATGTTTGATGATCTGTGCATGATATCTGGAAGCACAGCAATTCAGAATGTGGACTCATTCTATTGAGACTCATTCTACTTCCACCACTACTACTGATTCCCTGGTTTCATAATGTTGTTTCAAGAAATCACTCCCACAGGATATGTGGATCAATATCAATATCAATTGATCTCTGTACAGATACTGGTATGATTATAAGGTAAAAGAAATCATGTTATGATGGAAGGTGTCTTTCTTGGGAACTAAGTTTTATAAAGGTTTAATGAAGGAAAAGATCATCACAAAAGATGAATGCTCTTTCAAGTTCAAAGCTAGTATAACATATATATAAACACACAGACTTTTTCTAATCTATCATCAATATGGACTGTGGACCATTTCCTCAGCTGATGAAAATCAGCACACACCCACTGTGAGTAGAATTCTTCATATAACTTACAGAAATCTCCCCAGCTTGCCCTGTAGTTGAAATACAGTTGTGCAAATAGTACACTGGTACTCTAAATTGCCTTCAAATGTAAATATTATTACACCAAACATAACAGTATCCACTCATATAAGCACCCCTTAGGATCTCATTGCAGGTTTGAAACTTTCCTGAGCTATTGGACTTGAATAGTTTTGACCACCTTTTTGTACTGATGATGAAATTGTACATTCCTGATTCTGCAGTCAGAGGATAAACAAATGCTTACTTCCAAAGAATATACCAGACATTCAGCCTAAGAGAAAGAATTGACTATAAACCAAAAACTAGGTCATAAAACGACGGAAGCTTCCATGGCAGAATCATTTTATGGGTTTTCAGTGTATGATAATATATGACCATCTATTATGTACAATATTAAAAACCTAAGACAAAATAGCACTTTGATGTTATTCTATATTTCAATGTGTTCCTAACGGGAAAAAAAAATATTTGTCAAGTTGGTCATTTTTTTTTAATTGACCAAATAGAAGGGCATGTTCTTGAATGGTACCAACAGTGACTCTGAAGGGCAGTTTCTTTAGGTTTTTTTCCTGACTAAACATAAAACTATTTTTTTACAGAGAACCTCAGCAATATCTTCTATTTCCCTTATTCTGAAATACTTTATACACCACTTATTTCTTCACAACTGAAATGATAGGCTAGTACTCCAAAGCATTATGAAGATCAATGTGAGTTAGGGTAGTTAACAGGTGTAACCACAAACAAAAATCTGTCATAATGAGCTATGACAGTTAAAATAAACTCAAACCACCATGTGTACATAGACACATGTAGGGTTGCTGACGTCCTGGAAGGTTTCCTCCCAACAATCAAGTGTTTTAAAAGCTGAACTCAGTATCAGAATGAAAATAACATATATCAGGTTTTTTCCTCATTGTCTTGTTCCTCCATTGCTGAATCAATACATAAATTAAGCTAATAAAAGTCCAGGGACTTCTTTCTTTAATTTAAAAAGAAAAGGAAAACAAAACAAAAAGATTAGACTGACTTTAGTGGTAGTGTAAGAGACCAGAAAAAAGACAGAAGTTTCCACTGTAGTCTGTCTATACCAGGGGTCATCAACAGCTGCTCTGAGAGCCGCATGCGGCTCTTTGACTGCCCCCTTGTGGCTCCCTGGCAATCCCCTCCAGGGAGCCAGGTGTGCAGTGGCTCCAGAGTTCTGGCCACAACTCCCAGGCCCCCTTGGCTCTGAGTCAAGCCTCTCCCCGCGCCTCTTCCCTTCTCCAGCCCAACCGGCATCTCTCCCCTCCTCCAGCCTGACCCGCGCCTCTCCCCCCCCCCCTCCAGTCTGACCCCGTCTCTCCCCTCCTCCAGCCCAATCCGTGCCTCTTCCCTCCTCCAGCCTGATCCGCTCCTCTTCCCTCCTCCAGCCCAATTCGCGCCTCTCCCCTTCTCCAGCCTGACCCTCCACACTATGTTCCCTGTAAGCTCCACGGGTACGTGACCACGCAGCAGCTGTCGCACCCCCCGTGTAGCTTAGGGGGACCCCTGCGCAGCCTGGCAGCTCCCGCCGTCCCCCGAGCCGGGGCTGTCCTGTGTCTTGCTTGCTTGCATGCTTGCTTTCTTTCCTTCTTTCTCCCTTCTCCCTCCCTTCTGGCGGCTGGGCTTCCGGGCTGTCCTGTGGCTGACTGGCTGGCTTGCTTGCTTTCTTTCCAGAGGCTGGGCTGCGGGGCTGTCCTGTGGCTTTCCTTCCTTCCTTCCTTCCTTCCTTCCTTCCTTCCTTCCTTCCGGCAGCTGGACTGCAGGGCTGTCCTGTGGCTTGCTTGCTTTTTCTTTCTTTCTTTGCTTGCTTGCTTGCTTCTTTCCTTCTTCTTTCTTTGCTTCCTTCCTTTTTTCCTGCTTTCTCTTCCTTCCTTCTCTCTTTGCTTCCTTCTTTTTTCTCTTCCTTCCTTCCTTCCTTCTCTTTGCTTCCTTTCTTTTTTCTCTTCCTTCCTTCTCTCTTTGCTTCCTTCCTTTTTTTCTTTTTTCTCTTCCTTCCTTCTCTCTTCGCTTCCTTCCTTTTTTCTCTTCCTTCCTTCTCTCTTCGCTTCCTTCCTTTTTTCTTTTTTCTCTACCTTCCTTCCTTCTCTGTGCTTCCTTCCTTCCTTTTTTCTTTTTTCTCTTCCTTCCTTCTCTCTTTCCTTCCTTTCTTTCTTCCTTTCTCCTTTCCTTCCTTATTTCTTTTTTTCCTTCCTTCCTTCCTTCCTTTCCTTCTGCACCTTCCTTTCTTTCTCTTTCTCTTCCTTCTTCCTTTCCTTCCACCACTGAAATGTTTATATGTAAATTGTTTATTAACATCATTAAACATCATTTTTTGTTGTTAAAAATCAATATGCATCTCTGTTCTATTATTCAGTTTCTTAACCAGGAGGTTACCCGTTGCGGCTCTCAGAACACTTGGTTATTGAAGGAATTTTTTTAAATGGCTCTTCTTATCTTTTGGGTTGCTGACCCCTGGTCTATACAAAGAAAAAATAAAGCATATGCAAATTAAAGATTATTTATTTCTTAATGTTACTGTGTATTTTGATTGCAGAGGGTAGAATTGACAATTTATCACTAGTGTTCTACAGTGGGTGCTATTTTAAGGTTTGCATTAATAGTAACTATGAGCTACATTCATATTTTATCCTCCATCCTAATGAATTCCAAAGCAGTATATACTTATATTGCATGAGCTTTGATATCATGGTAATTACTGTTATAGAAATCCCCAAAGTAGATATAAACACTGAAAAAAACCTCCACCACTTGGGTGGGATAATAGGTGATACCCAGCATGCTGTATACTAAGCAACAATTGGTGAGGGGAACACTGGAACAAGCCTATTTTTGAAAGTGCATGAGTTCTATAATAGAAAAGTAGGACTGGAAGGGACCTCCAGAGGTCATCTAGTCAACCCTCTTCACTGAGGCAGGGCTAGGTAAACCTAAACAATCCCATGATTGACCAATTTGTTCCTAAAAAAAAATCTTCTGTGATAGAAATTCCACAACATTCTGGGAAGCCTATTCCAGAGCTTAACTGTACATACATTTAGATATTTTTTCCCTACCTAGCCTAAACCTCCCTTGCTACAGATTATGCCCATTGCTTTTCATCCTAGTGTCTGTGGACAGGAGAACAATTTATCACTGCCTTTTTTTAAAAAAAAAAAACCCTTAACATAGTTGGAGATTTATCAGATCACCTCTCAGTCTTCTTTTCTCAAGATCTAAACTTGCCCAGTTTCTAACCTTTCCTCATAGGTGAGGTTTTCTAAACCTTTTATAATTTTTTGTTGCTCTCCACTGGACTCTTTAATTCATTCACATCTTTCCTAATGTGTGACACTCAAAACTGGACACAGTACTCCAGCTGAGCTCTTACTAATGCTGAGGAGAGCGGAACAATTACTTCCCATGTGTTACAACAACTCTCCTAAAATACACCACAGAATATTAGCTTTGTTCACAACTGCAACACATTGACTCTTATTCAATCTGTGATCCACTATACAACCAGATCCTTTCCATTAGTACTACTACCTATCCAGATATTCCCAATTTTGTAGTTGTACAGCTGTAGTACTTTGTAGTTGTCTTTACTAAATTTCATCTTGTTGAATTAAGACCAGTTCTCCAATTTTGTCTAATTCTAATCCTGTTCTCCAGAGTGATTGGAACCCTTCCCAGCTTGGTGTTATCTGCACGATTTCAAAAGTATTCTCTCCACTTTATTATCCAAATCATTAATGACAAGATTAAGTAGCAACAGACCCAAGATTTGCCCCATAGAGCTCCAGGAGATACACCCTCCCAATTTGACAGTGAACCACTGATAACTATTCTCTGAGGAGTCTTTTAATCAGTTTACACCCACCTAATAGTAATTTCATCTGTACCACAGTTCCTTATGAGTATGTCATGTGGGATTATATCAAACGCCTTACTAAAAGCAAGATATATCAAATTTACTGCTTCCCCATCCACTGGACCAATAATGACTCAAGTATGGACAGGACTTCGGGATTTTAAGGTGTCATTTGAAAAGTATTAAAATAATCCAGACAGACCTTTAGAATAGCAAATGGTTGAGTTGACCCTTCTAGAACTCAAATCTGTGACTTTTTGGAGAGCCTAACCATATCAAACCTAAAGCTTAGGACTCAAAACCAGGAGCACGCAATATCTGTCTAGTGGCTGGCCCTAATATTTTGGGATTTATCTTACATAGGCACCTATTACCTCCCACCCACATCCCCATTTTTCACACTTTGCTATCTGGTCACTCTACTGTACAATGATGTAATAGACTACAATGGCCAGTGTTCTTTGCTAATATTTTTTACTCTTTGAGATATACCATTATTTGTGCGAGGCTCTCATGTTTTTTTCTAAACAAGAATTAAGACTCTGAACACTCTGAGACACAAAAAAAATTTCATTAAGCAATTGCTTATCTGTACCACCTTTTAATTTTGATTGATTAATTAAAGAAAAAGTATTCTAAAATGAAATCAGTTTTCTAGAATATTTTCAATATCTTCACCAATAGCAACTAATCTTATAAGATATAAGAAGACAAAAATGGTATTGAACTATTATTTGGCTACCTAAATTAGAAAATAAGTTGATGTAACCATTTAAGTTTTCAAAATAATCAAATTATATATCCACAAAAAATAACATTTATATTCAAGTATTATCTTGGAAGGTGACTTTGTTTAGATTTTTGATTAAAAGTACCTCAGAATATGGCCTCTTTTGTGCCAGTTAGTTACCACTGCTGATATTGCTAACATAACAGAGGAAAAACAATATAATCTTAGATCATAAAACAACTTGGGTAATAACTTACATGACAATTCATTAAAGTTTCCTTCTGAATACATCTATAGTAGTCAACCTTTTAAAACTATTTTCCAATGAATGATATAAGCTCTAGGATCTAACACTACTAACGACCTAAAATAAACTATATTTCTATGCCAGGCTGTATTAAATGAATGCAGTACAAGAAGCCTGCACAGTAGAAATCATTTTATGTCTATACACCTAAAATTTGAAAGGCAATGGGAGACACTTGCACAGTTCTAAAGTCTTTGGCAATGTCTACACTACAGAGTTCTGCTGGCAAAAGTTGTGTTCCACAGTCTCCCTGCTGCCCCCACACAGCACTGCTGTAACTGCCTGAGGCTTCATGGTCTGGTGGGTGCCCAGAAGCTGTAGAGTTGCAGGGCTTCAGCCTCAGAGGCGTGTCTGTCCCTGGTGGCAATCCCCCTGCTACCCACCAGGAAGCCCCAGAAGCTGCTTCCCCTGCTGCTGTGGATGGAGGAGCGCCAACAGGAGTCGGAAAGCCATGGTGGCTGCAGTTGCACTGCCCTTGGGGACTGGGGAGCTGTGGGGGTTGCTTACCCTGCTGCTGGGGATGGAGGTGCCCTGGAGGGAGTTAGGGAGCCCTGGAGGCTTCTACTGGTGAATCCTGGCATCTGCCTCCCCTCTGCCATGGACAGAGGAGTCCTAGCAGGAGTCCAGGGAGCCTTGGTGGCTGCAGGCAGACTGCTGCTGGGGTCTGGTGAGCCCCGGTGGCTGTAGCTGCACTGCACCAATGATCCAGGGAGCCCTGGCGTCTTCCTCCCCTGCATCTGGCGACAAGGAACCCCGGCGGCTGCAGCAACTACAACTGCTGGAGTTCCCCAGTCACTCGTGACAGGGGAGACATCCACCAGGGTTCCCTGGTCCCAGAGGCAGCACAGCTACTGATGCTTGGGCTCATCTGTTCCTGGAGAATGGGGGCAACCCCTGGGGCTCACCCCAGCAGCTGCTCACCACCCTGGCGCAGGGGACCAAGGCAATCCCCAGCAGCTGAATCCCAGGTGAGCCCCAAGGACCCCCTTTTACTGGTGAATTTCACTACTCTAACAGAGGTGGGATGTATAACTTGTTCATCTGCTCAAAGGCCAGCCACAGTATGGTGATGTCTACACTACAAAACTTAAGTCAACTTTATTAAGTCGACTTAATAAGGGCAACTTTAAGTTGACTTAAAGTCGACCTTATTAAGATGACTTAACAAAAATTGACTTAATTTTTCTAGTGTAGACAGAGCCCCTTGTTGACCCTATTAAGTCAACTTAACACTTTAAGTTGACTTAATAAGGTCGATTTAGGTGCTAATCCCCGTCCACACTGGCTTAAGTCGACCTAATAAGGTCAACTTAATGTTAAGGCAACCTAAAATGAGGTATTATTAAATCGACTTAACTTTTCCTAAAGTCGACTTAAGGAAATGCTTAAGTCGACTTAAGGAAAGCCCAGTGTGGACGTGGAGTAGTTTAGGTCAACTTAAGCCTCCTTAAATTGACCTAAATTGTAAGTGTAGATGTACCCTATGATCCTTAATGGCCAGATCAAGTTCTCATTTCCATTCTCATAATATTCAATAATAATGTGCCTGAGTGACTTAGTGCAGAATCTTCAAGGTTTGTTTTTACCTTATCTTCATTGCTAATAATTATGCTGGTTTATACATTCTTATTCATAACCTGAAAACTATGTGCATTGACACTTATGCCCTTGAAATTGGGAATTAGTGAGCGTATAATTCATCAAAATATAAATCCAACTAATTTAAATAATGTACTGTGAACCTATTTCTCTAATACCAAGTTTCAGCAATTCTGAGACTGCAACATTAAAGACTAATGTTTCACACATCTGTCAAAAATGTGTTAAATGGGTAACCCAAACAGTACAATTAGCACTGTAAGGTTGAGGATGATATGACATTTTCTTATACACATTTCAATATGTATGCATATTTTAAAATGAACAAGCTATTCAAGCTACCATGCTAATAATATGTGATTTTTACTAGCTAAACTGACATATTGAAATGGAGAGAACATTTTAAAATCATTTGTTGCTTAAATCACAGTAACAACTGTGTGGGCAAGAATCATAAATGGTCCTTTTCTGGTTCTGCTGTTTAAAAAGTTGCATATAATTCTAGAACAAGTTCAAAGCTGCCCCAGAATATATATTGGAATAAATATAGCAATTTGGAGACTATGTACTATAAAACATTACTTCTTATGGTATTGTATATTTTAAAATTCCAGTTAAATCTGCTGTACTTTCATACATATAACAGTAATAAACAGCTATCCTGAGCTGTTTTCTTAATTACACACACTAATTAATGAGATCATAAATTGTATCTGTGTATGATAATTATACACTAAACACAATCTACATTAAAAGAACATTATTAATGTTGAAAGTCAAGCGCTCCAAATTTAGGAAATGCCAGAATGTATCTGTGCAATCCTAATTTGGCCTTCCTGTGTATATGAATTATGATACAGTTCTTATTTACATGATCCTATATCATTTTTTCTACAAGTTTTCTGCTTCATTCAGTGCACAGGATGGCCAATAGTCGCTTAGGCTATGTCTACACTTACAAAAGCTAGTTCGAATTAGTTAATTCGAACTAACTAATTCAAACTAATTTTAGTTTGTTTGAATTAACTTATTTCGAACTAGCATGGCCCCACTAGAATGCTAGTTCGAACTAGCCATGGATATGCAGGGCACTTGCTTAGTTTGAATTACTCAGTAACATGAAGGTCAATCTGCCTATTAGTTCGAACTAAGCAGTTAGTTTGAACTAATATGGCCACATTGAGTTAATTCGAACTAACTAGTTCGAATTAAGGGTTAGTTCAAATTAAGCAATTGAATGTATTAGTTCGAATTAAGGAAGCCCTTAATTCGAACTAATGAAAGCCTAGTGTGGCCAAGGCTTAAGCTTCTGTGGTTTTCATAACCATAGTATGCTTCACAAACATAATGAATGTATTTAATATTCCTCTGTGGTGGGGAGATGCATTTTACAGATGAGGAACTGACACAGAAAAATGAAGGTCAAAGGGTTCAACTAATTTTAGGACCTGCTCAATTTTAGACTAGTAAAAACTAATTTTTCAGAGTATTTAGCATAATGTAGCACTTTGTGTTCAAGCATAACTCCTATTAACATCACTTGCCGTACCTGATGACATTCTTCTTGTAGCAGAAGGGGAGAGGCGAAGAAAGAGGCAATCCAGGAACACTATGATAAGCTGCAACAACTCCTAGAAGGTGAACTATCTGGAGGATGATCAGGAAAGAACTGTGCTTAAGAAAATGAAGGTGCATTCTACAAGGCATGGCACAGCTGGAAAGCTGTGCTGAGACAGTGGACCTCAATATATTGTAGCATAATTCAAATAATTCAGCATCAAACTGGCATTTGAGCTCAAGACATTTTCCTCTGGCTACTCAGAATGAAACAGAAAGGAAGAGTCAACAGTAAAAACAGCCAAAAGAATGATATCAAAGTAAAACAGGAAGGAATCCCTACCTGTCAATGTTGGATCACCACAATTCACCCTCCCAGAGGCTAGACAATAACTGAGCACAGGAACTGATGGTGCAGAGAACCAAACTTCCCATGAGGCATAATCTGAAGCTATGAATAGGACACAAAGTTGAAAGAACTGCAAGTTAGGCAGGCAGCCAGCTAAAATAAAAGGACCAAAGACCTGAGGCCACTACACACGGTTAAGCGGGTCTGGGTCCAGCCAAGAAGTACATTTTGCCATTGCTTTGTGTGGTTAATAGTCTAAGCTGCAGTGGAATGTAGGTCATAAGGGGATATGAACAAGATCTATAAAATCATGAATGCTGTGGAGAAAATGAATAAGGAAATATTATTTACCCATTCACATAACACGTCAATTAATTAATCAGCAGCAGGCTTAAAACAAACCATAAGGAAGTTCTTCTTCACAGACCACCCAGTCAATCATTGTCAAGTAATGCTGTGAAGGCCAGGAGTATATCTGGGTTCATAAAGGAATTAGGTACATCAATAGAGAATAAATCCACCAATGGCTATTAGCCAAGATGGTCAGGGACACAGCCCCATTCTCTGGTTGTTCCTAACCCTCTCACTGCCAGAAGCTGGGACTGTACAAAAGGGGATGAATCATTCAATAATTCCTCCATTCTGGTCATTGCTTCTGAAGCATCTGATCACTGTCAGAGGACAAGTTACTGCGGTAGCTGGACCATTTGTTTGTCCCAGTATGCTGCTCTTATATGAGAGAGGACAGCGATGGAGATTAAAACAAAAACTGCTGCAGAATAGTGATAAATGGATAGCTAGCACACTTGGACAGAAAGGACCAGAAAGACACAAACAGTTCCTCTGCCTTTAGCTGTCCTAATATAGAAGGCTGGGAAGAAACAAGGTTACGAGCAACACAGAGGACCAACAGGACACCAACCAACAGAATGAAGGTAGTAACAAAAGTAAGTCCCCAGCAACAGCAACAACACAAACAAGCAGTGCAAGACTGGTTTGAATATTCAGCATAACTGAAGCACTATGAAGTCTAAAGTAGGTCTCACTAGAATAGCAGTGGAGACCATGTCCGTATGGTGGGCTATGCTCTAATGACCTCTGGCCCCAGTCTGTCAGTAAAGGCTTCCACAAAAGATACAATGACAAAAAATGAGAGAAGTTAAAAAGAATGATGTAGCAACAGCAACCTACGTGGAACCTGGATGAAGGAAACTGGGTGGCATGAGGGAAGAGTGTGCAGGCATCATCAGGAAGTTAGCCTGTGTGGACAGTACTTGAAAGCCAGCCACTGTTGCCACATCTCAGTAAATAGTTATCTTAATAAAGAGCCAGTTTACTTTTACAAGCATAGAGTCCTTTTGTTATTTACTCACCATACAATATATAAAACATAAATAACATGTATCTGTAATGATATCAGTATTGTGTTACTGCTATAGATTCTAAAATAATTGCAGTTGTGATTTGTTCAGAAACATGGAGAAAGAACAATTTGTACTTTAAAATTGTTTTTACTTTAATCTACAATTTTATCAGCCCAGAAACTTTGTCAACATATTTGCAGATCACCTAACACAGTAGGGCCTGGATCGCAGAAAGCGAAGACTTCTTGAATTTATTGGGCTAAATCCTCATCACACATCAAAATATTTCCCATTGATTTCAGCAAATCTAAAAGTATTTATATGGGTTGAAGAATTGATCCATTATATTTCGTCCTCATTTTATCTTCTTTAAAGAGCTTCGCCTTAGTAATATTATTTTGGAGTTCAGACAGGAAATAGAGGATCTACTGAAATATGCTCAGTTTAATTCCCCTCATGTAATCTACATTCCTGATGTATTTTATATGACAACTGAAAAGAGGCAGATCCACCCAAACTGGGAGGAAATGGGAAAGTGTACGATTTCAGAAACATTGCTTTTGGTGCCAAAATATGATTTATGTGTCCCAAAGAAGGATTATGTTGCACTGAACAAGGTCCTATAAAGTTAGAACAGAAACACATTCTCATAAAACATTTTTTCCATTTAAAAACTTGCTGTAAGTGTAATTGGAGGCATTGAACAATCTGATGTAGCTGACATTTAGTCTCCTAAAAATAAATTGTTCTACAGCTAATTACCACTTGGCTGAACTGTTGGTCATGGTAACTAGATGATTATTCAAGTGTACAGTTTTGGATAGTAACTGTGTTATGCCTTCTGATGAGAAACATGAGCTTAGATCTTAGATATGTCATAACACTGTGTTGAATTTACTCCTGTACAGTCTTTGCCAAAACAAAGGGTAACTTTTTTTTTGTTTTCCTTTAAATCTTTATCATACGGTGGGTCAGGGAGGGGTTGATGAACAAATGATTTTGGTTTATAATTCTGCAAGTGGTACTTTATTTTCACAGAGATTACCAGGAAGATATAAGATGGCATGAGGTGTATATGTGCTAATGAAAAGAACTGTGCTAATGAAACGAATAAGCACTAGCAGAGACAGAAAACAATGAATCCTTTTTTGGATAATCACGCTCCTCTCTCAGCCATCATTGCTTCTTGTTTGGTTATTGTTTCCAGAAAGGTAACTGTGTTAGTCTGTGTACAGCAAAAATATTGTTTGGTTATTCTTTCTCACTTTGTAATTTTTTTCTAAAATGCTTTATTTCCTATTTATTTAGCAATAACATGCCTCAGAGATTAGAAGCTGGGTGGCTTTTTTGTTTGTTTTTCTTCAAACCAATTGATTGGACAGTTCTCTCATATTTTTCTTTGGCTACTTAGACATCCAGTTCTGAGTCCTCCTTTAGCCCCCACTGCCAGTCACGAACAAAAGCTAGATACCAAGGCTATGTCTACACTTACTAAAGTTAGTTCAAATTAACTAATTTAGTTAGTTAGTTAGTTAGTTCTAATTAACTAAAGAAAAATTTGGTTCGAACTAAGCAAGTGCCATGAATGGCACTTGCTTAGTTCGAATTAACGAATTGCATTGAGTTCAATGGGCTGGTTAGTTTGAACTAAGCAATTAGTTTGAACTAACATGGCCACATTGGTTAATTCAAACTAACTAGTTTGAATTAACCCTTAGTTCGAATAGCATATTCAAATTTATTTGTTCGAATTAAGGAAGCCCTTAATTCGAACTAATGAAAGCCTAGTGTAGGCATGGCTTTAGTTAGTTCGAATTAAGCTTCCTTAATTCGAACTAACTTGCCAGTGTAGACATAGCCCAAGTGACTGTCTCCCATACAATAGAATTTAATAGTGATTAGCTGATTTAATTTGTCTTGGTCTACCCTGACTAAAAATCATTATCAATACTGTGTCATCTAACTCCATTGTTCAAATTGTGATCAGCTCAATAGTGTTTTCTAAGGTAGACAATCTCCAACCGGTTCTTCCTCCATGCCATCCTTCTCAGAGCATAGTTGCATTCTATTTTTTTTTTCCATTACCCAAACATTTCTACAACCAGGCAATATATGGATCAGGAAGTAATCAATACACTTGTACCCACTAATGAAACTGCTGAATGAGGGTATCACTGGCTACAACCTTGTATTTGCTTTGCTAAGTCCACTATCCATCTCTTTCTTTACCCCCTTTAAACAGAAGAACAGAAGGGTATGGTACTGGTCAACATGACTTACCTACGACATAAGAAACATATATCCAAGGCTGGTCCATATTAAAGTATCATCCCTAGATAGCTTGCTAGATAGATAGCTTGCTAGATAGCTATATAGATAATATGTTCAAACTACCAGTATCTTATAATCAGACTAATACAGGCCAAGTGTCACTATCATTGTTTGATTTGATTTTGAACAGAATTATAACTTTACATTTGGTAAAACTCCGACTAGAATAATACATGCAAATGGAATCGCAAACATTAATACAAATTAGCATGGCTTGTCTTAGAAAATAATGTAATCAACTATACTTCATACTTAAGGCTTAATCATATTTTATTTACGTAGCAAACAGTAGTTTAACTTCTTCAAAAGCAGCTTTAAGAAATTTTTTTCATTTACTTGCTTGTCTTTTCCAGCATCAGTCAATGTCCTGGCCCTTTTAACAGTTTTTTTTTAAAATAGTTGATCCTATTTTGTACTTCTTCCCATGAGAGTTGTAGTATTCTCACAGTCTGATTAGCAGCTGGTACAGCACATTATGTATGATTTAAAAAGCAATATTTACTATAGATTTATGTAGAGAAGCATCATCCTATCCAAATTATCAATTGCTGTTCTAGCAAATTTCTAGGGGAGGAAAACTTCATGGTTCCTTTGAGAATGAATGCCATATTGATATTGAAATAACATTCACTTATGATCAGAAGTTCCAATCCTGCATTCCACCCTCAGACGAAGCTCTCACTGAAGTCAGTGGGAGCTTTTCATGAGGGAAAAAGAAAAAAGGATAAGGACTGTAAGATAGGACCTTGGCTAAGCAGATCCGTTAACCAGGTAGAACTCATCTTATACTTGCTTGCCTCTGCAACTTGTGTCTGGGACTCTCTCCACATGGGAAGAAAGTATGACCGAGGGCAAGTCTACACTGCCTGCCCTTTTTGGCAGCAGTCGAATGTAGAAACGCAAGGTACCTAAAGTAACTTGCATATCTACATTTGGCTTCTCTACTCCCGACACGTCCACTGCGCTGAGACAAAGGGAAGGGGCCTCCCTTCGACTCAATGTTACCCAGTTCCTAGGGTGGTGTTCTGGGATCGAACTTCCTGATCACCTGAGTGGGTCTTCACAGATCTGAGCAGTCAACCAAGAAGTTTGCACTGACAACGACAAATTTGCTGTCTGTAGTGGTGCGGTTGCCCTGCTACGGCACCCAGGGGGTTAACTGTGCCTGGGAGTAGCAGCCAATAGGGTTAAAAGAGGACCTGGCTGCAGCAGCCAATCAGCTGCCAAGACTGCTGAGCCAGTCAGAGGGCAGGCTGGTGATATAAAGGGAGCCCTGGAGCTAGTGCTCAGTCTGCCTGGGGAACTGGAAGGAAGAAGGTCTCTCCCAGGCTGGCAGACTGTAGGACTGAGACCACAGAGAGCTCCGAGTGTGGTGCAGCAGCGGGAGCCAAGTGGAGCCGGAGTTCCTGAAGGGAGCGGACAGCAGCAAGCGGTTGAAGCAGCAGTCTGAGGGCAGGGAGCTGGGAGAAGACTGTGGCAGGACGCCAGGCTGGTGAGGAGTGGCGTGCGACTGGGGGCTGCAGGGAAAGTGGCCCAGGGAATCAATGCCAATCGTGGTGGAATGACTGGAGGGAGATGCAAGGCCTCACTAGAGACGCATAGAGTCCCTGGGCTGGGGCCTGGAGAAGAGGGTCCCTCCCTGTTCCCCCAGTGTGCCAGAAGTGGCATGGGTGCCAGGTTTGGCACACGCTTGCTGGCCCATTGACTATTTTAACCTAGTGGGCTGGAACATGGCAAGCAGAACTAGACTGCACAGAGGCAGTGAAAAGACTAGGCCTGGCCACTGCCACAAAGTGGACCGGGGGAACCTAACTGAACCCTGGAAGGGGTGGACTTAAGGGACTCAGCTGAAGGGCTGAGATCCCAGAAGCTGACCAGTGTGGAGAAAGGCGAGAGCATTGACGATCTGTAGGGGGACCACTTGAGTGAAATTTCCCAAAACCATCACCAGGAGGTGCCCTACAGGTAGGTCACATGCTAAGAACTGCTACACTGTGAATCTCTGCCTTGAGAGAGTAATATCTTATTCAGGTACAAGAGGATTTCTGGATAAGTCAGCATGCCTGAGAGGGTATCTCCAAATGACTTGGTGCTAGTGGGTTGAGAACAAAGTTGCTGAACTCAAAATGATGAGCACAATAACCTAAAAGTGTATACATGCAAACCATGAGGGACCCTTCCTGGTCATTGCTGGTCACCGAAAAGAAGAAATTGACACAGACTTCAACTGGAATCATAGTGGGGAGAGCTCCCAATTTTTTCCCCACTGTGTGATGTGGGCTTGAAGACTGCTGAAGGAAAGGAAGGAGTATAGAAAAGACAGGAAGGCCTGCAGAAAAATTCTGAAGGATTTACCGTTGTTTTGTGGTAGTTTCTCTAGGAATCCAAGATACAGACAAGGGAACCCAGTGTCCTAGGATCTGTATATTCACAACAAAAAGACAATTCCTGGCCAGGGGAGCTGACAATCTCCTTGATTTGCTCAGAGTGTAGCATACTGGGCATTTTGCCATGCACTTTAACTGGGCTAAACAGATGCTTGACTTTTTCTACTTCTTTGTCAGTGAAATTCTACCCCTACTAAATATGATTGAACCAAAACACTTAACAAAGTCCAAGAAAGGACATTGTATTTAAGGAAAACTGGGTATAAAATGCTAATGTTAATCTAATCCGAGAACACTTTTCACAGATATAAATGGCTGTACAAACTACAAGGCAATGGAGAAATAGGCCCTGTATTGTTATCAAATCAAAATGATTTGGTTTAATTTAGTTTCCCTTTTTTTTTTTTTTTTTTTTTTTACATTTATGGTCTCTTACCAACTGTGGTCCAAATTATAGGTTCCTTACTCATGGTAAGTAGCACATTGCACTTCTGAAAGTTCCATTGAAGTCAGGTGGACCTGCCTGTGGGGAATCTGTTCTACTTATTGTGAGTAAAAGTAGCATAGTCTGCCTGAGAAAGAGTGTCCTGTGGCACTTTTAAAGACTAACAGTCGACCTTAACAAAGTCAGCATAACTTTTTCTAGTATAGACATAGCCTAAATGTCTAATTCTGCTTTCACTTGACTTGATGTGCATCAGGAGTAACTGTACTGAAGCCAATGTGATTAGTATAAAACTGGACTATGGCAGGTCCTTAAAAAGCATCAGCTGATCAAAAACCTAAATTTCTAGATCTTGATATTCATCTGTTAAAAGGAACTTGAGGTCAAAGAGACAAAGTTAAGAGTACAGGAGACTATGGTAATGAAAAGGTCATATGGGTCACATCAGGAGACAGCCTACAGTTTACTGTGTACATCATCCAAATCAGTTGGGAGTGTATGAAGAAGAGCTAACAGGAATGTTGCCTTTATTAATATATTCCTATTTTCAGCATAAGTGATAAAAATAGCCATGTGTTCAGATAGCTGTTGTATGAGTTATTCTTGGGACTAATAATTTTTTCCAGGGCTAGGCTTCCCCAGTTATTTGTAAGTCATCTGTTGAGTGAGAGAACACTCGGCTTTTTCCAGCCTGCAAAGATTTTAGCAGCTAATAATTGCTCAATTAATATATCCTGAGCAAGACTGGTAGAGTAATTATCCTCTTCTAATAAAGCTAAAGTAGGGGATATGAGATTCATTTGAAACGAAACCATACTGTTTTTATACCATTCAAAATCTGTTCTGTTTTTAGACAATTATGCCCAATATGAATGTAAGCCCATTTGTCTACAATCTCTGCAGCATAAATCACTAATCTGACAATAATTCTTATAGTAAAGCTGAAACAGCCTCACTCTGCTTAATGGGTAAAATTTAGCTGTATGTGGAGGGCCAACAGAAGGTTCTGCAAGAAATATGACCATTATAATTTAAGATAGTGAAATAACTGGGAGTCGCTCTGTTTGGCAAACACATGACTTTTGAACAATTTGTGCTTATTTTTCTCTATTTCTGAGTCCAGGTACAAGTTGAACACCATGTATTTCTAAAGAACATTCTTGCCAGAGCAAGATCAATTCAACAGACATATACTTGTATCAACAAAGTGAGGTTTTTGGTAATGATTATGTGTTGCCTTGATTGCACAGTATTCATTAGCCATCAGCAGATGAACACAAACACCTCCTTCACAGTAGAATTTCACCCTCCTTGATCTTTATTTGGAGTTTCCAACAGCACCCACCTCTTTGGTGTAGGTTTAGTTTCTCAGTTTCCAGTACACTGCAAACTGCTGAGCACTTCCTGTGAAATCCTCAACTGCTATTGAAGTCAAAGAGAGTAGAGGGGACTTAGCTATTCATAGCGTTGAAAGACGAGCCTGATAAATTTGTCCTCTAAACGGCTAATCCTGTGACATTGCCAAAAATACAACTCTAATTGACTTCCATGGAAAGTGTGCAGGGTACTGTATAATATCAATGGAGGACTTGAGAGCACTTGGCATTTGGGATAGTAGGAAAAAATAATATTGTTTCAGCATATAAAAAAACCCAACAAATTTTGACAATTATTTTCCATTCTGATGCAGAACGAAACCAAGACTTTTTTTTGAAAATTTTCATCACACATGCATGCCCAAAAGCCAATTGGTGAGGAGGCATGCCTGGGAAGTAGAAGACCCAGGTTCAAGTTCCTGATCTTCCTGCTTAGTGGCAAAAACCTGAATCTGTTTTCTTGCACCCCAACTAAGTGCTCTACCCTCAGGTTATTAGAGCCAACCTGAGAGGGGTGGTGATCCTCAAGACGACCACATGATGGGTTTAAGGGTGCCACAAGTTCAGGAGTGGCATTAAGCAAGTATGGCTGTTACCCAGGACCTTCCCCCACAACCCTCCTCTTCCCCCCCAGCCACAAAAGGCCTCACAAAGCTGTTACCTGCTTCAGTTTTGGGCAGTGGGGCTCAAACTTCACCACACTGCCTGGGGCTCTGGCTTCAGGCAAGGATCACACGTGAAAAACAGGCTTAAGTATCACACTGAGGCTTTGTACACACTACAAAGTCATCGCGCGGTAAGGCTCCTTAAAGTGCAATAACAATCTGAGTGTGTACACACAAAAGCTTCTTGTTGCGCGGCAACAGCCCCCGTGCCGCGCAACATGTAAGCCACCCAAATGAGGGTGGTAAGGCTTACCACGGAACAGTTGTTCCATGGTAGAGCCGGTGTGTACACCTGTTCCGTTTTTGACAGCCTCCAGAAATGTCCCAGAGTGCCAATCGAGGGCACTCTGGGACACTGGAACTGTCAAATTTGTCAATTTCACTGCTCTAACAGAGCAGTGAAATTGACAAATAATGGCTTAAGCCAGACTTTGGCTCAAGCCGGTAACTGGGCTCCTCCAGCAGGGGCTCAGGGCTCAGCTGGCTGGGGCTGGAGCCCCACTGAACCCCGGCTCTAACTCCAGCCCCAGCCCCAGCCAGCTGAGCCCCACCACTCACTAGGCTCCAGTGCTGGCCGGTGGCAGCCGAGCCCAACTCAGCCCAGTCCGTGGTGGGGCTCAGCTGCCGCCGTCAAGCCCCATCCCTGGCCTCAGTGGGCTCCGCTTGCGGGGGGCAGCCGAGTCCTGCCACTGACCGGGGTGAGCGGGGCTCGGCTGCCTCCGGCCAGCTGAGCCCTGCTCACTCAGCTCAGTGGCAGGGCTCAGCTGCCACTGGTCAGCCGAGCCCAGCCAAACCTGGCTCCAGCCCCAGTGTGGCCGCGGTGGAGCTCAGCTGCCCGGTGGCTGGAGCCCTGCTGGAGCACCACAGCCGGGCTCAGCTGCCCAGCGGGAGCCCCACTGCAGCTGCAGCCATGGCGGGGCTCTGCTGCCCGGTGGAAGCCCAGCTGCAGCCATGGCAGGGCTCAGCTGCATGGCGGGGCTCGGCTGCTGGGCTCAGCTGGCCGGCGGCTGGAGCCTTGCGGCTCCAGCTCCAGGTGTGGCCAGCTGAGCCCTGACCGTGGCAGGCAGCAGGGCTCAGCATCCGGCCAGCTGAGCCCGGAGCTGAGCACGCCAGGGACCGGGCTCAGCTGCTGCCGGCCAGCAGAGCAGTGCTGAGCCCCCCCAGACTCTGGGGCTCACCTGCTTCCAGCCAGTGGAGCCCCACTGAGCCCAGTCTCTGGTGGGGCTCAGCTACAGCTGGCCAGTGGAGCCCCGTCCTGGGCTCAGTGGGGCTCTGCTGGCCGGCAGCAGCTGAGCTCGGCCAGGCACCGGGCTCAGGGGGCTCAGCTGGCTGGTGGCAGCTGAACCCCAGCTGCCACAAGGGAGCCCCAGTCCAGCTGAGGTCCAGGGGCCGGACTGAGGCTCAAGCCGGAAACAGGGATAGGTGCCCACGATGCACTGCTCCTTCTAGCAAACAATTTTTCGCTAGAAAGAGTGCTGCGTGGATGGGATAAAGCATTATAACGCTTGCTTGTCCCGCAATAACTTTTATTGTTGGACAAGTCTGTAGTGTGTACATGGCCTGAAATGGATGTACAATATTCATAGTCCAGTTGATGTACTTTATAATTCTATGGTAAATATGAAAAAGTAAGTAAATTTCCAGCAATAGTGTGCTGTGACACGTCTATTTTTATGTCTGATTTTTGTAAGCAAGTCATTTAAGTGAGATGAAACCCGAGGAATACCCTGAAAGTGGTACAAAAGTCTAGGAAGGCCAAGAACTGCTGCCTCAGAGAATCTCTATCTGTGTTTGGATGAAACTTTTATGGAAGTTTTTCAGGCCCAGGATGAAATTTCTAGTCCAAATCAGAAAGCAAGCCACTTTAGAGTAGTCCACCGCCCACTGGTTAGGGCACTCAAATAGGCTGTGAGAGTCCCCAATTTGAGTTCCTACCTCACCTGGTTTGGAATGAGGCCTTGCCTCGGTCTCCTAAGGAATTTGCTAACCACTAGGTTATTGGCTGTTCTGGATGATTGTCTCACTTTCACTTTGAACAGCACGTCCATCTTGGACCTCAGAAGCATGCGCAACAAAAGTGTCATTGACATTAATATGTTCATATGAAAAGTTCTGGTTTTTAGAACTCAGTATTTTTGTTTGTTTGTTTGTTTGTTTGTTTGTTTGTTTGTTTGTTTGTTTTAATTAAAAGCATATTCTTAAAAAGCTCCTGACAAGCTGTACTGAGCATCCCGTAGGAGATAATCAATGTTTTGTAGCAATGGGTCCTTGCTGACAACAATATTAATGCCATCTCATTTAAATATTGTTATTAAGCAGCCCTTGATTAAAGAAGCACATTTTAATTCAACTATATAATTTCTTTCTTATCTTACCAATAGTCAGCTCATTACATGAAAGATTTATTTGTAAATATCACTCTTATTCTGCAGAACGCTTTTACCTTAGAAGACATTTTCCCCATAGCTGGATTTTAAGATATTATAAATGTTTCAAAACTCTTTAATCTTGTTTTACCACTTGCAAGTCACTTATGAAAACGTAATAATGTGCTTTCATTTGTATTATGGAAATTATATACACAACCCATATAAAAGACATCTGAGATGCAAAAAATAAAAAAATGCAGCTGGACACATTTTCAGATATTTTTACAGTGCTGTAAAATACGGAGATTGTAAAACAGGATGTTAAAATGTTAATATAGTACAATAATAATTATATATTTTTTAAAAAAACCTGAAAGCAGCAATCACATAATAATAGAGATTCATATACTGTGTGGAATTGAAAATTGGAAAATATTCAACCAGACACACAGTGTAGAAGACATGGAACCTTAATACAGTCAGCAAAACCAGATGGCTCCATGTACAGTATAATATACTGTACCTTGCCACATGAACTAGGTTAATTTTTGCAAAGTTTAAAGCATGGGTTTTGTTCACAATGGCAATGCATTAATAACACTGGTCCAATCGCATAGAGGTCAATGGAGTTAAATCAACATAAAGCTTGTTTGATGACCCATGCTGGCATGTTAGCTATTGCAGAATAGTTTATCCCAGTTATTTCTAATGGGCATCTAATACCCTCTGCTTTAAGTGAGCTTGGAAATGTTTTCCCCATTGTAAATGCTTGTATTTAAATCATCAAAACTTTCTGAAAGGTTCGCCTTTCTGATTGAAATTTTCTATGCATTGTCCCTGCTTTAAATGATTTTTTTTAATAGTCTGAACAAAATTGCCTAATGTTTGAGTGATGGGAGATCTCTCAGTGTAAGGAAGCCTTAATCACAGAAGAAACATCAAATATGTTTGGAAATTTGAATCTTGATGTGGATGTAAACATCAATGAGGAAGTAGCTTGGCTGGGGGAGAAAATAATTTTATTCCAGTATCATTTCTGAGCATGCATTGGCTAAGAGTTTCACATATCTTCGTAAGTGTCCTCCCATTCTGGAATATTACTTTATATCCTCCAAACGCAGCCTGATCATAATGGCTTGACAGAGACGCAAGCTGCTGCTGCTGCGACTATTTATATGAGGCCCATTACAAATGTCTCTCTGAAACATATACGGAAAAATTCTCAAAAGTCCCCCATGAAAATCCAGCTCTCAGATCAGGTTTGGTATGAAAAAAACCTGCAAGTAGGGTTATACTCTTTGTTCTTGCTTTTCTTCTCAGCTGTGTCGTTTAATGTATAACTTTGAGTTGTAAAATGCATTCAGTAACTGATGTACATGATGCAGTTGCACTAATTTTCATAGTAGAAATTTTGGTATTTCCCAGCTTAGGCTACCAGTCCCTTAAATATATCTGTGAATTCTTAACTTTACTCATGAGAGCAATCCCAGTGAAGACACTGGAGCTGTTCACAGGCATGAAGTTAGGCATGTGTGTAAGTGCTTTTGTAACAGGAACAAAGGAAGGAATGCTCAATAATCCCTTTTCTCATCCCCAGTCAGGTGCCTGTCCTTCCCTAGGCTCTATTCTGCCTATGAGGGCACTCTCCCCTTTATCCTGAACCTCGGCTTAACTGTTTGCTGAACCACAAGCAAGAGCTATCTCTTCAGGACCATATAGTTAAACCTCTGGAGGGTTTTTTGTGTGCGTGTAAAACCCTCATAAAGAGCCATTTTACTAATTCCCAGACAATTTCCAAAGTGGGATTTTTATGAACTATTTTTAGTAAAACAACTATTTAATGCATACAAACCATATTATAAATAGTATAAAATCCTGTAAATTGCATTTGAAATACTCTGTAAATTGTGCCTGAAATACTGTGAATAACTTTTAAACAAATGCCATTAGATAGTAAAGCTATTGGTGTTCTTCCATACACCTTGCTGTTACAAACATTCAGATGTGAAGTTTCAGCATGACATTTCCTATACTTTAACACACATCAAAACACACTTCTCTCAAGTCTTGTCGGAGATGCTTTCTCAGTCCCTCACAGAATGACTTTTGTAGCATGTGTCCACTGGACCCTTCTGAGCGTGAGAAACTGCAGCATCTCAGTGCTTTCAAAGGCTTGCTGCTAGCAAATAAACAGGGTAGCGGGGGAGGCGGGGGAAAGGTGTCTCCATAGCTAGTGGCATTCTACCACTTGGGTTGATTGCTGACTGCTCCTCTCAGTTGTTAGTGAAACAAAAGCAGGTAACTTGTATCCAAAGAGATACAGGAATTGAGACCCTGCCCTCACAGTGGCCACATCTCTTGGTCCTGTGTTGGTCAGGCTGAGTCTACACAGCTGGATCTGCAGGGAATCACGCTCCTGTCTCAAGTAACCAACCAGGAGTCGTAATTTCTCTTTTTCCTCCCGGGTGTGCCTGTATTTCTCTCTCTGCGTCTCAGCCTCTTCTTGCCTCTTTGCAAGGCCATTTCAGTGGCTTTCAGTTTCTCCCATAGTCATGCCCTTGCTCTGGGAGTTCATCCAGCCCTTCTTCTCCCAGGAGCTGTATAACACCCCACATTCATCAGCTGGATGTCTAAGGGTCTCTTCTTTCTCTCCCATTTCTCTCAGCCACTCAATCCCTTTTGCCTTCTTCACAACCTTAGTGCATCCCCTCTGGGTACCTAGAACTTTCCTCTGGTCCTTTCGGGATCCCTTGGCCCTTTTCCTAAGTCGTATCCCTTTTCTCATCCCCAGTCAGGTTCCTGTCCTTCCCTAGGCTCTATTCCGCCTATGAAGGCACTGCTTTTTCACATGCCTTGGTTTCCCATAGGCAAAACAAATGTCCCCCTTTCTTGTTCTCTTCTCTTGGAGTTTTCCTGCCCCATTTCCCTTGGGGCTACATTTTCTCTCTTTCCAGTAGAAGCTAGCGCACTCTCTCTCTCTCTCTTTCTCTCCCACCCCCCTCTCTCAAAGTATCCTGTCAGCCCAGAGGCAAACTACTACCCTAACCCGGTTTCTGGTCTCTTGACCTGGGGCCTTGCTTCTTGTCCCATGCCCTCTTGCCCCTGTTCAACTCCTGAAGGATATTGAGCAAATGGTGCTGCTCTTCAGCCAACTGCTTCAGATATTTTTGCAGATATCTGTGTGTGTCCCACTGGTTCTCAGAATCTGCCTTATTAGGTCCTGGATACCTCTCGATTGCTCATCAACCCCTTCAGAGGGTGTGGCAACTCTGAAATCCAGCCTGGGAAGGTATATTTGCCCTCTGCCGAAAAGGCTTCTGACAATGGTCTATCCATTGCCCTTTACCCCAAGTGTCTCTTCTATAGTCTTTCTCACTCCTCTTTTATTTGGAGCAGTGATCTAGGAGTCTCTGAGTTTCTCACTTAGTACCCTTCCCTCAAGGGTGACCAGTGCCTGCATTCTCCCACCACTTATGATAGATTCACATCACACACCCATGGACTCATGCTTTTGATTGGCTGTTCATCCCAGTCTCTCTCCTATTGGCTGCCATTCTCCCCAGCGCCTCTCTAGGACTGCTTTTAGACCCTTAAATGAGAGTGTGGGGCAGAAACCGCATCACCCTGCTACACCTTGTTCTGGAAGTTGCTGGGTTGCGCTGGCTGAGTCATCCTACAGTGTTCTCTGCACATATACAAAGACACAAACTATCCAATTAAGAACCATATCTCCCCCACACTGCTTCTCTCTCACTCTCCTGGAGAAACAAAGTCCAGTGCTGCTGTATAAAGCACATGGATTAGACTTGCAGGTTCAGGGAAGGGCACTACCAGAGCCAATTGTACAAACCATAGCTGTATCTAACCTTGATAGCCAGCTCCATGTTGCTATAATGGATTAACCTGAAATTCCTGATACAAACGTCCCAGAAATTTTTGAGATGTTCTGAAACTGGTGCCATGGATCCACCTCTATTTATATATAACATTTGGCACCTTGAATGTTCTATTTGTTAAATCACACTTCAATGTATTGGAGGTCCTCTATGAAGCAAACTATACACATTTCTTTAATTAAGAATAATTTTGGCACAGCAGTTCAAGTACAAATAATGAGAGTGCATCTAATTTATATAATATCAAAACAAATTTCAGTTTAAGAGATATTTCTTCATGTACATTTTTAAATACAAAGCACTGATTTGCTTCAGGCAGTTTATTAACATACAAAACCCCTTATCAAAAAGTAGGCAATTTTTGAATGCAGGGCTTCGTGTAGTGCATTGCAATGTGTTATAGATAATAAAGATAATCAATGGATAAAATACTGCTAGCATTTGGAACAAGGACATAAAATGAATAGGCAGGAGAAGCTAAATCAAAATGCAGAATTTCAAATCAGTTTTAAAATAATCAAGTTGAAGTTCCAAAGAGGCAACTGAGACCAAAATATTACCCAAGGTTCATCTTACAGATTTTGCTGGCATGAATCAGACAATCAATTAATCAGACTTAGGAGACTGTGAATAACCAAGAACAAATGGAGTTCAAAACCATGCAAAGATCCAGGTTAAAGTTTCTGAAAGTATTAGTTTTGCTCCACCAACATAGTCATGTTGAAATTTGTGTCTCAGAGCACAGCTTAATGGCTGCATTGTGACGTTTTAAATATTTTGATTCCATGGGGTCACAAGTTTGACTCAGCTCTTCATCTTTTTTAACTAGATAAAATTCGTGGCATGATGCTCACTATATGTGGGTCTCTCTCCTTATTTAAGAGTACAAGATTTAGTGTTCTTGAACAAAAATTCTCCCCCCCTCCACTTATACCTTGTTCTGTGGTGCAGTATTTGTCAGAGGTAGGCTACTTCATCCACTAGAAGAGTAGTTAGATTTCAGGGATGCTTTCTGTACAGTGTATTGTCTAAAAAGGTACTCTGAGGACTTTTGGAATGAAGAGGCTTTTGAAATATAACATATTATTACAGTATTTATTGCACTGTTTAATCAAAATTTTATCTGGCTGACATTTCACCACTTCCACCATGGAATATCACTTTTTCCATGGTAAAAATGGAAATATTATTTATTCATATTGGATACCAACAAGGGACTTAGTGTCATGCATTATATTGTCTGCATCCATGCTAAAAATTAACAGATATTCCACCCCAAAACTGGAACATATAAAGTGTGTCCATTTGTAATGAAAATCCTGGTGAAGACTAAGTGAGGCTAATACTGGTATATCAATTACTCTGCTGCACTGCAAACTCCCTTTATGGTCTGATGAAGTTCCTCATTATATTGGCATTTGAATTGCAAAGTTCATAGTACTGCACATGTGCGATGACTCTTCGGAATGATCTCACAAGTTTATGGCCAACATGATGACCATGGGTCTGCAGCAGACAGTTACTGGATCAACTCATACCATACCGCTAGGCATGCTCTTGAACTAGCACTTATGCTCAGATTGGTACCTAGTACTCCTGGTACTGTGAGTCATTGTTAGAGTGTGCAATTGATTATTGGGTTTCCAGTACAAAGAATCTAGAGCCTACTTTTATTACTGATCTCATTGCTGCGGCTTGGAGAAGGGTTCAGCTAGGGATTCGGGCCCTCGATCCAGGCATTTCTGGGCCCTTGTAGCATACCAGTCCCCACCAGAGCTCTACTGGTTGCCTAGAAGAGGCATCCAGAAACTAGATCTACATTACATCATACAAGTAGATCTAACAGAAGAGCCACTTCTCCCACTGACTCCAAGAAACTAGTGACAATTGGTACAGAAAAGCATCCTGACCCCAGTGCATTTGATTTACCACAGCTGTCTTCAGAACAATTTCTAGTACCATAAGACCAAACCAAAGACCCATATTTCTTGCCTCCTCTTCTTCAAATGAGGCCCTGGTACAGGAGACATCATCCCTGGTACTGGAAGAATTTAAAGGATGCCAGCAGTTACTCAGGAGAATGGCAGCTTTTGTGGATATCAAAGTAAGAGGTAGGAGAGGAAAAATACACACAAACGCACAGTCTTCATCCCTCCATGGTAGGGAAGGTGGTCTTGCCTACAAACAAGACTGTTATGCTGCTAGTCAAAATGATTTGGCAGACTCCTTCCTCCAGTTCTCCGATGACTAAACAAATGGAACAAAAATGCCAGATTCTGCCCAAGGAATACATCCTAACCTTGGCTCATTGGCTGAGGCTGTGGGCAATAAGAGAAGTCATCGGGGCCATGATAAGGTTACCAGTCAGGACCAAGATGTTAAAAAGCTCAATCATTTTGGCAGAAACATTTATTCCATGGCAAATCTGTGATTATTTCTCTAACTGGAAAACTATATCCCACTTCATCACCAAGCTGTCTGAACATTCAAGAGAGCAGTTCCAATCATTCATGTCTGAGGGTCTTGTCATCACTTATTCAGCACAGCAGGCTTCCCTGGCTCTAACAGACTCTGCAACCAGGGCCGTGTGACAGCTGCAATAATGTGTCATTCCTCCTGGTTGCAATCCTCAGGAATAACTATGGAAGTGCAACAAACAATTGAGAACCTGACTTTCGAAGGGTGTGCCTTGTTTTCATCCAAAAGGGGTGAATCTTTACACATCCCAAAGGATACAAGAGCAGTTCTGAAGTTGTTGGGCCTCTACACCTTGTGAACAAAAAGGACTAAATATTGTTTTCCATACCAGTGTAGACAGCAGTATTAGTACCTCCAATGGGCTGATCATTGTAAGAGGAAGAAGACATTTGCAGAGGAGAAGGAAAATGCCTTCCCTGAGGTCCTCGTCCTTGAGTTTGAGGCATCCACAGACCTTGAAATAGCAAATCTGACTTTTATGGCAAGGACAGTCTGCCACCTGACTTAAATTTATCTAGCTTTTACATGCCTTTCTGGGATAGGTTGTCTTACTTCCTATATGTTTGGCAGTCCATCAGCTCAGACCAACTGGTGCTAAGCATAGCGGAAACAGGATATACCTTGCACTTCTTTTTCTCCGTTCCTCTGACACACCTTCCTGCAGTTCATCTTCAGGGACATCTCTCATCAACCTGTTCTAAGACAAGAAGTGCAGAGTAAATGTTCTTTGGAAGCAACAGAAAGAGTGCCTCCTCTTCATCAAGACAGGTGGTTATATTCCTAATAGTTTCAAATTCCCAAAGCCAATAGAGGTCTCAGACTGTACTAGACCTTCAGAACCTGAACAAATACATCTTATGGATAAAGTTCCAGGTGGCTTTCCTGATTACAATTATTTCCTCCTTAGATTCTGGAGGCTGGTATGCTAGCTTCGACTTAGAGGATGTCCCTGAGGTTCATAGTAGGACATGACCACAACTGCATTCAATGTCAGAAAGCCACAACACAGTGCTTGCTTTGTGACAGTCAATAGAGAACTATATGGAAGAAGAGTTGGAGGTGCAATAACTAGAGCTGGTTAGCAAAAACTTTGTTTGAACCATTTTCCATCAGAAAAAGCACTTATATGAAATTCAAAAGTCTTCAAAATCATGTTGATTTTGCATAAATTATTTTTGATAAGAACTGTGGGTTGGTAAGAAGATGGAATTCTGAACATTTCAAAACATCTTATTTCAATATTTTCAGAATGAGGCATTTCAATTTTTTTATTTCCAATTTGTGTTTTGTACTATACTATAATATATCTTTTAAATCACATTTAAAAAAACAAAACAAAACAAAAAAAAAACCTCTCTACAGCAAAGTGTGAAGAATTTTCCCCTGGGGAATTTAGAAATTTTGGGATTTTCACTAAAGAAAACCAGATTTTGAATTCATAAAAATCTTTTGCAAAATGAAATTGTCATACTACAGGCAGGTCTAATGATAGCCAAGTGGCAGGGCTCAGAGATCTGATTTGGCCTGGAACAAAAGCATGGAGCATCCATTTGGGGAAGACCAGGGAGTAGCTAGTTTGGGGGAGCTGCAACTACCATTGGCAAAAGCTTTAGCAGCTGATAGCAGATGCTTAGCTGGACAGTAGTTCTGATCTCATTATTCTCGCTCTTCCACACACAAACCTTTTTGGTATGGAATGTGTCTGCTGCCCACCTCCCCTGATCATGCACTCAGAGCACAAGCATTAGCGTCCCTGCTGTTGCCTACAAATTCTGGTGGTGGGGCAGTATAGAGCAATGTATTGGAATTGCAGGCAGCTGCCCTGTGTGTTTAAAGTAGGGAATTAAGCTAGGACCTATAATCACTCCCAAATCATTACGAACTTTAAATACACCCACTGTAATTACATTCTTGGTAAAAGTGAACAGGCTGACTGGAAAACAAAATCTCACCCAAGAAGGTTTAGAGAACATGACTTGGAAGCTCCATAATAAAAATAATGCAAGGAAATAGTTTATTGGCCTACATGTCAATTGTGTCTAAGCACTCACCTTTGTTTGTTTATTTATTTAACTGAAGGTTTTATGAATTTCAAGGCTTTACAAAAGCATTTAAAATTAGACCATATTATAGGGTGCGTCTACACTTACAAATTAAGTCGACTTAAGCTTGCTTAAGTCGACTTAATTTACTCTGCGTCTACACTACATTTTCCTTAACTCGACTTAAGCAGCTGCTTTAGTTGACTTTATAAAACTCGAACCCCTGGACTGAGCTGGGGGGCCAGCTATGGATTATAGCATTTATGAGATATTCATAGAAAATAATATCATAAATGCTTCCCTAAATCCAGACAGTGTCAGACCCTGCCCACATGCCCTGCCCTTTGGGGCTACACTGGCTTAATGCCAGGGCTACACTGGCTTAATTCGACTTTAAAAAGTCGAATTAAGCCTTAGGTCGAGTAGAAAGGTGGTTTAATAAAGCTGACTTAATTTTCATTAAGTCGACTTTATTTTCCTTACGTCGACTTAAGCAAAGTGTAGTGTAGACGCAGGGCAAATTAAGTCAACTTAAGCCAAGCTATGTCTTTATCTAAATCAGCCTATGTCTTTATCTAAATCACTGGTAAAAATATTGAACAGAACTGGACCGAGAACCGTTCCCTGTGGCACCCCACTTGTTATGCCCTTACAGCATGACTGTGAACTGTTGAGAACAACTCTCTGGGAGTGGTTACCCACCAGTTTTGCACCCATCTTATAGTAGGTCCATCAAGATTGTACTTCCCTAGTTTGTTAATGAGAAGGTGATGAAAGACCATATTGAAAGCCTTACTAAAGTCTAAATATTCATCTGCCATTTTGTTGACAAGTTACCTAGTTTAATGACAACAGAGTCCTGTGGCACTTTTAAAGACTAACAGATTTATTTATCGCATGAGCTTTCGTGGGACAAAATCCCACTTCGTCAGACGCTTTGAAGATAGGAAAGTTACCTGAGAGAGTTTATGGCATAATCTCTCACTGTAGTCTGTGTAATATGTCGATTGTAATGGGTTCTTTACCTTCAGTCCATTAGGTATAATGTCCAGTTGCTTGCATTTGGAAAGGAAGATGATGTCTGTCTGGATCTGTGCAAGTTGTTTCATGAAGTTGATGGATTTCCACTTCAAACGGCTGTATTCAGTGCCCTCCATGTAGTCAAATTCCAAAGGGGTAGCCGTGTTAGTCTATTGTAGAAAGACAACAGAGTCCTGTGGCACTTTTAAAGACTAACAGATTTATTTATTGCATGAGCTTTCGTGGGAGAAAATCCCACTTCGTCAGACGCTTTGAAGATAGGAGGTTACTTTCCTATCTTCAAAGCGTCTGACGAAGTGGGATTTTCTCCCACG
>ML686135.1:1301075-1373280 GCA_007922175.1 Pelusios castaneus | reverse complement strand
CGTGGGAGAAAATCCCACTTCGTCAGACGCTTTGAAGATAGGAAAGTAACCTCCTATCTTCAAAGCGTCTGACGAAGTGGGATTTTCTCCCACGAAAGCTCATGCGATAAATAAATCTGTTAGTCTTTAAAAGTGCCACAGGACTCTGTTGTCTTTCTACAATAGACTAACACGGCTACCCCTTTGGAATTTGACTAGTTTAATGAGATTCCTTTAAAACTCTTTATAGTCAGACTTGGCTATCGTGAGAAGAATTTTAGGATTTAAGGTCTGGAAAGAACGTAGATAGATCATTTTCTCGAGTTCCATTTAATTTTTTTCAATCTTTCCTCCTAGGTCATGGTTTTTAAATCTTTAATCAATTTTGTTGCCCTTCTCTGGAGTTTCTCTAATTTGCCCATATCTTTCCTAAAATGTGGTACCCAGACCTGTATATAGTATTCCAACTGAGGCCTAATCAGTGCAGAGTAGAGTGGAAGAATTACTTCTCATGTCTTGCTTACAGCACTCCTGCTAATACATCCCAGTATGGTGTTTCCTCTTTTTTTTTTTTTTTTTTGCAATACTTTTACATTATTGACTCATAGTTAGCTGATGACCCACTAAGCCCAATAGATCCCTTTCCACAATATTCCTTCCTAAGCAGTCATTTCCCATTTTGCATGTGTGCAACTGATTGTTCCTTTCTAAGTAGAGTACTTTTCATTTGTCCTTATTGAATTTCATCCTATTTACTTCAAACCATTTTTCCAGTTTGTCCAGATCATTTTGAATTGTAATTCTATCGTCCAAAACATTTACAACCCTTCCCAGCTTGCTATTGCTCATAAACATTATACACTTTTTCTCTATGTGATTATCTAAATCCCTGATGAAAAATATTGAACAAAACCAGAGACAGAACTTATCTCTGAAGTATCCCACTTGATATTCATTTCCAGCTTGAATCTGAACCACTGATAACTACTCTCTGGAAATGGTTTTCAAAACAATCAAACCCACTTTATAGCAGTTCCATCTAGGTTTTATTTCCCTAGTATGTTTATGAGAAGGTCATGTAAGAAAGTAACAAAACCCTTACTAATGTCAAGATATGCCATACCTACCAGTTTTCTCCTATCCACAAGATTTGTTACCCTGTCAAAGAAAACTATCAGGTTGGTTTGACATGATTTGTTCTTGATAATCCATGTCGACTATTACCTATCACCTTATTCTCTTCTAGATGTTTGCAAATCAATTGTTTAATTATTTGCTCCATTATCTTCTTGGATATTGAAGTTAAGTGACTGCTCTGTAATTGTGTGGGTTTTTAAGATAATTGCTAACATCTCAGATATCTCCTTAGTCAGCTCCTGGACTATTCCAGGATGTATTTCATCAGTTCCTGGTGACCTGAAGACATCTAGCTTGTCTAAGTAATTTTTAGCTTATTTTTTCCTATTTTCCATCAGATCCTACCTCATTTTCACTAGTATTCATGATGTTAGATGGCCAATCTCTACTAATCTTTTCAATGCAAACTGAAACAAAATAGTCATTTAACCCTTCTGCCATTCCATATATTCCATTGTAATTTCTCCCCTCATTGAGTAAGGCTGTCCCTAGTAAGTTAGTATATCTGCAAACCTCACTGTTTGCTCCTTTTCCCCCCCAGATCATTGATGAATATATTGAAGAGCACTGGTTCCAGTACAGTTCCGTGGCGGGACCGTGATATTTACTATTCCCTTTATAAAAATTAATATTTTTTTCTACACTTTGCTTGCTATCTTTTAAGCAGTTACTAAGGAGGAGCTTCTCTCTTATTCCATGATTGCTTAACTTGTTTGATATCTTTTGGTGAGAAACCTTGCCAAAGACTTTCTGAAAGACCAAGCACATTGTATCCACTGCATACCCCCTGTCCTCATGTTTGTTGGGATCTGCAATTAATTCTAATAGATTAGTGAGGCATGATTTCCCCTTAGAATAGCTGTGTTGATGCTTCCCCAATATATCATGTTTATCTATATGTCTGATAATTCTGTTCTTTGCTGTAGTTTCAACTAATCTGCCCATTACTGAAGTTGGTCTTAACAACTATAGCTGCCAAGATTGCTCCTGGAACTTTTTTTGAAAATTGGTGTCACATTAGCTAAATTCCAGTCATCTGGTATAGCGGCTGATGTAAGGTATAGGTTGACTACTAAAGTGAGCAGCTTTGCAATTCCATATTTCAGCTCCTTCAGAGCTCTTGAGTGAATGTCATTAGCTCCTGATGAATTATTACTGTTTAATTTACCAATTTGTTCCACAACCTCTTCTACTGATACTTTACTCTGGGGCAGTTTCTCAGATTTGTCACCTAAAAAGAACTGATCAGTTGTGGGAGTCCCCCTTACATCCTGTGCAGTGAAGATTGATGAAAAGAATTCATTTAGGTCCTCCACAATGCCTTTGTGTTCCTTTATTGCTCCTTTAGCACCTTTTCTCCAGTGGTCCTACTGATTTTTTGGCAAGATTACTTCTTCTGATGTACTTTTAAAATTTTAGCTTTTAGTTTTTGTGTCTCTTGCTAGTTTCTTTTCATATTCTTTTTGACCTCTCTAATTGTATTTTTATACTTGACTTGTCAGAATTTATGTTCCTTTCTATTTTCCTCAGTAGGGTTTGCTTTCCAATTTTTAAATGATATGTTTTTGTCTATAACTACCTCCTTTACTCTATTGTTTAGCCTGGTGGCATTTTTTGGCCCTCTTCTTCTTTTTCTTTTTAAAATTTACAGGATATATTTAGTTTTAGCCTCTGTTGTGGTGTTCTGAAGAAGTTTCAATGCATCTTGCAGACGTTTCACTCTTGTGATATTTTTCCTTTTAATTTCCACTTCACTAGCCTTCTCATTTTTTGTGTAGTTCTGCTTTTGAAGTAAAATGCTGCAGTGGTGAATTTCTTTGTTATTTTCCTTCTCTAAGGATGTTAAATTTAATTACATTATGGTTACTATTATTGAGCAGTTCAGGTATATTCACATCTTCGACCAGATCCTGTGCACCTCTTTGATTTAAATCAAGAATTGCCTCTTTCCCAGTAGGTTTCATGAGTAACTGATCTAAGAAGCAATCATTAATGGTGCCCAGAAATTTAATCTCTGCAGTGCACCCTCAGGTGATATGTTCCCAGTGAGTAAAGGTATAGTTGGAACACCCCATTATTGGGTTTTCTCTTTCTCTAATCTCCCTGAGCACTTCACAATGACTGTTCACATCTGGCTAGGTGGTCCAGAGAGGATCCAGAGAGACTTGGACAAATTGGAACAGTGGGCCGAAAGAAACCTCATGAGGTTCAACAAAGACAAGTGCAAAGTCCTGCACTTAGGACGGAAAAATCCCATGCACTGCTACAGGCTGGGGACCGATCAGCTAAGTAGCAGCGCTGTAGAAAAGGACCTGGGAGTTATGGTGGACGGGAAGATGAATATGAGCCAACAGTGTGCCCTTGTTGCCAAAAAGGCCAATGGCATATTAGGCTGCATCAGTAGGAGTATTGCCAGCAGATCGAGGGATGTGATAATTCCCCTCTATTCGACACTGGTCAGGCCGCATCTGGAGTACTGTGTCCAGTTTTGGGCTCCCCACTACAGAAAGGATGTGGACAAATTAGAAAGAGTCCAGCGGAGGGCAACAAAAATGATTAGGGGGCTGGGGCACATGACTTATGAGGAGAGACTGAAGGAACTAGGCTTATTTAGTCTACAGAAGAGAAGACTGAGGGGAGATTTGATAGCAACCTTCAACTACTTGAAGGGTTGCTCCAAAGAGGAGGGAGCTAGGCTGTTCTCGAGGGTAACAGAGGACAGAACAAGGAGCAATGGTTTCAAATTACAGCTGGGGAGGTCAAGGTTGGATATTAGGAAAAACTTTCTCACGAGGAGGGTGGTGAAGCATTGGAATGGGCTATCTAGGGAGGTGGTAGAATCTTCATCTTTGGAGATTTTTAAGGCTCGGTTAGACAAAACTCTGGCTGGGATAATTTAGGGGGAGTGGTCCTGCTTTTTAGCAGGGGGTTGGACTAGATGACCTCGTGAGGTCCCTTCCAACCCTATTATTCTATGATTCTATGATTCCTATTACCAAACTCTTATTATTCAAGCAAGAAATTTCTATACATAAAAATTCTATGCTACAGTTTGATTCATTTTATTTTTACTATATTTGACTCTTCTGTATATTCTTTAAGAGTTAGTGCTACTCCCCAACCAGCACAACCAACTCTCTCATTACCATATATTTTGTGTAGCGTCCTTGTGGACAAGATGGAGACCGCTTAGCAAGCAGCCATGGCCAGGAAAAGGGGTATTGAAGAATACAACAGGAAGAGTCTCTTTTACCCAGGGGACACCTGTTCCAAACCTTCATAACCAGGAAATATAAGCTATGTCTACACTGGCAAGTTAGTTCGAATTAAGGAAGTTTAATTCGAACTAACTTAAGCCTTGGCCACACTAGGCTTTCATTAGTTTGGATTAAGGGCTTCCTTAATTCGAAAAATATAATCGAATTTATTAGTTTGAACTAACGGTTAATTTGAACTAGTTAGTTCGAATTAACTCAATGTGGCCATGTTAGTTTGAACTAAGCCCTAAGTTCGAACTAACCGGCTCATTGACCTTAATGCAATTGACTAATTCGAAATAAGCAAGTGCCATGTATGGCACTTGCTTAGTTTAAACTAGCATTCTACTGGGGCCATGCTAGTTCGAATTAAGTTAATTCGAACTAACTAAAATTAGTTTGAATTAGTTAGTTTGAATTAACTAATTCAAATTAACTTTAGTAAGTGTAGACATAGCCATAGTGTCCATGGCTATGTCTACACTGGGTAATTTAAGTCGACTTTAACTTTAACTCTAGGGAGTCGACAGAAGCCTTAGGTCTATTGGAAAGGAGGTTTAATAAAGTCGATTTAATTTTAATTAAGTTGACTTTATTTTCCTTAAGTCGACTTAAGCAAGTTGCTTAAGTCGACTTAAGGAAACTGTAGTGTAGATGCAGGGTAAATTAAGTTGACTTAAGTCGACTTAATTTACCAGTGTAGACGCAGCCCCTTTGATTATCATTATTCCATCAAGTTTCTTGGATGCCTATTACATAAATATCCTTATTTAATACCAGACACTCAAGTTCACTCATCTTGGTATTTAGACTTCTTGCATTTGTATACATTCACTTACAAAGTTTGTCAATATTTAGTTGTCTGCCTTAATATGATGTAATTTCATGGGACACAAACTGTGTCCTCCTCATCATCTCTAGGCTTTTCATGATCTTATAATTTTAAAAACTCCTCTATGATCTCTTTAAACATAACATGCCAGAAATTTGGTTCCATTTTGGTTTACTTGGAGCCCATCATTCCTATATAGGCTACTCCTTTCTCACAAGGGTTATGTCTACACTTGCACTTTTAAGTCGACTTTAACTAAGTCGACTTAGTGTGTCTACACTTAAAATTAAAGTCGACTTAAAGGGGAACTTACAAAGTCGACCTTCAGCGTCCACACTGGATGCTCTAGGTCGACTTTGTGGGGCTAGGGGGACCTTGGGCAGGTCCACGGTGGCGGGGGGGGAGCACCCCCTGTGTACAATGGGACAAAAGGGGACAGGGATCCTGGCAGGGCAGAGCCCTGTGTGTGACACTGTCTGGATTTAGGGAAGCATTTATGATATTATTTTCTATGGATATCTCATAAATGCTATAATCCATAGGAACTATGTCATGTTTGGTATCAATAGAAAGGTAGTAATTTGCTGGGAATGATTCTATAGTTTATGTCTAGGAATTCTATTTTGATTAGAAGTTAAGAATTTGATGTTATAGCCATACTTTAACTTGTGTCAATCTGGACAAATGTCTTAGACGGGAGGGTGTGAACAACCATTGTCTTCTTAATGTTTAGGAATTTTCCAGGTAGAATGGTCCCAGGGAGTATCCTGATGAGCCATTGAGGACATAAAGAATACAACCATTGTATCCTTAATGGCTCATCAGTTTACTCCCTGGGATCATATCACCTGGCAAATTCCTAAACATTAAGAAGACAATGGTTGTTCACACCCTCCCCTCTAAGACATTTGTCCAGATTAACACAAGTTAAAGTATGGATATAACATCAAATTCTTAACTTCTAATCGAAATACAATTCCTAGACATAAACTATAGAATCATTCCCAGCAAATTACTACCTTTCTATTGATACCAAACATGACATAGTTCCTATGGATTATAGCATTTATGAGATATCCATAGAAAATAATATCATAAATGCTTCCCTAAATCTCATGCGATTAATAAATCTGTTAGTCTTTAAAAGTGCCACAAGACTCTGTTGTCTCCCTAAATCCAGACGGTGTCACACTGTGCCCACATGCCCTGCCCTTTGGGGGGCATGCCAGGCTCCCCCTGTGCCCCCTCCCCGGCAGGGAGGGCATTGGTGTAATCCTGGGGTAGCCCTAAGTCGACTTAGGGCTACCCCAGGTCTACACTGGCTTAATTTGACTTTAGAAAGTCGAATTAAGCCTTAGGTCAAGTAGAAAGGTGGTTTAATAAAGTCGACTTAATTTTCATTAAGTCGACTTTATTTTCCTTAAGTCGACTTAAGCAAACTGTAGTGTAGACGCAGGGCAGATGAAGTTGACTTAAGCCAAGCTTAAGTCGACTTAATTTACCAGTGTAGATGCAGCCAAGGTTCCTTCATAGGTCTCATTTTTTTAAAGGGTTTTTTTACCTCTTCTGGTAACCTAACGTCCTTTGGATTGATCCTGAAACGAAGGAAAATAGTGAATCTACTTAAATGGTGAGCACTTTGGAATAGGAATTGTCTTTTTTATAGAGCACCTTGCATAGTGGAATCCTGGCCTATGCCTGGGTCTCCAAAGCACTATGACAGTGTAAATAATATATACAACAGATAAATTTGGATCCAAACTTCACAGCTCATTTACCTCTGATTACAAAGAATTAAAAATCCTAGAGGAAAAAAAAAAACATAGTAGTAGTTGCTTATGCAGAAATAGCTGCAAAGCACAAATCTTATCTCCTTCTTCTTGTCTTTCTTTTCATAATCTTAGAACTGATTAGATCATAGTTCAGACTAATCCCCCAGTCTATTCATTTGTTTTAAATGACAGCTTTTCATTTCTATATGTAGTACAAAGAAGCAGCTGACATCAGTAAACTCTGATTTTATTTTCACTCCTGTAACTGGGAAAAAGCAAGCAAACAAAAAGCAATACATTTCTGGCCTGCTGTATCCTGCATGCCAAATTTTGTCAAGAAGACATTTATCATGGAAATCTGACACAGCACAAATAGCATCTGTTACTAAGGATACGCTTGCAAGTCTATGGGTTTCCCCCATAGACTACAAGTTTTCTGATACACATACCCATATTGAGCTATAGGGAAATCTACTCTGCTTACTGCTCCCCACACATAAATACCCCACATAGGAAGAATGGTAGCCAGAGGTCTGCTATGTGTGCAAAGGGATAGCATGGCTTCCTAGCATGCCCGGTATTCCCCTCCGCCCCTGCCCCTGATAACTAAGGCTGTACTCTAGCTAGCTGGTGAGCTCCTACTTGTTCACTTGATTCCTCAGGCTATGTCTACACTTGGAAATTTAAGTTGACTTAACTAAGTCGACTTTAAGTCGACTTAGTGTGTCAACACTTAAAGTCGACTTAAAGGGGAACTTACAAAGTCGCCCGAGAGCGTCCACACTGGATGCTCTAGGTCGACTTTGTGGGGCTAGGGGAACCTTGGGCAGGTCCATGGTGGCAGGGGGGGCACCCCTTGTGTGCAATGGGGCAAAGGGGGACAGGGAACCTGGCAGGGCGTGATGCTATCTGGATTTAGGGAAGTATTTATGATATTATTTTCTATTCATATATCATAAATGCTATAAATCCATAGGAACTATGTCATGTTTAGTATCAATAGAAAGGTAGTAATTTGCTGGGAATGATTATATAGTTTATGTCTAGGAATTGTATTTAGATTAGAAGTTAGTTTAGTTAGGAATTTGGTGTTACATCTATACTTTAACTTGTAAAACCATTGTCTCCTTAATGTTAAGGAATCTGCCAGGTGATATGGAACCAGGGAGTAACCTGATGAGCCATTAAGGACATAAGGAATACAACCATTTAAAAAGTCGAATTAAGCCTTAAGTCTAATGAAAAGGTGGTTTAATAAAGTTGACTTAATTTTCATTAAGTCGACTTTATTTTCCTTAAGTCAACTTAAGAAAGCTGCTTAAGTCGACATAATGAAACTGTAGTGTAGACGCAGGGCAAATTAAGTCGACTTAAGCAAGCTTAAGTCGACTTAATTTACCAGTGTAGATGCAGCCACATAGTTTAGGGAGTGAAGGGCCCTTAATCTTAGTGCCTCCCACTGCCAGGCTAGGTGAATACATGCATGAGAGAGAAAGAAAGAGAAAAGAGCCCCAGATGCTGATGTCCCCCAAGATCTAGGAGGAGAAGAGCTTCCCTGTTGTTCTTTGCCCCTACAAAGCATCTGGAACTAATGTTCTTTTCTGTGTATAGGAAAGGATGGGGAGAAGAATCAAAATAAAGGTAAGAGAAACCAAAATGTCTGGGTCAGCAGAGGAGAGCTCCGTGTATGGCGAGGTCTCTGTCAGTTGTGTGTGAGGGGCACTCTGTGAGTTAGGATGGAACATAGTTAAATCTGTTTGTTCAGAGAGCTCAAGCTGGCCAAGTTGTAAAGTATGCCCTTTTCTGAATACTCATACGTCATCACAGGAAAGCAGGAGGTTTCAGCCCCAGAATGTTGGGTTGGTTTGGTGGACAGTTTTTGTAAAGATTGAGCAGGTTGCATAGAGATTTAGTCTTTTAGTAAAGCTCCTGTTGCTTCTGACCGCTCTATTGGGCTCCCCTCCCCTCATAGGCTCCAACTCCTCCCTGCTCCTCACAACTCCACCTCACCATATAATATTAGAGTTGACAGGCACCTCGGGAGGTTATCTAGTCCAACCCCCTGCTCAAAGCAGCACCAACCCCAGATAAATCATTCCAGCCAGGGTTTTGTCAGTCTGCACCTTAATCATCAATGGCTGATGGTTTGGGATTTGAGAGTCAATTCTGGCCAACTGCTCCTCCCCTCCTGGTGGGGGCAAAAGATACATCCTTCTCTTGTCCTAAGGAAGTAAAGGGGATTGAAAACGTAATCAGGAAAAAGGGGGAGGAGGAGGAAGCAGGTTAGACTGAGCAACGAATATATCTGTTGATTGCTTCACAACTGCTATGTACCCCCTAAAAGAGTTAAGTGGTAAATCAGAAGAACATGAACATCCTTGGGGTGAAGTTCTGGGAGATGGGTATGTTTAACTGGGGAGTCTGAAGGGTCAGCCCTGAGCCGATAGGGCCTAGGTGACTAGCAAGTTGTATACTCTGAGGGGTCCCTGATAGAAGTCTGTGCTCTGAGCATGTGCTTTGGGACCCCCAAGATTGGAACAGTGCTGGATTCCATTTAGTCTTTAGAAGCTTGAAACATCCTGGCAATCGACAGCACCACGGCTTGGATTCCCCTCACAGCCGGGGTGGCCAGGAAGCAGTGCTCGCAATGATCTGTGGCAGTATTATGTTATATTGTCTAATTTAAACTGAGAGCCTTTTGAGGTATGGACTGTGTCTTGTTCTCTCTCTTGTACAGGGCCAAGCTCAGACAGCACTCAATAAATAATGTTTCTTAGCTTGCATCTTTGAAGGCTTGGCAATAGTAAGTTATAACCAATTCCCAAAAGAAGCCTTAAATTGACATAATAAATGAAAGTTCCATTTTGAACAGTGTAGTCGAATAATACTTTGCTTTATAGTTCAGGTTTTTTTTAAGATAACAAATGATAGAATTCTGGAGGGGATAGTTTATAATCCACATAAATATGAAAACATGGCACTTTAAACTTAAGTTTTTTCTTGGCAAATGATGCTATTTATTTTCCCAGAGACTATATCGGCACATTTCCATATTTCACACAGGAGGGAGAAGGTGACTCTCTCATTGCAGAAGAGCTTCCAGCACAGTTAATTAATCTCTTAAATAATGTGCTGCTTCTAGAGTCGGGTGAAAAATTTGTTCCTTAATCCAATCTCTTAGCTCATTTTCTGTTAGCAAACTATCCTGCAACTGATTGTGGTTTTCCTTTATTTAAGTATGTGTAACTGTTCAAACACATTACCTCCTATTGTTGGATTAGTCACTTTACTTGGAGAAACTCAACAAAGGGCCAATAGCTTTTGTCACTAAGAATGACTTTTTTATTTTAGATTGAGTAGCAAAAAGTAAGAAAGAACAATATTCAAGTCTCAATGAGTGGCAATACAGTATCTGATTTCTCTGAAAGGCTGTACAGCCCTCTGAGAATAAAATGACGGGTGAACTCTATGTACTTGGAGAGAACCACAAATTTAAAAGGAAACAAGAACTGTTACATTCTCCTATCTGTATGCACCTAATCACCTATGTTACATGGTACTATCTTCGTTCCCTAGAGTGAACTTACCAGTGAAAGGAAGAAAAGAGATGGACCAAGACAGTCACACACAGACAGACAGATTTTAAAGAGTTAGAGAATTGTTGGCCATTTAAAATCTCTTTCCTTTTCTAAAGAAAATAAAGCATTAAATTTGGCTATTAGGCAGATACTATTTTAAACATAGAGGATTTTCCTTCTTTACTAAAGAAGAGAGATGGGATCTAGCTGTAACACCTATCTACGGTATGTCTACACTGGAGCCTTAGGTCGACTTCAGAACAGTTAAGTCAACCTACAGACTGCTGCATCCACATTGGCCTTTTATTAAGTCAACTTAAGCGCTTCCTTAAGTTGACTTAATAACACCACCTCTGAAGGTCGACTTAATGCTTACATCAACCTTATCAAGTCGACTTAAGCCAGTATGGATGGGGAGTGCCTTTAAGTCGTCCTAATTGGCCTTCAGGCCCCAGTGTGGGACAGCTACCCACTGCTGCACCACTCCTCCGTTGACCTAGCACCTGCCAGTATAGATGCAGGCAGTTGACAGGAGTTTTCAATGTGGACTCTCTAAGTCGATTTAACAAGATCAACTTTAAATTGACTTAAAGTCGACCTTGTTAAGTCAACTTAACAGAACCTCCAGTGTAAACATACCCAAGCAGACTTCATGTTTGCATTTTTCTTGTCACAGTGACATTAATTAATGGTGCTCATGTTTCTGAATGTGTGTGTTCCTATTTGAGATCAGGGCCAGATACTGGTCATTTCATTGCCTAAATTTCAAGGCTCATATGCCAGATGGGAGGGGACTAACCTCCTGTGGGGCAGAGGCTCTAAAGCTGCCTGAACTGGGATAAAAGTGGGCCAGCAAGGCCCCACAACTATGTGAGCTGAGTAGGGCCCAACTAGTGTAATTAAGAAAAGCTGCTCTCCTAGAGACAGTAGTACATAAGCTAGCTAGAGAAGCAAAGAAGCAGGTGTGGCCAGGGAAGAAAGCCAGAGCCCCACAGCCAGTTTACTTCAGGGCCAGCTGGGGCAAGGAGCCTAGTGCCTCAAGGCCAGGAGAGAGAAAATTGGAAGGGTAAAGGTGAAAGGGCACTGTAAGTAAAGAGCACAGGTGTCTGTACCATAAAAAAAGCCTATGAGTCCTCTGTCAAGGAAGAGGGGGTTCAAAGGAACACATTAAAAAATGAACACATTAAAAGTGTGTGTGTGGGGGGGAGAGGGGCTTGTTTGAAATTTGGTTCTTCCAAAACCCTTTGGAAGAAGGGCTAGCCACACTGGAGGAGACATTGAAACGGCTGGTAATACCATGCAAGAAATGCAGCATATTCATCAGATGGAGCAGCAGGCCCTAATGTCTTGGCAGGCAGACCAGCAGCGGTATCAGCAGAACATCAGAGAGCAGACGGTCCTTCAATTACTGTTGCTGCAAAAGATGGTGAGTCTGCTGAGTGGGGATGGGACCAGGCCTGCAAGATGGGGGCTGTGCAAGATGGGCCCAACCAATAACCTAGATTTTTTTTAGGAACATTTGAGAGAGGGATAATGGCCGCGGGCTGGGAGAAGAGAAGCTGGGCCCTATGTTTTTCCCCCTTATTGGGAGGAGAATCCAAAGCACAAGCAGCCTACATGGCCTTGGAAGAGGCCCAGGCCCGGGGCTACGAAACCATCAAGGCCACAATTTTGGATCAGATAGGGTTTCGGCAAACCAGTACTGTCAGAAATTTTGGGTGGCCCACTGGATGGAGAGCTTGTGGCCCTGCGCATTCGCACAGCAGTAGAAGGACTGAGCTACCCAGTGGCTGAGGCTGCTGATGCAGATGCTGTAGGAAATAATGGATGCTGCGGTCTTGGACCAGTTGCTTCAGGGCTTGCCGGAGATGGTCCTTGTCTGGGTGTAGCAGAACCAGCAGGGCCAAGTAGCTGACACAGTGCAGGTAATGGAAGAATATGTCAAGGCTGAGGCACCCCAGAGGGAGGAGAAGCACACTCAAGCTGCAGGACCCGGGGTGAAGCCCCCAGAGCTTGCACCCAAGAGGGGACCTGAACCAGGGCCAGCTGAAGCCAGAAACTGGTCTGCTTGCATTATGATCAACCCAGCCACCAGAAATAAGACTGTCCCGACATGGAATGTGGCTTAGCGAACTTTTGTGGGTGAGCGGAAGGACAGGGTGGGCCGGAGGGACCATACCATAAGGATAGGGAGGATAGGAAGCCTCAAAGGAGGCTAGTGGACCCCATCTGCACCTGGACTCTGATCTAGAGGGAGCTGATAAGGTGAGAGAGGAGGTTCCTATGTGCTAAAGTGCAGGTTAGGTGCGTGCACAGGGACTCCAAGTGATGGTCACTGGCACAAATACCCTGAAGGCCCACAAAACCTTTAAATGGCAACCAGTAGGAGCAGTGACCTGGTTACTATTCCTGATCCTTTTGGAAAATGATTAGGGGGCTGGGGCACATGACGTATGAGGAAAGACTGAAGGAACTAGGCTTATTTAGTCTGCAGAAGAGAAGAGGAGGGAGCTAGGCTGTTCTCAGCAATAACAGAGGACAGAACAAGGAGCAATGGTTTCAAGTTACAGCTGGAGAGGTCGAGGTTGGATATTAGGAAAAACTTTCTCACTAAGGGGTTGGTGAAGCATTGGAATGGGTTACCTAGGGAGGCAGTGGAATCTCCATATATGGAGATATTTAAGGTCCGTTTAGACAATACCCTGATTTGGATGATTTAGTGGGAATGGTCCTGTTTTTAGGAGGGGGTTGGATTAGATGACCTCATGAGGTCCCCTCCAACCCTATGATTCTATGAATAGTTTGGGGACCCCATCCCAGTAGAGGATGAGGTCAGAAAGAGAGCCCAGCAGGTGGGGAGTAAAAAGGGGTGTAGGGGCCCACCAATGAGGAGGAATTGAAGGAAGAATTGACCCTTAGACATAAGCAGGAGAAAAAGAAGGAAGGTGGCCCGAAGGAACATGCGGCTGGGGCCACGGGCCAGGAAAGGATGAGGAGCAAAAATTGGAGGGCCAAACACTAAACTGCTCAGAGGTTGTTCCCAAAGAGGGGTGCTCAAAACCCACCAGTAGTGCCGTAGGCACTCAGGGGCTCAGTTCCCTGGGAGCTTGTACAATGGTGCTTAGGGATGTGGGGCAAGGGGCCTTGTGAGGTGTTAGCTCTGGGGGGGAGGGGGGAAGGCCATTGAGAGGAGGAGTGCCCCTACCGGGGAGGAGAAGGTGAGACTCACATGGAGACTGGGACCCTTTAAACCAGTGGTTCCCAACCTTTTTGCCTCAAGGGCATAAATATAATTTTTACAGCCCTGAAGGGCCAACAGTCTATTTAATTAAAATAAAAAATTAAATAATTAAATGTCTATTAAAATTAAGTAATTAATTTAAATCCATTAAATACATTTAAATTGTTTTAATTAAAACATTTATTTAAAATTTCAAAACTTTTATTTAGTGAAAAGGTTTTCTTCCTGATCACAGTCTAGCTCTCTGACCCATCTGCTCAGGAGCCAAACAAGCTGTACACACAAAGGTTTAAAAATAAACAATCAAGGATAGTTCTACTTCAGAAAAGAAGGATGTGTAACTGAGTGTCTGAGAAGAAGTGAAAATGTGTAAGAAAATATTCTGTACAAGATGAAGCATTGAAAGCACAAGTTCAAATGTTTTCAGTAGTTATTAAGATGTTGATTGCTGAACATCAGACCTCAGGGTGAGGCCCCCGACCTTCAAAGACTTTATGCATGAGCTTAACTCTTTGAAGGATGAGTAGTTCCATTAACTACAATGGGTTAATTACCCACAGTGTGTGAAATTAAGCAATTAAGCAGGATCAGGCAGTAAGCGGTGGCTGCAACCGACTCCTGCTCCAGACTGCATGTGAGCTCCCTGGTTACAGCCATAGCCCGGCTCTGCCCTGGGAACAAACTGGGGTGGGCAGTTGTAGCCCAGCTCCCAGACAGCTGCAGGGGATTGTAAGCCACTTGAAAAAGCTGCGTGGCGTGGCCCACGGGCCAGGGGTTGAGAACCCCTGCTTTAGATCAATGGGGGAAGGGGAAACCAGGCTAGAACCTATGTGAGACCAAAGAAGTATAAGGACTGGGTCACGGCCGTTGCCTCTTAACAGGGGAGGTGTATGGCAGAAGGGAGGGAATTCACCTCCTCAGAGCCTGTCCCCCCAAAGCTGCTTGAGCTGAGATAAGAGCAGGCCAGTGAGGCCTCACAGCTGTGTGAGTTGAGTAGGGTCTGACTAGGCCAATACGAAGCAGGCAATTAAGAACAGCTGCTATCCTAGAGGCAGGAGTATATAAGATGGCTGAGGAAGGGAAAAAGATGGTATGGCTAGGGAGCAGGGTGGGAGCTCTGTCTCCAGTTTATATCAGGGCCATTTAAGGTTAGGAACCTAGCCCATGAGGGCTTATAGGACTGAAGTTTGGAAGGGAAATGGTATTGTAAATAGAGTATGGGTGTCTGCACCATAAGGGAGCCTGTGGGCTCTTTGTTGGGGAAGAAAGGGGTTCAAGGTGATCCACTACAGCTCAGTTTTGGGGAACTGCTGTATAGTCTCCCTTCCCATATCTAATTATAGTCTCTCTCTCTCTCTCTCTTGTATGTGGATTAAAGTCACTTGTATCTGTTTACTATGATTCACCAGTCAGTACCTATAAGTACAGTTTGTGAAAAGTGCATCAATATGCCCCAGTTCTGCTGTGTTAAATTAGTGCCAGGTGGTTTGGGAAACTTGGTCCTACTACTGTGCTTTGACTGTAAACTCTTTGAAGAATGAACTGGATTTCTAACTTCATATGTGTGCAGTGCCTAGCACAATGCATTCTTAATCCTTAACTGGAGCCTTAGGGACTACTAAAGTAGTCAAATAATAAAAGGTAATGATACTATGCAAGCTTAGTTCATGTGTCATATTGTTGGATTTATCATTTCCACCTTTTTTTGCCATTCACAACAATTGCTGCCATTTCACAATCTCTTTGCAGTTGCATGTGTCTGATTAGTGCTATCTGTGAAAAGGGCAGTCAGTTACCTTTGTGTCTATGGCTAGATTAATTGCTTGAGTGGCATCCCTGTGGCCAGGGACTTAAAAAGGAGCTTCTGTGTATTTCCTCAATTCTGTACAACACATAGGGTGTCATTTCTGCTATATGGTTTGATGGACTCCACCCAGCATTCTCAGCAGCCATAGAAGGTATACATTGAAGAGGAAAGAGATGGTCACTTGCTGATTTTTCCAACAATCAGAGCAAATCATGGAGGATATATACTGTCAGTTTCCTCTTCCCTAGATAATGCAGCACTCGTGCAGCCACTCTGTCTCATCTACAGCGAACAAGTCAGTTTCAAAGTTGCAGTGATCTAACCTAAAAATGATAAAAGCATGAATATCTGAAGAGGTGTGTGTAAAAAGATGGACACTTCACCCTTTAGGAATGTTGTTTGAAATATCTGAAATGGTGTGAGTTGGAGCTATTTGAGGTGAAAAAGAAAATTGTAGTTTCAGTAAAACTTAGATTAGTGGCACCAGCTTAGTTTTCTGAATTAGAGCAAAAATAATGTCACCCTCCCACCCCCAGCAATTTAACTTATTGCTGATACTGGCTTTTTTAAAAACAAAACGAAACAAAAACACCTTCTACTTCCAATTTTCAAGGTTTGGCATGAACAAATAATATGTCTTTGCCACTTGATGATGACACGGCAATATCATTAATGCAGCTAAAATTTAAATAAGAAAGTCTATTTAACATGCTCTCTGAAAGCTATATTAATTTTGCTTATACCGCAAAGCTTTGAGATAAGAGGATTTATGAAACACCAGCAGAAGAACTCCTCATCTTGGCAGTGTGAAAGGCCATTGATAAAATTTTCTCGGTGGGAAGTAAGATTGGGTAACTTGCCAGTATACTGTAATTCCCCAATGTGAAAGAAGATGGAGAAAATGTTCATAACTAGGAACTCATCTATCTTCCTTCCAGTGAAGAGGACATTAGTCACTTTCTTTCATTAAAATAAGAAACAGGATTCCTCAGATGCACAGACTCACAAAAACATTGTGTTCATTTCATTATCAGCCCAGAAACACTGGAAATTCCTCAACAACATTTTTAAGGGCACAAGAGCAAATTATTCTATTGCATAGGACAAATAGGAAATATGGCAAGAGACCACCCTGACGTAACTAGGAGATTTTCAATAATCTAAAAATGTTTAAAAAGAGTCCTAGGGGGACTTTAGGGGAAACTAGAGAAGTCTAGAGAAAACTATGTCAAATTAAAAGAGATGACTATAAAAAAAACTCCAAAATTATGTAGGGGAAAAATTAGAAAGGCCAACACATAAACTGAGATCAAAGTAGCTGAGGACATAAAGGATAACAAGAAAACATCCTTCAAATTCATTATAAACAAGAGAAAGACCAAAGATAGTGTAGGACCGTCCCTCAAGAAAGTGGGAAAAACAATAACAGAAAATGTGGAAATGACAGAGGAACTAAATGACTTCTTTGTTTCGGTTTTCATGAGAAGGTTGTTGGCAATTAGACACCCAACATGGTGAATAGCAATAAAAATGGGATTGGATGAGAAGCTAAAATAGGCAAAGAACACGTTAAAAATTACTTAAATTAGATGTCTTCAAGTCACCAGGGGCTGATGATATGTATCTTAGAATACTCAAGGAGCTGATTCAAGAAATATCTGAGCCATTAGCTATTATCTTTGAAAAGTCATGGAAAACAGGAGAGATCCCAGAAGACTGGAATAGGGAAAATATAGTGCCCATCTATAAAAAGGGAAGTAAGGATAAAGAATTACAGATAAGATATCTTAACTTTTGTACCAGGAAAGATAATGGAACAAATAATTAAGGAATCAATTTGCAAACATCTAGAAGAGAATAAAGTGTTACCTGACAGCATGGTTGGTCAAGAAAAATTCATGTCAGACCAAGCTGATAGCTTTCTGTGACAGGATAACAAGCCTTGTGGATAGAGGACAAGCAGTAGATGTGATATATCTAGACTTTAGTAAGGCTTTCGATAGGTTCTTGCATCACCTTCTCATTAACAAACTAGGGAAATACAACCTAGATGGAGCTACTATAAGATGGGTGCATAACTGATTGGATAACCGCTCCCAGAGAGTAGTTATCAATGGTTCACAGTCATGCTGGAAGGGCATAACAAGTGGAGTACCACAGGGATCAGTTATGGGTCCAGTTCTGTTCAATATTTTCACCAACGATTTAGATAATGACATAGGCTATGTCTACACTTACAAAGTTAAGAAGACTTAACAAATTGACTACACTTTAAGTTGACTTTGTTAAGTTGACTTAACAGCAGAAATAGCCGTTATATTGGCTTTAGCGTTAATCCCCATGTACACTGGCCTTAAATCGACTCCTTAAGTTGACTTAAGACGACCTAAAAGTAGTTGTTATTAAGTCAACTTAATCTTTCCTTAAGTTGACCTAACTTTGCCAGTGCAGATGCACCCATAGGCTATGTCTACACTTGAAAAATTAAGTTGACTTTGTTAACTCAGCTTAACAAATTGGCTATGCTTTAAGTCGACCTTGTTAAGTTAACTTAACAGCAGAGCTAGCCTTTATACTGGCTTTAAGTTGACTTAATAAAATCGACTTAGCACTAATTTCCATCTACACTGGCCTTAGCGTCAGGGGGCAGATGCCAGCATTCTCCACCATGTGTGGGCTGGCGCCCGCTCATCCGGGTGTCCAGCTCCCCCCTCAGGCCCTGAGGAGCGATCGTCACCCAGGCACCCCAGGCCTGGGGAGCGCCCCTCGCTTCAGCAGCATGAATGCCCAAAGTCTGCTGCCCTCCAGCCCTCAGGAAGGGTGAGCCAAATGTCCAGATGGGGGCAGATACCAACAGTTAGTAGCCCCAGCCCCTGGGCGGGCGGGCAAATGCCAATAGTCAGTAGCCCCGGCACCCGGGCAGGGTGGGCAAATGCCAATAGTCAGTACCCCGGCCCCTGGAGGGGCGGGCAAGTGCAAATAGTCAGTAGCCCCGGCCCCCGGGCGGGGCAGGCAAGCGCAAATAGTCAGTAGCTCCGGCCCCCGGGCGGGGCGGGCAAGCACAAATAGTCAGTAAGCTCCTTCTTTCACCACTCATAAGAAGATGCCAGTACGCCGGGTGATGGAGCAACCGGGAAGGGGAAAAAGGAGGGCGCAGGCCCACCTGACTCCACTGTGCCCCAGCCCAGGGCCCTACCAAGTGACAGAGTGATCTGCCTCTGGGGTCATTGGGGCTCCAACCAAAACACACTGAACACCATTCAGTTGGGCCCTTGTCTAGCGCCCCTGGGCTACTTCTCCCCCCCCCCCCCCCCCCCCCCCCCCCCCCCCCGGGGATGGGGGGGATAGGCGGCGGGGGGAACCCCGATGAGCCCCTTGTGATCTGTGGGCGGAAGGTCAGGGAAGGTCTCTGTCCCGTCAGCAGAAGGCAGCTCCTCTTGGTCACAGGGCCCTCCCGTCACCGGTAGTTCTTCATCCTCAAGAGAGGGAAGCTCCTCCAAGTCACACGGGTCCTGGGGTTCCGCAGAGTTATCCACTCCTTTTGGGTCCCCTGGTTCCCTCAGGAGAGGCAGACTCTCAGTGCTATAGGTTTCTCCTGGGTGTCCGCCCCAGTCCACTGCTCATGGAATTCCCTCCCAGTCCTTAGGAACAGGCAGGGTAGGAGGGCCCCAAGCCTTGCCTGGCTGACTGCCTCGGGACAGGAGCATCCTTCCCCTGATGCAGCTGAGCCCCTACTGAGCCTCCCGGCTGGCCTTTTATACCTCCCCTTCCTGCTCTAACTCCACTCCTCTGCCTCCGGGGCCTTTGCCTTGTAATGTTGAGGTCTGGCCAGCGAGGCCCCAGTTCCTTGTCACAAGCAGGTTAGACAACAGCTGTCAGGGATGGTTTAGATGGTACTCTGTTCTGCCATGAGTACAGGGGACTGGACTGTATGACCTGTCATGGTCTCTTCCAGTTCTGTGATTCTATGATTCTGTGAACAATCATCCTATCCCTAACATGCAGAGTATGACAGAGGTTTTCTTTTCATCATGGCACAGTGTGTTTCACCGCATCGATCCTTGTCTGTTTCTATAAAACTGGATTGCCAAATTTTCATCAGAATCCAAAAAAAATTTGCCCTTGTGTGGGGAAGTAAAGCCATGGAAGTTAGCCATACTACTCTTAACTCCCTGGCATTTATAACTCTCTGGATTTTGAGATGACAAAAGACTAAGTGGAGAGGGGCCCAATACGAGCACCTCTCCCAGAGAAGAAGTGTTTGTGACTGGAGCAATAGTTGGTTGAGAGGTCTGGGGGAAGAAGGGAAAAAACACAAACTTTCAGAGTGCCTGTTCACCAGTCTCGAGATGACAATTAACATTGGCACTCAACCCACTTTGTCTAAATGATGGTGACTCGGAGCAGGGAATACAGCAGGGAAGGGTGCAAGAAATAAAGTGCTAGTTGTTGTGAGACATTTTGCAAAGGAGGGAGATTTCTTGTGTGTCTCTCAGCCCCTGTATGGCTGCTCAGGGATGGATACCAATCCATGCCTTAACATGCATCAGTGTAATGTTTTATGTATAAAAGATATAAAACACTGCTTTTCATTTCTGGAATTCAGCTGGCATGTTTGGTACTGTATATTATATCATTAAAGCTAATCAAGAAAATGCAGCCTCTGTTTGGAAAACTCAAAACATATTTTTATCTAAGCAGGAAATTCTACCATTTGTTTATATAGAGAGTTGCCTAACTAAAATTTAATAGGCCAATGACTAGAATGAAAAGAGGAGTAGGGGGAACAATGTCATTTAGAAAGCACATCTACTTCCCAATGTCTGAATTACTAAAAAATTAGATGACCTCATTCCAATGAAAACCAAGTTTTGGTTCAATCTTTCAATTGCAGTTGGGTTATTTAGATAAAAACGAAGGTGAGGCAGTGGAATGTATTTAGAGACCATTTGGTGCTGTGCCACTGTTACCAATATACTGAACTTACCAAGTCCAAAACTCCCATATTTCTTGATTCCTGAAATATCTAACCATTTCTATGATACGTTGTGCGTCTCCCATATTCAAAATTCACTTTCATCTTATTATGAGGATTCACCTTTTTCTTGCCAATGTTTGCAGCTTATCGAACATTATTCAAAAATAAATTTATGATTTGATAGCCATCTAAATAGGGTTCTAATGTTCTTAGCAGTTATGCAAAGATTGTAGCATTCATTTATTTCAGAACTGTAAGTATTAATGGAGGGATTCTCAATTAGCAGTTTAAACATGTCACCTTTTGTGATGGAATGGACTAGGTGCAAAGCCCCCTGCTGGAAGCCTCAATGTCTGTCATACTCAACCCAGGAAAGAAGCAGAGAAGAAATCTTCCAAGTGGGCTAGAATGGATACAGAGGAAGCAGCAGATCAGACAGGTGGCTGGGAGCAGCTAATCAGGGGCCAGGCGGGCCCTAAAAAAGGAAATGCAGAACAAGGGACAAGCAGTTCCTTGCAGGAATTGAAGGAGTGTTATTGGTGTGTCTGGCTGACTAAGGAAACAAGCAGAAGTATCTTGAACAGATGGTACAGGCAGAAGCTGGGGCAGAGAACAAGGTGCTCTGGGCCGGATGCAAGGACTGCACAAAGATAAGGCCCTGAGGTGAAGGTGAAGATATGGGAAAGTGGCCCACCTAATTTTAGCAAAGGTGTTGCTTAAGAAAAGGGACATGGCTGATGGCTGTTACTTAGATGGTGCTTAGGCTGGAGCCTTGATCAGAGAGTGTGCCTGGGTCTTCCATACCAACCACTGGGGAAGTGGTCTGGACTCTGATATACTCTGGAAGGGGACTTGAACTCTTTTAGAGGCCTAGCTAGAGAATGGGCATCAGAAAGACCAAAGAAGGCCAAGAGAGCCAGGGAGGGAGCCCTGAGAATACAGCCTTACATTAGGGCTGGGACTCTTTAAATGTTCTGCAGCCCTCTCTGGGCTCAGTCTCTAAACAGTGGTCAGCAGAAAGAGTTTATCCATGTACAGACTATATATGGCTTGGCCAGAGGGCTGAGCTGCTGAAGACTCAACCCAAATGAGAAAGAGATGCAGTCATGTGCACGCGAATCACGGATGCTTATGAGAGGTGAGTGCATCCTATTATACCACTGTTTTCATCCCTTTAGTATCTATTCTACTTAGGAGTTCTTCTGCATTAATGATGTCAAATTTCTCTCAGCTGGAGATGGCACCTATTTATCAGCTAGCATAACATTGTGCGCAGTTGTGTGCCAGATCAAAATGGCCTCCAGTGAGGGATGTAGCTGGTTTTTTTTCCCTATGAAAGCAATGTTAATTTGTTAAATAAAATGACATAAAAGTATAACATGTCAGCTAAAGTTGCTTGTTTCTCAGCAACAGGGAAAGTAATATTCTTCACATCTGTTCATCCAAAGTGTATATTGTGTTTATTTCTCTCATGTGGTCTTTCATACCGCACAGTATCTTTCATTAAACAGGATCCAAATGTAGAGGCAATATAGCCTTGTCACGGCTGTTTCCCCACTCTGGCACTTCGAGTGCAGAAGTGGGAGCCTGCAAAAGGCCTTAAAACCACTGGGCCTAAAGCCTTGTCCTAAAACTCTCCAAGGCTACCAGTTTCCTGGCCTTGGGTGCTGCCACCACCCAAATGCAAAAACCTCTTGACACTCAGGAAGGCGCACTTGGGAATTCCTTCCTGTGAGGTACCCTCAGTCAACCTTATTCCTCCCTCAGGAGAGCGGCTGAACCCTAGCTGCAGTACAAGCTGAAAATGGGACTGAATCCCCTTTAGTAGCTGGCTGTGCAGTCTCAGGCACATGCACACAAAACCTCTTGCCTTTTAGGACACAGACAAAGCTTATGTTAAAAGGATAAATGTTCTTTAATTAAAAGGACAGCTAAGAAACACAGAGTTGCTTCTCTGGGATTTAACGTGGGTAGTTAAAGGATGGGGAGTGGGTAGGTTACATGTGCTCAGCACGGAGGAATCCAAAAAAGAACCAAAACCAAGAAATCACCCTGTTCTACTCACACTTGGGCAGTTACCAATCTGGACCTTTCTTAAGCACAGATGTGCTTGGATTCTCCCCAGGCCTGACTGCCCGGCCTCCTCCTGCTCCGTCCAGGAGCTCTGCTGCCACCAAACAGGCAGTAGGCAGGGATGCTCCAATTAAAAAACCTGCACTCTGTTCCTATTGGCTCTCCTGGGGCTCCTCTAGGACTCACTGTTAACCCTTTCCCTCCCAAGGTTACTATAAGCCTTCTGTCCCAAATGGTTCACTCATATTTCGTCACTATAATTACTGGGATTAACATCCCAAGGGTACTTATAAAGACTACAGGTACATTTGTATCTCTGTGCATATGTGTAAATTTGTGTGTCAAGGACACATCTCTCAGGATATGCATTTCAAGTAAATGAATTCTCCATTAGTCAGAACTTCCGTTTGTTCTATCATTCATGTTATACATTGATTTAATCATCATCTCAGAAGAGCAAATACAGCACTGATTATTAAAAACAGAAGAGTGATCCTGGCCCTTTTCTGTATGTGTAACATCTCTTATTTTATTAGAGAATTAATAGAAGAAGGTTTCCTTAACAGTAATGTAGGCACCCTGTACTTGGGGGGCCTCTGAATTTAATTAGGAGACTACAACTCCCATCATGCCTTGGGGGAAGGGGAGGAGACCCTGGCTCTGCCCAGGGGAAGAGACTTCTGGAATGGTGACTCCATTTGGTGAGGAGCGCAGGGACCTTTCTGAAAGCTGCTGCTGGTGACTGCTCCTGGGGATTCCGAGGCTGTCGCTGAGAGCCTGCAAGAGGCTGTTCGAGCAGGGAGCTTCAGAGGCTGGTGGCACTGCTTGACCCAGATCAGGGACAGAGCCTGGAGCTCGCTGAGCTGGGCCTGCAGTGAGTGCCACCCCCAACACACCATTTTTGAGCAGGGTTTGTAAAGGGAAGGGATTCTGCAGAGAGACAGACTGGGCCGAAGAAGAAGCAGAGTGTTGGTCCCTCTAAGCCAGGGCCAGGCCTATTGCCATTTGGTTGGGCCCACTCCAAATCTTCAGTGTGGTGCTGTGACTGGACTGATACACTGAACCAGCAAAGCCCTGTTTTGTCTCCTTCATCCTTCATTACTGTGTAACCCTCTCCTTTTCCTCCCTGGGTTACTTGGGAGCAGGCAACACTCGCATGTGCACAGACACCAAACTCTAATGGCAAAAAGGAGATCCTGAATATCCCAGTGGGGATGTTGGATTAAGTGGGAATCCTCTATCCACCCTTCTGCTGCAGTCCCCTTGCTTTTACAGGCAATTAAAATTGGCTGTGCCTCTACCCAGCTGGATCCTGAACACAGTCAGTGGTGCCTTGAGAGCCTCCAGGACTAAAACCATGCTGATAAGAGTAGTAATCACAAACTTTTACTTAACAAAGAAAACTTGTCATAACAGGATGAAATTAAATACACAGGGACAGGTGAATAAATCAATTAACACACACGGAATACAGGAATAAAGGAAACTTAACGAACTAGCATTCATACAGCCATAATTGCCCACCTCCAAAGTGCGCACTTCCCAGAGTTCAGAACCCTGACCCCTTGCTTGCGTGGGCTCGCTTGAAGGTCTGACGAAGGAGACGAGCCAGGGCGCTGCTGGTTCAGTGTATCAGGTCAGTCACAGCACCACGCTGAAGATTTGGAGTGGACCCAACCAAATATCAGTAGTCCTGGCCCTGGCTCAGAGGAACCAACACTTTGCCTCTTCTTAGGTCCAGTCTGTCTCTGCAGAGTCCCTTCCCTTTACAAGCCCTGCTCCAAAATGGTGTGTGGAGGGGACTCACACCACCTTTACTGCAGGCCCAGTTCAGCCAGCTCCAGGCTTTGTCCCTACTTTGGGTTGAGCAGTGCCACCAGCCTCCGAAGCCCCTGCTCAAACAACCTCTTGCAGGCTCTCAGCAGCAAGCTTCGGAGTCCCCAGGAACAGTCACCAGCAGCATTGACCATGCACTCACTCCCCAAAATGGAGTCCACCATTCCACAAGTCTCTTCCTCTGAACAGAGTGAGGGTCTCGTCCCTTTCCTCCAAGGCATGATGGGAGTTGTAGTCTCCTCATTAACTTCAGAAGCATCTCAAGCACAGGGTGCCTACAACTGTATTCTGTGTGTGTGTTAATTGATTTATTCACCTGTCCCTGTGTATTTAAAATAGTAACGATATTTAATTTCATCCTGTTATGACTAGTTTTCTTTGTTAAGTAAAGGTTTGTTAACTAGAACTTAAGCATATTGAATGTATTGTACACACAATTAGTATTTTTTAATTAAACCCATGTTACAGATTATTATTCTCATCAGCATGGATTTATTCCTGGAGGCTCTCAAGGCATGCCACTGAGTGTGTACAGGATCCAGCCAGGTGGAGGTGCCACCAATTCTAATTTCCTGTAAAAGCAAGAGGACTGCAGCAGAAGGGTGAATAGAGGATTCCCACTTAAGCCAACATCACCACGGGATATTCAAGATCTCCTTTTTGTCATTAAACTTAGGTGCCTGTGCACATTCGAGTGTTGCCTGCCCCCAAATAACCCAGGGAGGGAAAGGAGGGGGTTACAGTAAGTTCAGTTCAAGTGTACCAGGGCCAGACAAACAGAGTGTATGTGCTTTTGGCCTTCAATGTGCAGGACAACCTAGCAAAGCATTATGCAGGAAAACACACATGCAACATCAAATGTAGACTGTGGAGAGTGAGAAAGGGAGAGAATACAAGAACATTTTAGTTCTTTCCCCTCCTGCAGATATCATAAAGACACATGCACTTGAAAATGGGGAAGGAGAGTGGGAAAGCATAGATGTTTAGAGGAAAGCACAGGTGTTTAGATATCCATGCTTTCCCAGACATGACCTCTACTTTTAGTCCTCTGATTTCTCTCAGGGTGGATTTTTAAAATCTGAACAAATATCTGTGGGGTTTTTATAACTGAGTGACCTGAGGTTGGTGGCTGCTGCACCACCCACTTGGCAGTGTTCTCTAGTTTTAACTTTGAAATATGGTAACCCTATTAGAGGTAATACAGTCAAACAACTTTCATTACTAATACACTTCCTTTCTCTTATCAATTGTTTGTATATTTCCCTCCTGTTGGCAAAATAACAAGTAATGAATGTCTGGGGTGATTTGGAGCCAACTCTTTAAAGACTGCAAGCACCATCCCCAAGACAAGGATATGATTTCCATTTCACATCAAAGGGATAACAATGCTTAAAAGTATAGATGCCCCCAAATTGTGGATCCACAAATTTCTACCATTGGAATCTATTTTGAATAAGCCATAGTAGCTGCTTTATTCTTCTGTGGAATAAGCACAAAGCCTTTTCTGGGGCTGAGACTTCAACAATGTCACTGCAAATAGGAATACAAAATCTAATCCATTTAAATAATCTCTGTATTGAGAGACTATTTTCCCTTTGATCTCTCTCCAAAAACATACAGTCTTGTGAATGTTCGTAAAAACTTTGTTCTTTTTCAGTTAAAGCTGAATCCTTTATATATCTGAACTATGTTATCTAGATTCCCTAAGGCTTGTGTGGTTTTGGAAAACACACTGATTAGGTCAATCTGAGTGAAAATCCAAAATAAATTTAGGAAGGAATTTCAGATCTAGACAAAAAGACCACCTTTTCTTTGTGGAATACAATACATGGAAAGTCACGCATGAGTGTTTATGATTCTTCCAAGTAGAACAAGGATTCAGGCTTGACTGGCCATGTGACACAATGAGAAAATAGATTGACATAAAAAACCAAGGAGTCCTGTGGCACTTTTAAAGACTAACAAATGTATTTATCGCATGAGCTTTTGTGGCAGAAAAAACCCACTTCATTATACATTTTGAAGATGGGGAATTTACAGAATGGGAGAAATTAAATGCAGGGAAATGTATGACACAGGATCAGATCAGGCTGTAACAGCAAATCAGAATAAGTGTTGGGATTCAAACACTGGGGAACAGCATATAGAGGAAGATGAGGTCAAATCACCTGTTGTAATGAGAATAAAATCCATAGTCCCTGTTCAACCCTGAGCCAATGGAGTCAAATTTACATATAAATTCCAGTTCTGCACTTTCTCTTTGAAGCTGTGATTTGTTATTCATTTGTTTGAGCACTGCTCTTAACAAGTCATCAAGGGAGTGAGCAGGGAGATTGAAGTGTTCCCTTACCGTTTTTTGAATGTTCTGATTTCTGATGTCAGATTTGTGTCCATTTATTCTTTTGCGTAGAGACTGTCCTGTTTGTCCAGGTTCACATAAAAAGTCTTCCAGTACTAGATTCAGTTCCCATATAGGCGATAAACTTCTTAATGGCTGATAATTATGTAATAATTAGATCATACTAGAAAATTTGACCAAAAAATGGAAACCATTTTCTGTGGAGGCTCTTCAGACTTTTTTTCTCCCTTTTCTTGCCACATCTAGAAATAAGACTTTCATAAATTTGTGGGCAACATGCACAGATGTATTATGATTCAGTGCTTGATATTCTGGTATCACATTTGGGTGCACTTTGAAAGCTGTAAGATCGGCCTTTTCATGATAAAAACAGACCATACAGAAATCCAAAATTGAGGAAGCAATGGAGTAAAAATTCTTTTACTGTGATACTGATGTGCTACCTTTCAAGTTCCTAACTTGAACAGGGAAATTGGATGTAATTATCTATTACATTCTATAGGAAGAATAGTTGGGGGTCTGTATAGGCAGTACTTGAAGGGCAGCAAATAGCAAAAGAAAAAAATCACTAATGTTCTGTGGGACTATGGAAACATAAACAATAAACAACTTGAATTGTTTATTTACTTATTACATGTAGTTCAAATTTCCCCATAGGCACAGAGCCAATTCAAGGCCTTCTGTGGTATCTAAACCAGGCAGAGTGACTTCAAGGAGGGGCTATGGGAGAAGTCGTTACACAGTGTCTAGTCTGCACATCAGTCATGCTTCATGGAAAACTATGATGGATATGTGCCTTGTATAGGGCAGAAGTGGAGCCATGGCTTTCATGTTCATGTGGACCTGGGTAAAAAAGTTTTGAAAATTCCTTAGTATCCTAAGTTTTATTTAAATAAATGGGAGATGTCTATATGCTTTTGAAAACCCCATTAGGTGCCCATCTGCATCTTTTGGTGCCTAAATATCTTTTGAAAATCTTGTTACTAAAGAACCTGTTTTTTTTTTTGTTTTTGGGGGGGTTTTTTGGGTTTTTTTTTTCTTTTTCCAAAATCTGTTTTAGGCTCGTTAGTCATTTTGGAGCTTCTGAAAAAAATTAATCCCCAAAGTCTTTTGTATCCATTATAACTGGCATCAAGGACATTTATATAATCTCTAGGCCAAAAATGGAACAGCAGGAAAGGTGGAGTGGGTGCTGAACAGAAGTCCTTCTCTCTGCTCCTATACTGGAGTATTTATTTTGTCTCTGTTCCACGCTGCTTTTCTCTTACACAGAGCCCTGATTCGGTTGTAGAGAAGGAAAAAAAGAATAAATCTCGCCACTCAAAATTGATTACCTTTTTTGATAGAATTACAAAATTAGAAGATACAGAAAAGGCAGTAGATGTGATATTATTTTATTTAAACATTTTGTATACTGTTTCATGAAATATTGTTTATAATTAAATTGTAGTAGCCTGGAATACTGTCCTACACACTGACTGTAGCTAAGGATGGTAACAGGATAATGCATAAAGATAGATATAATATGTCAAACTGAAGGCAGATGTCTAGTGGTATGCTGAATGGGTCATTAGTGTGTCCAGCTTTATTTAACATCTTCACTAAGACATTGAGAGAGGAAGTGAAGAGCACATTGAGGAAATCTGCACATTAGAATAAACTTGGAAGAGTTGTGAAAACAGAGCATCTAGAATTAGGGGCAGAAAAAAGAAAAATTAGGTTAATTTTGGGGAAAATGTGAACTGATAATTCTGGGAAATTAATCCCAAATAGGTATTAAATACACAGGAGAAATCTCAAAAGCCAGTAATGCGCATGCATTGAATAGGTTAGAAACCCAAATTTAATATCCCCTAACTTGTTTGGTTCTAACGTAGCTCTTACTTTGTGACTAGGTATATATTTTAAATGTGTGTAACCAAATTTCAGCTCTTGAACCCCTTCCCAAGATGTTGAGGATTAGATACATACTTGCAATGTGATATGGCAGCAAAAAATGCCAGTTGGCTGCATGTGGTGTCAAAGTCCAGGGAGACTTCCTGCTTACCACTGTCTTCGCTGTTCATGACATTAGAATCTGACTTCAACCTGTTCCAACTTACAGAGACTTCACCCAGTTCTGATCTCCCTGGCAAGTCCAAGGGCCTCTGGTACATCCTCTTTGATGTCTGTTCACTTCTATGATGACTGTATCAAATGCATCCTTCTCTAATCCCTCCGCCCTTGGGATTTTGGTGACTCTGAGTTTGACTGATTCTCAGAGTTCTCATTGAGTGTTTCATTTGTTAGTTCTATTTCCTCCTTTCCCATTAGGGCAACCAGATAGCAAGTGTGGTCTTATATTTCTCAGGGTTTCATTGTTTTGTGCCCCATTCCTGATACCTTATTTTTGAGTGACCTCATTGGAATTTGAGCTACCAAGTCTGTACTCAATCTGAAATGTACATCTCAACCCTGACCCCTGCTTCCCACTATTCAGTGAGTATTTCAGTTGTCTCTTTACGCTTCCTCCTAACTGTTCTGATGGCAGCTCAAAATCAATGGCTCAAAACAACTGCTGAAATCCTTCCTGCCTTTTTGTCCTTCCATCAAGGTAGATCATTCTTCCATCTTTCTCATTATCCAACAGTTATGGTTCCTGAACATTGCATCTGCCAAAGCTGTTCTTGGTATACAGCCTGAGGTGTGGAGGGGAGACAGCAGTCTGCATCCTTGATTCTCATCGATGCTGGTGGCCAGTTCAGACAACACTGCGTTAGAGCAACCTCCTCTCTAAGTTGCGCCTGCAGTAACAGTCTCACAGGGCTGGTATGTAACTGAGAATCACTAGAACACAGTAGGACTCTGACTGTGCCTCTGCCACAAGCCATGTATTGGAGCAAAGGATCTGGCTCATAGTTTCTCTTCCTTGTCACGTCTCACACACTAGGCTACTCTTCCCTAGAAAGTTGGCAAATATTGTCTTTATCACAGCAGCCACTTACCTGTTTTTAGTAAATCGGTTTTAGTATGCAATGAGAACTTCTGAGTCTATTTGATTTTGGACAATAATTATTCTTTACTGTGTTTCTTTCTTTGCAAAACCTTCATGCAGATCTGCCTTAAGCAAAATAAATTCATTTTAGATTTTATCTATTTCTCTTTTTGAAGACAAATTTTCTGTGATTTTCAAAGAGCTACCAATTGTTCTGTTTGGAAATGGTTTCATATTTCCTCTCAGCATTGCATGGTTTGATAGATGACATGATGCCATGGCTTTGAAACACAGCTACAACAGCAATAGGTGTTAATTTGGGAAGTATGTGGATTTAAACTTCAGTGAAGAATTTTAGCAAAATATTTCTTTGATATACTGGAAACTAATTTAGAAGGAATATATTCTGGCAGAGAAAATGTACAATACTGTACTTTGCAGCTGTCTATCACAATATGGATTTCATCAATTTATTTAATCACTTAAATGAACTGTAATGAAGACAGGATAACAGGAAGGGCATAATAGGAGGATATGAGCTTTTTAAATATAATTATGGGAATTTGCCTTCACCTGTGAAAATGGTGATATAATTGTATGCCACACTGAATATTAGGGGCATTTATCAATTTCATGTGGTATCAAGATGATAATGGTAACTGCATGGATTGGAGATGTCAAATTAGAGTTTAACAATGGGCTAATAGCTCAAAAGATAAATTGTTAGCATATGTACAGGACTCAGAAAGCTCAGTGTAGGAATTTCAAATTCTGCTTATAATGACACAAAAGTTGTGAGCATTGTTATGATCACATTTTTAAATCTGTAGGAGTGGTGGAACTCCAGAAGCACTCACCCATGGCTGACAATCCTTATCTCACAGGATCTGATATTCTGAATCCAGAATCAGATTCTCCGTCATTTTACCTCATCATTCTTCTTTAGTATCCAGGTCTCTTCTTCTCCTTCTTTCTTTACAGAAACCAAACTCTTTGTTCACCTGTATTGGGAACTTCCTTTTCCTTCGGAGTAGCTTGCATCTACCATCACACTCATTTTACACCAGTGTGACTATTGAATTGAATGAAGAATAATTAGACCTTTCATTCCAGGATCTTTACAAATTCAGCCTGGGAAAACAAATTTATGTCATCTCTTGGATAAACCAAAAGCTAAAAAATTGGAGACTGATGTTTACCTTCTTTATTTGAGAATAAGCTGCTCAGTCTTCCAGTGTCCCCCCCATCCTATCCTCCCCTCCCAGAGATTTCATAAGAGTCATCCTTATTGCACTATTAAGATAAATCCTTGAATAGAATCTCAAATAAATAAGATAACAAGAGCTTCAGGTCGCTAACTATCTAGCTGTTGACAATGAGTGAAACCTAAGAGGTGTCTTCAATAATTCAAGAATGCTGATAAAATGAACCATTCACTCTATGGAACGTCACACAATTCTAACAAATAAATATCAGAATATATTCAAACAAAAATAAAAAAGGGAACAGATGAGTTGATGTACAGTATATGATATAGAACATTTTATTCCCTCACCTGATAAAATTCACACTGAGCTACATACCTGCTTTCCACATCTATCTGAAAAGGCCATAAAAACAGATGTCGCTTGCCTGTATCCTCTTCTATGTCATCTCACCTGCCTTGATCACATTCTTAGACCTCCACCTTCTCCAACTCCCTTCTTGAAATTCATTACTTCAGTGTGATCTAGATAGATAGATAGAAAGACAAAGAGATAGGATTTCTAGTTCTCTACTAAAACATAGTAAATTAGTAGTAACAAATAACCAATAAATTAAGTAACTAGAAATTCATGTTACTCATCTAAAAGAACACCATATCTTATTCTGCACTCTCTCTACCTTCCTTTATTTGTCACTACTTACACTCCATTATTATTTTTTTGTCCTCGTTTAAGCCTGGATCTAGTAATCAATTCTGGGCAAGCAAACCCTTACTCCCAAAGAGCACTTCATGTGGCACAAGAAGCTGCCATGTGTATGAGATTTCAGGATTTCAGTCCATAGATTTTTTTTTCATGGTAGATCTTTATTTGTCTCTACACCATCATATCTATCGCTGACACTTGAGAAAATAATGTTATTAACATGCAATCCACCTGAACTGCGGTGAGGCTGGTTGGTTTGTTTTTAATTTCCCCTAACCCACCAATGATAGTGTCAAATATTGTCTTGAAAATCTCCCACTATGTTGATTCCATGACATTTTTAGTCTTAGGCAATATATACAACTGCCAAACTGGGTTTAAGAAATGTAATGATTTTTCTGAATATATAACAACTTCCTTTTATGGATTAAGCCAATTATTTCTTATTCCAGTATTCTTGATAGGAAAGATTGTAAGTGGGCTTGGTCTAAATTCACAGTGCCCATAAGCTTTCTTTTTGTTTGTTTATTTCTTTTATATTCATAGTAGTTTCCTTTAATCTAGTATCTTTGTTCTTGCAAGGGATTCTCTCTTCTGTCACTGCCTCTGAATGCTGATGAAACAAAACCAGACCCAGTTCCAGGCAGTCATTTGGAGGGTGATTTTCCTGAATATCAAACTTCTGTTCTTCAATATTTCAAATACCAGGTGCACTCGATTATTCTGAGATTGTTTTAATGATAGTTGGATCTAATCAAGGTATCTATTTTTACCATTGAAGCAATCTGTAGTATTAAATTAAAAGTTGGGACTATAGCTGTACAAACCTCTTTTGTTTTTTAGATCAGCATTTCCAGCTAGTCCAAAGGAGTAGTGTGCTTATCACTGATGTACAATTAATCCTCATACTGTCTAAACTTTTGATTAGATTCCGCAAAATCATTGAGTCACTTAACATAGATACCAAATTTTGACCATTCCATATGTGAGGCTTCATATATGTATTTTAAAAATTGCACTGGGCCATACATTTCAGCTTTAAAAAATTGGGTGGATTTAGTACTGATGAAAGTTATCAGGCTATCCATAGGATGGCAGCAAAGCAAACTTCCCACACAAACTGTCCTGCCAGCATACCTCAGTCCTAATCTACAGGGGGATTTCCTCTAGTAAAAATACTGGTTGGTCAGTGTCTTGTCCTCTCTGAGTCCAACAAGTAGTACAAAGCACAAGGGTGTCTGTGGTGTACAAATCAGAGCTGAGTTAATCTCCCTCCCCCACCTCCTCAAAACCGCTCATGATATATGGGGTCTATAGAGCATCTGTTAGAGCTGGACTGAATAGCTGCCTAAAAGTGAAAGGGACTGTAGCTCATTAGAAATGTCTTTAATCATGAATTCACCCCATCCCCCAGAGCTGCTGGCTACAGAGGCAGCTGACTGGTCAAAGATATTTCTGCCTGGACTGTTCCACCTATATTAGCCTGGACAATTGATCACAGTTCCCAAAGTGTTGTGGTACAAAGAGAACAAAAGAAGTTCTTCTGTGCAACTGTTCTCTGAGCTTCAATCACAGCAACCTTGGGCTTTTGCCAACAGTTTAACCCGCTGTCCACTACACAGGCCGCCTCCAGCTACCTCTGGAAATTCCATATCTCAACTGACTCAATGGTAGAGTCAGAACTCTGTTCTTCTGATCCTGGATTATTCCCTATCCCAAATAAACAAACAAAAAATCTTTCACCCTCTATTCCCCTCCCCACACTGCTAAGTATTCTATGCTTTTCCCTTCTCCATCCTGTCTTCCTCAGACTAAAACTATGATTGATGTTTTCTTTAAATGTTTTCTGAACTATCCTCTAGGGTAATTTATTTTCTTAATAAAAAATTAAGTGAAAGTGTTTTTCCACTGCTTTGTATGTGCTTCTACTAGTCATGAAAAATAGCTTGTCAAATACTATTCCCATATATGTAATTGGTAAAAATTGGGGCAGGGGGAGGACTATATACATCTCAACAATTGAAGTATTTGTAAAACACAGGACATTTCCCACTGCTAGTCCCCATATTGCTTTTTATAAAAGCTGCACTGAACTGGGAAAGATGTAAAAGTTATGAAGAGCCTCTTGCAATGCATCATATTTACCTCTAGTGACCTTTTGAAATCCCATTGAGAGAGATCAATAAAACCCCTGTTCTGGACACCTTCCTCTTGGAAAGTTATAGACTAAGTTAAGGGAATTGAAATAACTACAAGAATGAAGGGGACAATGTTTGATCTATATGGAGAAGGATTTAAAAAATGTTAGCTCCAGTGATTAAGGGGGACATGATCATCTCTATAAATAGCTGAACCATTAAGGAGGAGCAGAAAGTACACACAGATGGTATGTCTGCACTAGAAACTTAGGTCAACTTAAGGACTCTTACGTCCACCTACAGAACGCCGCGTCCACACCTAGCTTTCATTAAGTTGACTTAAGCGCTTCCTTAAGTCGACTTAATAACTCCCCCTCTTTAGGTCGACTTAACGCTTAAATTGATCTGTTAAGTTGACCTAAACCCTTTTGTCAGGGAGCTGCGGTTCCCTTCTCCCCAGAGAGCCACAGCTCTCTATCAACCTAGCACCTGCATGGTAGCAGGCAGTCGACTTAAATTTCTAATGTCGACTTAACAGAGTCAGCTTAGCTTTTCAGGTGTAGACATACCCAGAGTGACTAGATAGCAAGTGTGAAATGGGTCAGAAGGTAATAGGCACCTAAATGGAAGAAAACCCCAAACATCAGGACTGTCCCAATAAAATCAGGACTTCTGCTCATCCTAGTTAAAAAGACAGAGTAACTAGAAGCAGTTCAATGAAATTAAGCAAAAACAAAGGTAGGCAGAATACCAGGAAAACCTTCCAAATGCTGAGATCGACTGAGCTATGAAATAGCCTTTCAAGTGAAATGATGGAAGCCCGATAGCTTGTGACATTTAAAACTATACTGCAGAAAGCATGGGGGGTAGGGACAAATACATTCTAAAAATCAAGCCCAGCATTGTCTGGGGATTGACCTAAAAGTATATCACTTGTAGGTCTTTTCAATCTCTGACTTCAGTGAAAAAACTTGCAAACTACTTTTGTATTATTTGCAAATGATCGCAGAGGATGAACAAACCAAGGAAGACAGTGACATGCAAGATCAGTGAATTAGTTAATAATTGCATTCATTCTACAAACTCCACTGGCATTAACAACTGGTAACAATTCAGAAACCACTTAATAAAAAATGCATTTTTTTTCGCAGCACTCATCTTGACACCTAAAGAAATGTCAGATTTAAAATTATAACAACTTCCATCACTTATTAATGAAGATTTGTTTACTATAATTTTTTTTCTAGACGAGTGTATGGCAACGTATGCTAGAATTATGCTTACACACAAAGCTAGTGTATTTTTGGACAGTACAAGACTAAATATAATTATTTTGGCAACACACATACATGCAGGAATCGGAAAAATCCATTGCACTTTGATTGCTTACTTTTTTTCTAAATCTTGCTGTAGTATCTGATGGTGTATCTAAAGTTTGCTTTCTAATCAAATGAAAGATTATTAAAATGGATCAAATTCGAGCCTTTAACACCTCTTGTGCTGAGAGATGCAGAGCTGGAACCCTCCAGCTGGAATTCTGTGAACTGCTGGCCAAATTTTTCAAATGCAGGTGCCAACAATCTGAAGCACTAAATTCCTTATTTAAGTATGTAAATAAACGTTTTCAGAGGTGCTGAACTGCCAATCTTCCCAGTGATGTTGAGCAGGCACATGTCCTATTAACACCTTTGAAAAAATAACACCTCCCATAACTGCTAAGCATGCAGAGCAAGCTTGGCTGCTGGTTTATCCTTATGTGCTTCAGTCTTTCTAGACCTCATCATCCCTCTTGTAGTGGCTAGTTGCATGCAATTTCTGCACCATAGGAACATAAAGAAAGCACAAGAGAAAGATGCTCCCTGTTTATTCCCCTTCCACCTGTAGAGACAATGAGAATCAGAACACAATCTAGCCCATAAATTACAATCACCTCATTTTTAATAAGTAATAAGAACAGAGCATCCCTCCTTATGAAAAAAAGCAGCTTTACTTTTAGCCCTAGCTTGCAAGTGTTATATGTAAAGCCAGGAGAGAAAGAAATGAATCATTATCTATCCCCATTCCACAACTACAAATTCTCCATGACTTTTCTCTGTTTGGTCTAGGTGAGATTCAAGAGAATTGAAAGATACCATAAGCAAAAGAACAACTTTCTGAGCTCTGATAACAGTACGCATCTTATAAGAAGAGCAGAAGCATGTAAAAAGTTGTTCAATGGTATTTTCTAACCCATTGCTTAGAGGTTTGCAAATCCCTGTTCATAAAATTACTTGTAAATAATTAATTCAAAAATCTGTTCTGCTTTACAAGCGCACAGGACAGAAACATACCTCATTTTGAAAGCAAAATGTTTTCTTCTTTTCTACAAAAGGTTAAACTTTTAAAAAGGTATAACGGTGCACCGTGAAGACCACTAATCAGAGACCCATAAAAATGAAGGATTTTGCAGAAATGGGGTTTATTAGATCTCACCCAGCTTTAGTGCACATCTGAGCAGCTTATTAAAAGTCAAAATGTCTAAGGTGTAACTGGCACTTAGCTGAATTTTAGTCAGCAGTTTCTGCTTTGTAGTCTACCAATTCCCCCTCCCCCCCCAAACCCAAAAAACAAAACAGTGTAGAATTCCACTGTCAGTGGCATTTACTTGAGCTGTTTGTTTGCACAACTGAAGCATATTCACATTTTTGTTAGTAATTAAACTTAATTTGGAAGAGATTTAGATGTATCTACTTTTCTTACAGAGTGATATCTTATGAAGTGATTCCACTGGTTTGCTGACAATAGATCAACAGATTTAGCAATTGAATTCTTGGAGACCACATAGGAAAGTATATGACATACTAACTGGAGACTGGATGAAAAAGTAGCTGAATGTCCAAACAACATAGCTGTGGCTTTCTCCCAAATATGTTGGCCATAGGGTCAAATAGTTTTGCTGGTCGCTATCATTGTTCTGAGGTTTGCTGTAATTGCATTCACCCCTTAGCTATTTTGAGATATAGTACTGAACACTGTGTTAGCCAAAGTTCTGCCGCAGAACAAAGTTATAAAATAAATACTGTCTACAGCCAACAATGGATAACTGCATGTCTTTGCTGGGGAGGCAGTGCGCTTGTGCACAAAAACTTTATTCTTGCTTCTCTGAATATTATTGTCATTATGTAGATGGATAAAGTGAAATGGCCAATGCAACTCAAAGTCAGACACACAACCAGGATAAGAATGCAGTAACTGGTGGCACCTATATCCATGCTCATTCCATAGACCGCACTGCCTCCCAAGTAAAGAGAAATTGTTATCCACACCACACCTTGGGTAAGTCTTTTTTGTGGTGGTGCAGTAACTGCTTTAATATACAATACTATCATCTTCTCAGAATGCGTATAATGATCTTTTGGATGAAAAGGAGAGCCATGAGAACAGGTCAAACTGGCTCATTTGTCTTCTACTCTCTCTTTTATAGCCCCACCTTTGCCTCTGTCCATTCTTCAGCCAGATGAAGAAGGAACCCACAGACCCTTCATGACCTCTTCATGATTCCTATCTTGAAGCAATTGAAGTGAGTCCTCAAAGACCAGGCCAGCTGGCCATTTAAACTCCACTCCCATCCCTGGCCCTCTAGAACCAGAGTTCCACTAAGCTCCATGCTAATTCTGTCCTATCTTGAATTCTTGGCTCCGGGTTAGTTCTGTCCCTCTTCTCCCAAGCTCTGCTCTGGATTCTAAATTAACTTAGCTTCTCTCAGCTGCCTGTCCTCTCTGCTTTTCAAAGAGGAAAGAATTGGAAGCATAAGGCAGTGGGACAAGTACCTCTAGACAGATCAGGAAAGGAGGAGAGGCTCATAGGAGAGGAAATCAAAGTAGGCTAGTACATAGGAGAACTGACTCTTGCTCCCCATAATGAGAGACATTTTGAAATCCCATCCCCATATCCCCATCTTCCTGTGGAAACTGGCTAGACCTGCAGGCATAAGACATCTCAGATCTGGCAAGCGCCCTAAGAATTCCTTAAGGGTTACTACATCTTTCCTATGCATAGAGGCACTTCCTTTGTATCTAACACAGACTGGAAAACTGGATGTGAGTTCTATATCATATAATAGAGCTACAGACTATACACATGGAATTATACATTCAGCAAACAAAGCTTTCATATGTGATGTGGGAATCTCCTTCTCTCTGGAATGCTGATCAGGATATGAGTAAAGGTTGTTAGATGGCCCATTATATGAGGAAGAATTAAGATTAGTTTAGATACCTGGGCATTTCCTGATTTTGTAGCATGGTTTTCTAAGGTATAATATTCTTAAGACATGCTAATCGACAACATATTCTCTATCTATTCTGTATACTTTCTGTCTTCAAATAGGTATTTTAAAGCTTCTGAAAAATGAGCCAAGTGGGTTACCAGTCTTCAACCTTAGTTTATTATAATTACTCCATGGGGTCCACTAAAAGCAGTGTCCCTGTTTTGTATTGGCATAAATCAGAGTTAAGAATGATGCCAGCTCTTATCTACAACTGGGATTCCCAGAGAATCACTAATTGATCAAGAGTTTAATTTTACTTCTCAGTAAAGATAACGGTATGACACACTAGGGATCAAGTACATCTGTCTATCACCTACAGCTCAATGACTCTGAGGAATGTTTATATAAAACCTTGAACAGAAATGGCTGTAAATTATCTCAAATGGAGGGACAAACCTTTCCTCATTCCTATTCTTTGTCTAAAAGGAAGTACAGATAAACTAAACAGCATTTAGGAAATATTCTTTTGTACCTATTGGGTGAAATCCTGATTCTTCTGAGTTTAATCACAATGTTTTGTTTGACTTAATTTGACCTGGATTTCATTCATGGATTTTGCCTGTATACTTGAATAAAAAGGCACCTAAGTAAACACTGACAGGGCACAGAAAGTCTGTATGTTGCCCCTGGTGGATTACCGAAACGAGAATATTGTTTGTGTGGAAGACAAGAAGCAGCAAATTATGTCTGACACTGCTTAATTAAGAGTACAAAAATAACACTTTTTAGAAAAACCCTATATTACCCCAGAGATAGTTCAATTCATGTTAGTAACAAAGGCTTTTTAAAAAAAAAAACAAAAAAAAAACACCCTAGCTCTCTAGTGGCAACATGAAAGAAAAAGACAAACTCTATAAAAAGAGTTTGTTTGTTTTTTTTAATTTCATCTGGAACCACAAAAACTAAAATACTTTAATCACAACCAGGCACTTAATGTGGAGTGAGAAATTTCAGAGTATGGTAAAGTCACATGTGTACACTTCCCAAATTCAGCACAGTCTGTAACCTGTGACAAGTGGAAAGAGGAAGAATTTACAGTTAGTAGGATACTGTAAAAGCATCTTAATTACTGTCTACAGCAAGTTTATTTCAAAATTCCACAGATAACTGAATTACACTAATTCCAGGGTGGCACTTTCTTAATATATAACCTGAACAGTTAGTATTTCAGAATTGATGTAATTAAACATGTTGCAACATTTTTTACCTTTAGTCCTCCTGCAGAGCTATCACTATTAACTGATCTCGCCTAAGAAGGCAAAATTCTTTAATGAGATAACATTTTTCCTCCACCCTCATAAAGCCCCAACTGGCAAATTTCTGAAAGCATTTGAAAGCAGTAAGGCTGGCTGTGCATCTCCAGATATGAAAGGTCAGATCCGCTCAGTCTCATTCTAAAATCACTTGAATTGGCAGAAATATTGTTTTGATACAATAGAATGATTCATAGCTCTAGTAAAGGCAGGTGCTTAAAAAGCTTTAATAAGCTAAGCAGCCTAGGAGTCAGAAGATGATGTGGCTGCATCATGCTGTTGAATTGTGTGACATTCTTAATCAGCAATACATTAATTTTCACAAAGGATAAAGGAAGACATGACTGAAAGAAGTAGTGTGGACTGATCCTGTCAAGTTTATCAGCATGATCTTGCACTGACATTACAACCATTAGCTGTGAACCAGCATAATAGCTACAAATTAAACAATGGTATGAAATTAAGAAAAGATAGATTTTAGAATGAAGAGCAGGAAATGAGTCAGATCTGAAACGGGAATACTCTGTAAGTGGAAGTGGTGGAATGTCCATTTCTAGGAGACAGCAGTGTAAAATATGTAATATGATGTAAATAATATTGTTGGACTGTAACTTATGAGATTACAATACATGAGTAGAACTGAGTAGTCTTAAAAAGGGAGCTAACTTGTTTTTTCAGTGAATTGCACAAATGTATATGTTAACTGATTGTGTTAAATACAAGCTGTGTAAGAAAACAATTCATGACCTTCTGGCCTAAAACAGGAGACCATCAGCCGATGAACTAAGGAGAATTTACATTAATTGACTATAATATTAAGATTTATGTCTTCTTTATAGGTCATCCCCTAGAGAGTAAGATAATAATAAAATATTCAAAAACAACGAGAATCCTGTGGCACCTTAAAAACTAACAAATTTCTTAGGGGATAAGCTTTTGTGCGCTCCAACCCACTTCGTCAGATTCATGGAGTGGAAACTACTGTTGAGAGGTATATATACTCATGCCAGGATGAAGGAGGTCAAGTGCTAGCAAAGTCAAGTCAGTTAGGGTAGATGAGGCCCATTCACAGCAGATGATTAGAAGGTGAGAATGTGTGAATACGGACAATTACTTTTTGTATATATACGAACCATTCCAAGTCCCTATTGAGACCCAGCCTGATTGTTTCAAGTTTGCAAATCCTTCCCAGCTCTGCAGTTCCATGCTGAAGTCTGCTTTTGAAGGGTTTTTTTGGTTTGGGGTTTGTTTGTTTTTTAATTTTGGGGGGTGTTTTTTTGGTTTTGGGGGCAGGAGGAGGGGTTGTTTGCTTATTTGTTTTGTTTTGTTTTTTTGAAGTATGGCAACTCTCAGTTCTGCTACTGAGTGTCCAGGGAGATTGAAGTGTTCTCCTACTGGTTTATGGATGTTACCATTTCCAATGTCTGATTTGTGTTAATTTATTCTTTTGTGCAAGGCCAGTAAAATATTCAGGTAGTTTCAATTCCTTTCATTACCAGATAATAGAACATATACACACTAGTCAGTGTATTGCTATCTGATCTAACACATTGTGGCCCACTTAGCCTCCTACTAATCCTCAGATATGGCACAACGTTGTCCCCTCTCACACAGGCCAATACTAATAATCCTTTGTGATATTCTCCTCCTTGAATCTGGTCTGGTGTGCTGCTGTGCGTCTCTGATTACTCACTCCTGGGCCCTGAGTTACCCCATTTTGCTAGGCGTACCTCCCACTACTGGGTCAGTCCACACCAGCCTCTGGCATGTAACTGTAACCAGGCAGCGGATGTGCACTCATTAGCTGCTCAGGGGATGGTCCCCCAATGAGCACCCCGAGCCCCAGATGCCACACTTAGAATTTATGTCCTGCAGGGATCAGGATCCTTCCCAGATCACTGCAGGCTCATATATTCTGGTCCATCATTTTAACAAAGAAAATGATATGCAACCAGTGTTTGCTCTAAGTTAGGCCTCTACACATTCATTCTCATGCGAAAATCCATGCTGCTTAACAGGAAAGAAACACTAGTTTATTGATTAAAACATGATTTTAAGTGAGTATGTAGCAAATCAATGCACAATCAATTAATCAATCAATCAATGAGTCAAGGAGTTAACCACTACCAAATAAAAGGAAATATACATTCTAAGCTAAAGTTCACTGTTGGAGCTCATTTCAGTCATACCCACAGGCCTGCTACTTATGGTTTTACAGCCTAATACTTCTGGCCACGTGGATAGGTATGAATCTTGGAAGTTGTTTCAAGATGAGATCCAAGTAGCAAAAAGTCTCCAACCATTCGAAGAGTTTTCTTTTCTCTCTTCTTTTTCCTCCTCCTCTCTTTTCTCTCTGGCAACAGCAAGTAGTTTGCATAGCCTTTCTGTTTTCATGCTGAGCGACAGCTCTGATGCTCTCCCCCCACCTGAGCTATGTGAAATACATGGGGACATGTTTCGCATAGGTACACATATATGATGCTGCAGGAAACATGCTACCATAACAATAATGTAGAGTATGTCATGAGTAGTCACAAAAGGCCTTTCATGGCATATTTTGCATTCAACCATACAATTACATTGCAAAGGTGAGCAGGAAAGTTACACAGATCATAATATAAGGGTGCAACCTATCACATCCTTGTATCGAAAGGACATCTCCTTTTGAATACCTCTTTATATGTTCTTTTGTATGTCCAGTCTACCTATCTCAAGTCATCACCATGTCTACTTCTAGAATTGTACAAAGCTATAATTCTTAACTTCAGCCTTTTCTGAACATCATGGTGAATTCAAATTCCAGGAATTTTGTACTAGATGCAAAGGAACTATCATGGTTTAGAGAAAACCAACAACTCCTGTAGGACTCTATAAATCACAACACATGCACACATCACCTTTTAGCTGATGTTGCCAATGTCTAATTACCTAGTCAAAGCATCATTGTTGTTTGTAGCATCATAGCTCCTTGGAGCCAGATCATGGATCAGGACCCCATTGTACTAAGCACTGTACAAACACATAACAAAAAGATGGTTCCTGCTCCAAAGAGTTTACAATCCAAGTACAAAATAAGAGATGAGAGGTAGATACAGACTGCTGGGTGTGTACAAGAAAACAAGAAGGCTATGCTGATTAGAATAATATACCGTGGTCTCAGCACACCAGCATTGTAACCATTATCAAGTTTTTGTGGCTTTATGGTGGAGGAAAATTTTAAGGAGAGATTTGAAGAAGGACAATGAGTTAGTTTTGCAGATGATTATGGGAGTTTCTTCCATGCTGCCTACGGACTTAGGTAAAAGTATGAAGGTGACATAGGAAACTGCACCTCCAGAACTCGATCCCTCACATCCCACAAGGATCAGTTCTCTCTCCAGTCCTTTTTAACATGCAACCACTAGGTGAACTAGTCAAAGTATATAGAATCAACTGCCAGCAACATGAAATTGAAACACAGTTCTACCTGCGTGTTGACACAAATGACCATACTCCTGCGAACAAGATGGCCAGTATTTAGAAGATGTCAGCTCAGAAATAGATGAAGGGAACAGCTGGTTCAAGGTGAACCTTAGCAAAACAAAGGTGATGGAGTGCAAAGGAAAATATTTTGAAGAGTGTGAAACCATAGTGCAGTATTCTTTAGTTGAAGGTGAACATCCACAATTGGTCAATTAAATACATAGTCTAGGGGTACTCTTGGACTCTTCACTGTTGCTAAAAGTACTGCTGCTAAAAGCAACCAAAAGTACTATTTTTTTATCATATTTGCTCATTTAGAATAATGCATGCCCTCCAGAAAGGCAATGATTCTGGCCTCAATTATTCACACCTTCATTATTAATCACTTCTTGGCTGGACTACAGCAATATACCTGGGCTCAAAGCATATAAAACTCCAACTAAAACAGAATGCTGCAGCATGTTTCCTTAGTAACATAATTTACTGCAAGCATATCAAGTTTATCCTCTGCTTTCTATATTGCTTTTCAATAGAATTTCATGTCTTGTTCAAGGTCTTAGTCCTTATTTTCAAGGCCCTCCATTATCTGGGCCCAGCATATCTAATATTTCATAAAACTTCAGGATGAATACCGTGATTGGCAACTTCACTCCTGTGGCACAGTGGAACTCTGCAATAAGGGTAAAATATCTGTGTGGTAAGCAGAATTTTCTCATGGTCCAGTCTGAGATGGTGGAATGAATTTCCCCAGGAACTAAGAACCATCACAAACCTTGCCACCTTCTCTTCCAAGTGTACTTTTTTGACCTTCCCTCCTCTAACAAATTCTTAGTAATATCTATATTAAAGAAATAAAACTACCAAAACTAAACATTCTCTTTTACAAGCTTCTCCCTCTAGGGAAATAATACGAGTAAACATCACATGACAGATGGTATTCCCATTGGCTATGTCTACACTACAAAAAGTTAGGTCGACTTTGTTAAGTCCATGGACATGGACTAAATCCACTTTGTTAAGTCAACCTAACTATCCTTAGATCGACTTAACAAAATGGACTTAAGCATCCACACTGGGCTTAGGTTGACCTAAAGAATGGTTAGGTCAACCTAAGGAGGGTTAGGTTGACCTACCAGGTGGTTCTTAGTAAGTCGACTTAAGCTTTCATTAAGTTGACTTAAGGAATTTCTTAAGTCGACTTAATGAAAGCCTGGTGTGGACGTGGCTTTTTTTAAGTTGAATTAAGCCTCCTTAAGTCGACTTAATTTGCAAGTGTAGACATAGCCATTGAGTGTACTACAGGAAGGCACTCAGATGCTTCAGTGATGATAGCGTATAAGAATCTATATAGAATAGAACATGTCTAATGTTAAACGTCTGCTTCAGTGTATTGTAAAATCTGGTCCTTGTATAGCACCTGTCATCCTCAAATTACTAAAGATGCTAATCTTCCCTAGGGTTGTCAAATTGGCACATATTCCATGAGCATTTGCACACACAAAAGGAATATGCATCTTCTTTCCAGAGACAGAGGAGATTTTTATGAGAGAAATTCTTGAATTCTTTCTCTATTAAAATTATAGATGAAGGTGAAAATATAACATAATATATAGCAACTGGATTGCAAAAAGCTTTTTGTACAATTCAGAGAATTGACTGGCAACGTCAATAAGCATAAGATGAAGGCTAGAGTCCAAAATAATCATAAAATCTGTACTCTAAAAACTTACACCACATTGCATTATAGAAAGGTCATTGCTGAAATTGAAAGGAGCAATGGAGGACAATGAATATTATTTATGGTTTTCAAACTGAGTTATGAAGAAAGATTAGACAGCACAGAAAAAGGTACAGACAGATCTTACAGAACTGTATCACATCTGAGAAGCAAAGGAACAGATTAATGTTGGAAAACCTCTTTTGATGTTGTAACTAATTCAGAAACATGTCTTGGTGTTAAATTGTAGTTGGGAAAAGAGATTTAGCTGTTTTAGCATAATTTACATCCATAAATTCCAAGTGATGCAATCTGTATCCAGCCAGGAATGAGTGGATTATTTTGGAGAGGGAGGGATAACTCCAAAAATACAAATGCCTTTTCCTATTCTTTAAAACTCTGACTCTCGGCTTCATAAATTCAGCATTGAAAAGTTGGAGGCTAAATAGGAGGGATGGCTTTATCAGAAATATCTGAAGCAGAAGAAAGGTTACAGTATAGTTTTATATACCAATGAGTTCCCAGTTCTTTTTCCCCTTCCCCGCTCTGTAAATAGTACTTACCTAGCAATTTTGGCAGAAGATACTTTCACTTGAATTCTGCTAATCGTTTTACCATTGCGAGGAAAGGTTTGTCTCCCAGAGCTACCAAGGCCTAAGAGAAAAAAGGAGAAAGGGAAAGGAGAAAAACAAAGGGAGAGAGTGACCAGAAAAAGAAATTGCTTATTAGTAAATCTCTTTATTATAGTGCCTATTTTCCCCCAATCTTAGACAGACTGAATTTCACCTACTGGAAGCAAATAGAGAATAAAGTGGTGTCTAATCTTAGTACAGCTATAATCTTCAGCCCTCCAGCCTAGTCAACTGAATATCTATCATGATATAGAAAACTGCAGGGAAGAGGAAGGAACTATGAGAAAAATATTTTTGTCTTGTCAAACAACCCCCAATTTTTCAGTCACTCAAATTCCTCCCTGATCTCACTGAACTCTCATTGATCTTGATGTTAGCGTTCACCAAGACTTTAACACTATTACTATTTATTTGTCTCCTGTGTTGTTGGCATGCATTGTGCTTTACAAGGTCGCTTACACAAAGAGATTGCAATCAATGGTCTGTTCATGCATACAGGTAAGTACGGGAGTATCTTTATAACTTATGTTTGTTCCACTGAAATTTTCAGGACTATTCAGGCATGTAAAGTAATGTGTGTGTTTGTAGAATTGGGCTCTAAACTACACATAGTTTACGGAGAGGGAAACAGAAGAGAGGGGAAAAAAACGTGATTTAGTTTGAATGGAGGGGTTGGTACATGTTTGTTACTTCAGATTTTTTTAAACTTACATTTTGGGGGATGGGAAGAGGGAAGATGCACCAGCCAGAGTTGATGGCACAGAATATCAATATTAGAAGTTCAGCTGAAAGAAATCTAGGAGGACAGCAATTCTGGCTAACACAATTGTTTCTTTCTTTCTTCAAGCCCTGGCTTCTCTCCCACAAAGCCTCTTTACTTGGCTTTTGAGGTTTCATTTCATGGCTCAACAGTTCTGACAACCTGTCTGCTTAATCTTCAGCTGTGTCTATCGCAGTAATTTTTACTGCTTTGCTGGGATCATAATTTTGCAAAGAGGAATCTATATTTCCAAAATTCTAAGACCAAATCCCATGGATGTATGGAACTCCATAAGAAGCAGAGTTCTAGGGACTGTGCCTCCTAAGGAGAAAAAAGGCATCTAACAACACATATATCTTTGCAAACTTTCACTTTTTAATAAAGCATAAATATTGAAAAAGTATGACTTTAGGGAAAAGATTGTGAAGGGTTGTCTGGCTAAAAGCATTCAAAGATCAGCAGTAATTATAGAGGCTATTACTTAATGTTACAGCTTTATACATCAAGATGCATTTATGCAGATTACAGACATTATGATAAAACTGAATAATTAAGAATTTCAAAACAAGTTCACCTGCCCAGTTTATCTTGGATTATTAATGTATCTACATGATACAGCACAAATGTATAAAAGTACAAAATCAAAGTAAGTTTTGATTAACATAATTTAGAATTACATATGCACTATTAGCCAAAGATTGTGTAAAAGTGGCAATGACATGCTTATGGCTCCCTGAATTTGAAGTATATTATAATTGATTATGATCTCCCATATTCTTTGTCTTCTTATGTCTACCCTATATTCAGAAGGATGCAAAATGTGATGGACTCATTCAAACAATTCAAAGATTATCTACATTTTTCTGAAATATTTATATCTACAGCTACATACCAAGTTAATGGACACAAGTTAGGATTACTCGCAAGTAATCAATTACTCTGTGGGGAAAAAAATTCAAGACAGATTTAACCAGAAATGCCAAGATCAGGTCTAGCTGACATTGCATGGGGATAGTCTGCCATAGTACTATTTTTGTTTCCAAATCTGTCTGTCTGTTTTTGTTTTTTTTTTTTAATTCTGTACCACCTATATTAATGATAGATGCTCTACACAGATTGAGAATGACGTGGGGCCAGTTTCTCTAATGCATTCCCACCACTTGTGCCCACCAACCTTAAACCCACCAGATGTGGCCACAGGAGGTTCTCATCTATGTAAGGGAATTTTCAGGAGCTGCTGTAATGGCTGTTGTGCTTGTATCCTTACAGCTTTCAGCATTGCAGGTGAAGGCAGTGTGGCTGGGGCTATCTTACACTTTCATTTTCAGGGCTGCCTCTTAGGGTCTCTCTCTGTAGTAGTTAAGAGGTGTGACTCCTAGTGTGTGGAGATCAGTGGTTCCCAATGTTTTTTGCATGAGGCTCACAGACATCATTTTTACAGCCCTGAAGGGCCACCAGCCTCCACTAGCAGCCCCCCTCACCCGCTGAAAAACAGTTTGCTTCCTCCCTAATCTCCCTTCTCTCTGGCTGTAGAAGGAAAACGACACACATCCTGTAGCAGTGTGTGCTCCACCTGGGTCCCTTGGCAGTGGCTTTCTCCTGCAGTTAGCTGCGGGGCACTCTGGAAGCCCCCATGGGCCACTTTTGGCCCCTGGGCCACAGGTTGGGAACCACTGGTGTAGATGTACATGCACTAGCTTGCCTCAAGATAACAATTAAAAACAACAGTGTGCCTGTGAATAATCTAAGCCAATGGCCACAGCACTACAGTCACTCTGCTGCCCTGATTTAACCAGAGCTAGCATGTATATGTCTGACCAAGCTGGAAATCATATCTCCCAGTTAGGGAGTCATATCCTTGGAGTCATTAGCAGTCAGTCAATTTAGCAAAGGCTTTTGCAAACCTTCAAATTGTACTCATTCCCCAGGGAACTAACTGATAACAAGACAACCTCAAAATTATGGGGGAAGTGCTATGGTGGATTAAAGCTATTTTTTGATACCATCTCACCATGACTGGGTTGCACAAAGAACTCCAGAGTTGCAGCCCAGCATCTGGGCTAAGATATCGGCCCTCAAAGAATTTACAACTGAAATAAAGAAAAACTGAATGGAGGAGAAGTTACTTAATATAAGATAATGTGATTACTTAGTGTTATGCACATATGGTATTTTGGAGAGCGCAAGATTGTCACTTTCTCATTTTAATTAAGCCCAGCAAGGTTGCAAGCCATCTTCTGCGAATAGCAAATGTCCCACTGGGGAAACAATTCAAGAGCAAAGTGTATGACAAATTGTCACCAACTTTGAAATCGGAATGTGGGTAGGAATCAATTAAAGCCATTCATTGTTGAAAAGTTAGATAAAGCCATTAACTCTATCAAATCAAGCACAGCAGGGGGTATAGTAACATCTTGCAGGAATTTCTCAAGCACCTTGGACCAAAAGCATCACAGTGGCTGAATTCTACATACCAGTCATTAATGAGAAGATGTTACCGTACAGTTAGTATTGAGCAAACCTTATTGCCATTCTTAAGCTGGGCAAGGACCGCTACAATGTGTCAAGTTACCACCCTGTATCCTTGTTGTCTGTGTTTCAATGTGTTTAAGTATTTGATCCTCCAACAAATCACTTTGGATGTGGATAATGTCTTGCAACTTGAGCAAGCATGGTTTAGGAAAAGGTGCAGCACCTGTGATCAAGTCCTAGTCTTGACTGCCTTTATTAAAAATGGTTTTCAACAAAATGTAAAGACTGGATTCATCTTCTGGGATTTAACCACCACTGGTGACACCATTTGGCAGAGTCCTTTCATGTAAACTCTCTCAAATTGTCCCGCATTGGGTGGATGAAGTAGTAGAACTCTTTTTCTAAAACAGACTGTTTAGAGAACACACAGGCAACTGCTGTAGCTTTTCGAGGTGTCAGATCAACAGCCTCCCTCAAGGCTCAGTTCTTTTTCCAATACCGTTCAATATGTCTATCAACAACCTGCCTGCTACCCTTTCATGCAAGCTTATCTATGCCAATGACATCTGCTGCAGCTACCATACTCAGTTCTTCTCAGAAATTGACAAGGTCTTCAGTGAAGATATGAAGCTCATGGCAGACTACTTGTAGTCAATGGGACCCACAGCCAAGCTTTTCTAAGACTATTTCTAGTGTATTCTATCTGCATAATGCAAGCATAAGCCATGAGTTCAATGTTTTCCTCAATAACAATATATGCAGCATGATTCAAAACTAGTTTATCTCAAAGTGACATTGGATAGAATCATAAAATCATAGAATAATAGGGTTGGAAGGGACCTCATGAGGTCATCTAGTCCAACCCCCTGCTAAAAAGCAGGACCACTCCCACTAAATCACCCCAGCCAGGGTTTTGTCTAACCGGGCCTTAAAAATCTCTAAAGATGGAGATTCTACCACCTCCCTAGGTAGCCCATTCCAATGCTTCACCACCCTCCTAGTGAGAAAGTTTTTCCTAATATCCAACCTTGACCTCCCCAGCTGTAATTTGAAACCATTGCTCCTTGTTCTGTCCTCTGTTACCATCGAGAACAGCCTAACTCCCTCCTCTTTGGAGCAACCCTTCAAGTAGTTGAAGGTTGCTATCAAATCCCCCCTCAGTCTTCTCTTCTGTAGACTAGTTCCTTCAGTCTCTCCTCATAAGTCATGTGCCCCAACCCCCTAATCATTTTTGTTGCCCTCCGCTGGACTCTTTCTAATTTGTCCACATCCTTTCTGTAGTGGGGAGCCCAAAACTGGTCACAATATTCCAGATGTAGCCTGACCAGTGTTGAATAGAGGGGAATTATCACATCCCTCAATCTGCTGGCAATACTCCTACTGATGCAGCCTAATATGCCATTGGCCTTTTTGGTAACAAGGGCACACTGTTGGCTCATATTCATCTTCCCATCCACCATAACCCCCAGGTCCTTTTCTACAGTGCTGCTACTTAGCCGGTCAGTCCCCAGCCTATAGCAGTGCATGGAATTTTTTCGTCCTATGTGCAGGATAGGTCACTAATGTACTGCAAGCACTTGAGGAAGATGGCAACCAAAGTCAGCACTGGGAGCAATCTGCTCAGAAAATTGTCCGGTTCAACCTGCTGTGTGAACTCTTGGATGGTTAGAACATCAGCCCTTACCCTCTGTTATTCAAGGCAAGAGTACTGTGCTCCTGTCCAGGATTGCTTGTCTCACACAAGGTTGGTCAATGTAGAGCTTAACGAAGCTATGCATACTGTTATCGGGACTTTATGAGCAACTTCATTGCCAGGGCTACCGATGCTTAGTGCTACGGTACATTCACCATGAGAAGGCCTATGTCACATTGCTGGCCAACATGCATGAGAACAGGTTCCAGCTGTAGTATGCAGACCTCTTAAACCACCATATCACCTCTCTTCTAGCCCTTTATCGGCATTTTTGCCACTTCCAATTCATGATGGTGGAATCTGCTCGGCACAAGAAGTGGTCACGACAGTAGTAGTTAGTCATTCTTTTTCATCACTGACCTAAGTATCTGTCCACCAGATTTTGATTTGCCAAGCACCTGTAGTCATCTGAATTATTTTTTGAATAGGATAGGGCATCTATGTGACCAGTCTTCTTAAATGAGGTTTTTCTAATGAATTATGAAGCAGCTGCAGTCAACTTCAGACTAGGTCACATATCATCATCAAGGTCCTATTGACTTGTTTCAGTGGTGGGTTACTGGCTTTCCACCTGGCTGGTGAATCCAGTAAATGGCTGGGTATATTCTTCATATGCTAATGATTATAATTAATACTTTAAATGGCATTTTTTTTGTTATATGTCTCGGTTTTGAAATGTTGAGTAGGGAAAAACAAGGAAGACACTGGGAGAGCATAAGAAGATGGAAAGGAAATGAGTCATGGGGCAAAATTAGATAAGTGCATTGGAGAAAGGGAAGGCAGAGTGAGGAAGTAATGGACAGGTATATATAGGAGAAGCAAACTGGAGAAATGAATCATTGACATAAGGAATGGAAAGGTAGTCTGGCAAAGGTGGATCTGTTGGGGCACACACTCTTCCTGGTGTCATGAGACTGCATTAAACACTATTAATGTTAATTATGGACCATAATTGCCAGTGCCTTTAATCACAATGAATAAACAACTTCATTCCACAATTAGCCCCATGAATTTGAACGGTACGAATCATGGAATATGGGACTATTCAACCTGAATAAGTGTTGTAGAGTCAAATTCTGTGGGAGAGGGATCAACTCCAATCTGTTTGTTATGTTTATACAGTGCATATCATACCGGGCACTGTCTTCTAGGCGATACTGTAATACAAATAATAAATAAGGTAACTTTGCTGTTAATCTCCAATAATATGGTAAGGGATGTATACCACTCAAAAATAAAGCTAATGTTACCCTGATAAAATCACAGAAGTATGTTTGGGATTTTCAAAGGTGCTCAAGGGAGTCAAACATCTAACTTTCTTTGAAAATACACTTACCAAACTTAGTTTGAATTAGTTAATTCAAACTAACTAATTTGAACTAATTTTAGTTAGTTCGAATTAACTTAATTCAAACTAGCATGGCCCCACTAGAATGCTAGTTCGAACTAAGCAAGTGCCATGCAGGGCACTTGCTTAGCCAATTAGTCAGTTGCAGGAAGGTCAATGTGCCGGTTAGTTCGAATTAAGCAGTGAGTTCAAACTAAAATGGTCACATTAACTTAATTCAAACTAACTAGTTCAAATTAAGGGTTAGTTCGAAATAAAACCAGGTTTAACTAATTCGAACTAACTTTTCCTTAATTCAACTTAAGGAACTGCTTAAGTCGAATTAAGGAAACTCAAGTGTAGACACAGAGTAAATTAAGTCGACTTAAGCCTGCTTAAGTCGACTTAATTTACAAGTGTTGAGGCATCCTAAAATAGTAAGCACTAATTTAATATAATCAGTGAAAAAAACAGCTGTTTTCCTAAAGCCCACACTGGAATAATGCTGATATTTTGGTTGGTGTCAGAAAAAAAAACTACTTTGACAACATAAGGTGCTATGCTCCCAGATTTAAGATGTTGTGATTAAATAAAAGGCATAATCATTTCAACTGCATTGAAGCCACAGGGGTATGTCTACACTGGAGGCTTTGTTAAGTCAATTTAACAAGGTTGAGTTTAAGTTGACTTAAAGTTGACCTTGTTAAGTTGACTTAGAGAGTCCACATTGAACACTCCTGTTGACTGCCTGCGTCCACGCTGGCAGGTGCTAGGTCAATGGAGGAGTGGTGCATTGTGGGTAGCTGGGAGGGGGCCTGGAGGCCAATTAGGTCGACCTAAGGACTTTCCCCGTCCACACTGACTTAAGTCAACTTAATAAGGTCAATTTAAGCGTTAAGTCGACCGTAAGAGGTGACGTTATTAAGTAGACTTAAGGAAGCACTTAAGTTGACTTAATAAAAGCCTCATGTGGATGCAGCAGTCTGTAGATCGACTTATCCTTCCTTAAGTTTACCTAAGGCTCCAGTTTCGATGTGCCCCAGGAGAACAATAAAATTTCTTCATATGGGAAAAGGAAAATTAGAAGAGGAAGTTATTTTGTGGTTTCTCATAGGGCATTATAAACAATGTAGAGTAAAAAATATAAAATTTTAAAAATAGCACTTGAGCTTTTTTTCTAATTAAATTATTCAAATTTCCTTAAAGTCCCATGAAAATAAAATGCATTAATCTCTTGTAGTGGTATTCCACAAAGGTTTCCTCATCACTGATAAAGTAGACTGTTTCAAAGCGCTGTCAATTTTTTTGCATTTCTTATTATGGGAACATGCCTCAGATCTATTCAATTCTATTCTCTCTCGGGAAATAAACTACAGTATAAATGAATTCAATAAGGCTTTGCCAATGTTAGTCCATGCAACGATAAAGCAGTTTAAGAATAATAATAATTATTGGGAAATGAGGAAACCCATTAAGGCTTTTCATTTGTGCTCTATTTTACTCGGTATACAAGAACGAATAACTCTCTTGGTTTGGCATAGGTAACATCAGCAGATACCTTTCCACCTCACAGAGTATTTTTTCTACATTAAAAAAACGCTTTTCAGTGTCTATTCAGATTTTGTTTTTTCTCTATTCAACAATTACCATGTCTTTTCTTCTTCGGCAATTCACATTTTGCTAAATAGATCAATTCAGATTACCATTGCTCGCAAGACTTCATTAATGTAGGTATATTATGATCATTATAATTTTACAGATATATTACACAAGTGAAAACATGGACAAATTGTTAAGGAGGAGTACAAAAGATTAGCACAAGCATGTAAAAGGACAGAATCAGAAATTCTGATTTAAAATGAGTTATGCCAAGCAAAGGACATTAAAGGCAATAGGAAATTGTTTAAATAGGAGCAAGAGAAAGATGAGAGAAAAAGTTTAGGTCCTCTACTTAGCAAAGAAGAAGAGCTAATATCAAACATCAAGAAGGCTGAGGTGATTAATGCCTATTTTCTTCAGTCTTTAATGAAAAGGTGAATGGTGATCATATTTTGAAAACTATTGACAGGGAGAAAGGAATGCAAACCAAGCTCGGAAAAGAACTGCTTAAAGAGTATTTAGATAAGTTAAATGTATTCAAGTGAGGCAGGCCTGATAAAATTCATTCTGGAGTACTTAAGGAACTTGCTGAAGCTATCTTGGAATTGTTAGCAGTTATCTTTGAGCACTCATGGTGAATGGGTGTGGTCTCAGAGGACTGGAGAAAGGCAAATATAATACGTATTGTGATGCTGGCAGAGCAGGTTCCAGTTCATGCCAAGGCTCCAGACCTCACTGAAGACTTACATTTACAAATGCATAGATGGAAATCAGCCTTGGTTGCCCTGTGTGTTAGCATTATCAAAATAGATATTGATGTTAACTTGCTAAGACTGTGTTTAGACTTCATGGAATTCTTATAGAACACTGCATGTATTGATCTCACTTAAAATCTCCATAGCCCATGGTATAAAGTTATATTGAGTCTTTGTACTGTCAACTGCTGTGTAACTCACCAAATAGGAAGAGCAACATTAATTAAGGTAAAGTGCTCAATCTGCATACAAGATGGCTTATGTAAGGCAAATGATTTATAGTGTAGCTTTAAAAACACAGAGACTTTGTCAATTTGCATTGCTAACTCCCTTCAGGATGGAGAGACCTGTGCATGAATTTATCCCTTCAGCTTGGATTCTGGGACTGAAGGGAGATAAAAATCTGCCAAGGATAAACTGGATCTTTTATGCTGTCTGGACTCTGAGGGGAAGAGATTTCTAAACCTAAGCAAGAGATCCCCATGTTGCTTGTGGGGGGTTAGCCCTAAAATACATTCAGAGCTGACATTACTACAACTCTGTCAGATTTTGGAACCAAAGACTATAACTCATTTGTGGATATATATTGCCTGCTTTAACCTGTAAATAATTCATTTTTTCCTAGTTAATAAATACTTGGTTGGTTTACTATTGGATTGGCTTAAAGTGTTTGTCTTTGGTGTGAGATCTCAGGTACAACTTGACTTGGGTAAGTGACTGGTCTCTTGAGAATGGGAACAACATGAATATTTTGTGGTCTTTGGTGAAAGTGACCATTTATGACTTAGTCCAGCTTGCCTTTGTGGCAAGATAGACAGGAATGCCCAAGGGAATGGTCTGTGACTCCATGGTAAGACTGCTATAGTGTTTAGGAGTTGATCCATGGTCCTAGGTTGATGAAATCTAATTATAAAACTCACTATCAGGTTGAGATGTCTGCCCTGAGGTCATGAGTCACTGTAGACAGAGTGACATCTACTTTTAAAAAGGGGAATAAAGAGGACTGGATGAATTATAGACCAGTCACCCTAACTTAGTTTCCTGGAAAGATACTGGAGCAAATTATTAAACAATTAATTTCTAAATACCTAGAGAATAATAAGGTTACAAGTAGTAGCCCACATGAAGTTGTCAAGAACACTTCCTGTCAAACCAACCAAATTTGCTTCTCTGATGGAGTTGCTGGGGAAGGGAGAAGGACTAGGTATGAGACATCTTGATTTTCGGAAGGCTTTTGACAAAATCCGACATCAGATTCTCATAAGCAAGCTAGGGAAATGTGGCTTAGAAGAAATTACAATAAAGTGGTTGCACAAGTGGTTGAAAGATTTTATTCAAAGAACAGTTATCAGTGGTTGGTTGTCAAATTGGAAGTGTTATATCTAGTGGGGTCCTCCAAGAGTCAGTCCTGGGTCTGGTACTATTTAAGAGTGTCATTAATGTCTTGAATAATGGAGTGGACAGTTTGCTTATCAAATTTTCAGATTGACAAATTCCAATGGGGTAGCCATGTCAGTCTAGTTCTGCAAAACAAACAAGGAGTCTTGGGGCACTTTTAAAGACCAAAAAATTTATTTATCTCATGAGCTTTTGTGGGAGAAAAATCACACTTCATCAGATGCTTGAAGATGGAGAACTTACAGATTGGGTGGAAAATAAATGCAGGGAAGTATAAGTCGTAGGATCAGGTCAGACTCTTATGGCAAATCAAAGCAGTTGTTTAGATTCAAATGGTGGAGACTATCGTACTGAAAGGAGGTGAGGTAAAAACAAGGCAAAATCACTTGTAGTATTTAAAAAAATGAAATCCCTATTTAACCCTATGGCAACAATGTCAAATCTGCATATGAATTCCAATTCTTCAGTTTCTTTTTGAAGCTTTGTTTTGTTATCCATTTGCTTAAGTACAGCGATTAACATATCATCAATGGAGTCAGCAGGGAGATTGAAGTCTTCCCCTATTGTTTTTTTAATGTTGTTATTTCTGATGTTAGATTTGTGTCCATTTATTCTTATGCGCAGAGACTGTTCTGTTTATCCAATGTATAAGGCAGAGGAGCATTGCTGGCATAAATCACATTGGTAGATGAGCAGATGAATGAGCCTTTGATGGAGTAGCTGTTTTGATTATGTCCTATGATGGGATCTTTTGTGCAGATATGTGGGCAAAGTGGGCAATGGGGTTTGTTGCAGGGTATTTGTCTGCTTTAATGTTTTTGTTGTTTGGTCTGTAGATGCTGGTTAGAATCTGCTTAAAATTGGAAGCTGTCTGTAAATGAGGAGAGGACTGCCTCCCAAGGCTTCAGAGAGTGAGGGATCATTTTGTAGATGATGAGGTGTAGAGGTTTGCCTTGGGGGTTGTAGATGATGACCGATAGTGATATGTTGTTTTCTTTCTTGGACTTCTCCTGTATCAGTTGACTTCTGGTGCCGTGCTTAAGCCAATGGATTACAAATCAAACCTTCAAAGAGAAACTGAAGAATTGGAATTCATATACAGAATTGACACTGTTGCCTTAGGGTTAAATAGGGATTTTGGTTTTTTTCTTATTACAAGTGATTTTGCCTTCTTTTTACCTTAACTTCTTCTAGTATACTGTTCTCCACTGTTTGAATCTAAACTACTGCTCTGATTGCTGTAACAGTCTGACCTGATCCTATAACTTACACTTTCCTGCATTTATTTTCCTCCCATTCTGTAAGCTCCCCATCTTCAAAGCATATGACAAAGTGGGATTTTCTCCTACAAAAGCTCATGTAATAAATAAATTTTAGTCTTTAAAAGTGCCATAATACTGATTGATTGTTAAATTTGCAGATGACACTAATATGAAAGAAGCTGCAAGCACTTTGGAGGACAGGCTTAGAATTTAAAATAACCACTGAAATAAACAAGATGGAAATTTAAATAAAGGGAAGTGCAAAGTACTACTTTCTAAGTCAAATACCCAGCCACAAAACAAGGGGAAAAAACTGGCAAAGTAGTAGTTCTATGGAAAAGGATATGATGGCCATACTAGGTCACAAATTGAATGAGTGAACAATATGATGCAGTTGTGAAAAAGGCTAATATCATTCTAAGGTGCGCTAACAGGACTGTCATATGTAAGACACAGGGGTTAACTATCCTGCTCTACTTGGCACCAGAGAGGCCACAGCTGGAGTACGTTGTCCAGTTCTGGGCACCTCAATTTAGGAAATATGTGGACAAACTGGAGAAAACCTAGAGAACAACCAAAGTGACTAAAGGTTTAGAAAATCTGACCTATGAGGAAAGGTTTGAAAAAAACTGGTCATGTTTAGTCTTGAGACAAGACGACTGAGCATAGGCCTGACAACAACCTTTGGATATGTTAAGGGCTGTTTATAAAGAGCCTGGTGATCAACTATAGGGGCTGGAAGGGACCTGAAGAAGTCTTCAAATCTAGCCCCTTTCCAGTGAGGCAGTGGCAAGTAACTCATCCTGGACCATCCCTGAAAGGTGTTTGTCCAACCTCTTCTTAAAAACCTCCAGTGTTGTCAATTCCACAACCTGCCTTGAAAACCTATTCCAGCACTTATCTATGGTTGTAGTTAAATATTAGGTAAAACTTGTTAAATCTCCCTTCTCCAGATTAGGTCTATTACTTCTTGTTCTGCCTCCAGTGGACATGGAGAACAATTAATCAGTCTTCTTTCATTTTGGTGATTTCTAACCAATTCTCCAGTTTGGCAAGGTCATTTTTAATTCTAATCCTGTCACGCTCTAGCTATAAATTGATAAGGACGACGAATGAAGGGCACACACAATTTTAAGGCCCGATTCAAAGAAGCACACACTTAAAATTAAGAATATGCTTACGTATCTCCTCATTCACCAAAACACTGAGGAGTAAAGTCTGTACCTATTCAGTAGAGCTGCCTGGAAAGTAGGAATTGTTTGAAAATGTTGATTTAGAAAAAAAAAATCATAGCTGCCAGGACAACAGCAAATCACATATGGTGAAGAGGGAAATAGTCTACATCTGCACTGCTAGAGTCTCAGTTTCTTGCTTGTTGCTTGATGTCCCAGATCCCTCCCCAGTATCCTCAGGTCCCACATTTTTACGAGGAAGCCCCCACCCAGAAGTACCTGGGCAAGAACCCCAGGTCACCATACAGGAAACATTTCACATTTTCAGAGTTAGCAAACTCTATTACCTATAAGCTACATTGTGCTTTAAAACCAGATTCAAGAGCTATTGAGGGTTCTTTAGAGCATAAACCTGCTGCAGGAACAACATAACATGCCTCACATCTGGGTTTTTTCAGCCTAACAGAATCAGCCTAACAGCAGAAACCCTCTTCCCATAACAGGAGAGATCAGACACTAGCTTCTCATTTTGAAGAAAAGAAAAAGGAGGGAACCAATAACACTCCTAAAACAAAGGGGAAAAAAAGAAACAAAACAAAATCAGACCCAGACAAACAGAAACCCAGCTACAGCACACAGTACATGAAGATCCTCACCCTCAGAAGCACGCATAATGCAGACAGAGAGAGAAAACATCCATTAGAGTACTGACTGGGGTATGGGAGATCCACTTTCAAGTCACTGCTCTAAATGAGGCAGACCAGATCTTTGAAACTAGGTCTTACACATGCCAGGTGAATGCCTTAATGACCAGGCTATTGGCCATTTTATTTTATATCTCGTACCTCAGAAATCCATATGATTAATTTTTTGTTCTAAACTCATATGCTCTGCTGATTCAGAGTGATTAGGGATGAAAATTTCTGTTTTCACAAAACAAAACAGAAAACACTAAAGCAAATTTCAAAACCTCAATTTTTTTTTTCACAAAAGAGAACTATTTCTCAGCCAGCCCTAAAATGCAAGTTCTAACATTTCTACTTCTAAAGATCTTGGCAAAAGTGTGAGGCGATGACTTTGCTGTATGCTAAAAGCTGAGTTTTCTTAATTGAAACTTGTTAATATATTTTAAATGAAACTGTGCCAAATTCCTTTGTTTAGGATAGCTAATAATAAATCCTCAATATACTTGTATTGAAGGTTATGACACTAGCATTTATATTATACACTCTGTACAATATAAACTTTTCTTCATTTCTGTCTTTGATCTCTAAACCTTCTTCTTGTGATATGCTCCTCTTTTCTTTAGTTCTCTCCTCTTAAATGCCATCTTCCCCTTGCCCTGCTCACATATGGATTCTCTTTCAGTGTTTGATTCCCAACACCTATTCTTATTTGCTGTTACAGCCTGACCTGACGCTGTGTCATACATTTCCCTGCATTTAATTGCCTCCCATTCTGTAAGTACCCCATCTTCAAAGCATTTGACAAAGGGGGATTTTCTCCCACAAAAGCTTATGAGATAAATAAATTTGGCTATGTCTCCTGACCTGATGCTATGTCATACACTCCCCTGCATTTAATTTCCTCCCACTCTGTAACTTTCCTATCTTCAAAGCGTCTGACGAAGTGGGATTTTCTCCCACGAAAGCTCATGCGATTAATAAATCTGTTAGTCTTTAAAAGTGCCACAAGACTCTTTTGTCTTTCTACAATAGACTAACACGGCTACCCCTTTGGAACTTGTAAATTTAGGTCGACTTTAGCTAAGTTGACTTTAAGTCGACTTAGCATGTCTACACCTAAAGTTTAAGTCGACTTAGGGGGGACCTTACAAAGTCGACCTAGAGCGTCCACACTGGATGCCTAGGTCGACTTGTAGGGGCTAGGTGGACCTGGGGCAGGTCCACGGTGGCAGAGGGGGCATCCTTTGCCAATTGCCAGGGGGCTCAGCCTTTGCCTCATTGTACCTGGGTACAATGGGTCAAAGGGGGACAGGGACCCTGGCAGGGCATAGGGGCAGGGTGCCCTGCCCTTTGGGGGGGCATGCCAGGCTCCCCCTGTGCCCCCCCTCAGGAGGGAGGACAGTGGGGGAGTCCTGCAGAGCCCTAAGTCAACTTAGGGCTACTCCAGGTCTACACTGGCTTAAGTCGACTTTAGAAAGTAGACCTAAGCCTAAAGTCGACCTAAAAGGAGGTTTAATAAAGTTGACTTAATTTTCATTAAGTCGACTTTATGTTCCTTAAGTCAACTTAAGCAGCTTGCTTAAGTCGACTTAAGAAAAGTGTAGTGTAGACGCAGAGTAAATTAAGTCGACAAGCAAGCTTAAGTCAACTTCATTTACAACTGTAGACGCACCCTTTTTTCGTCTTTAAAAGTGCCACAGGAATCTCTTTGTCTTTCTTGATGGATATAGATATTTGATTTGCGACACTACATTAATGGTATAAAACATAAAGTTATATAGCGCTTTCAATCCTCAAAGGGCTGTAGGAATATTACCTAATGAATCTTCTCAATATCCCTACGAGGTAGGTCAGTAAGGTCAGTAAGTATTATTATTATATTATATGTCCTTCTCCCTTCTAAGAGGGCGATGCAAAAATTGAAAGGTCAACCAGCATTTCTCCTACTCAACACAGTAAGATGTGATTACTTTACTCGATTTTAGTTGCTACCCGGGCTAGGGTCTTCATTTAACTTTTTGAAAATCTTTAATCCTACCACTACCAGTTTGTTTTTACTGGCTATTCTGGTGACAGAGCTGTCACAGGCAAGAGCAACAGTTCTTCTATAGTTAAGATGAAGATCAGCTTTCTATTTAAAGCTCAACTCTTTTAACTTATTTAAAATCATATGGTTAATCACATTCCTTTGAAATGTGGCCACAGGATTTTGTTAGTGATCCAAATTGGGGGCGATTTGATCAACAGGTTCTCAGGATACAGCTGCTGGGAAAGAAAACAACTTTTCTTAATTTGGCAGATTCTGGAGCCCTATTTTTTTGCTCACAAATAGCATTCAATCCAGATCATCACACCAGAGTATCAAGGGTTACCCCACAATGTACAGTATCTAGTAGCCCTGCGGTGGAAATCAAATTAAAATTTCATTTGGAAAAGCTTTTGCTTCTCCAGTTCGGCTCATCATAATCCTAATGGGCTTACTCTCATGCCTAGTATATTACACCAAGCATGAGCAGAGGGAGTTAGAAGGAGTTAACTGTCTCTGTGGGTAGTGGCTGAGCCTGGGTCCCTGCCCCGCATGTGTGTGCACCAGGATATGGAGACTTTCCACCCCCCCTTCTGATCCCATCTTCATGTCCATCCTCAGCTGAAGTGGGATATAGGGACCCTTGTCTCTCTGAGGTTTTATGAACCACACTCCCAGACCACACTCCCAGCACTGTGTGTGCATGCGTGCACATGTGTCTGCACGCACACAGATGCATGTGCATACATACAGCAGCACCAAGATCTGGAGCCCCTGTCCAGGTGTCAAGATCTGACCCCCTCCATGTGTCCCCTCATGTGATTGCATATGTCCTCATTACCCATAATTATTAGAATAACACAAATTATTGCATTTGAGAAATGAATCAATATTTTGTTCATATCATTAAACTCATCTATTCTTTTATCTCTGTGAAAAACATAGTTTCTTTTATTCTTTTCAACTTTTAAGCCATCTTTTGTGCAGCTAAGCTTTTTAAATTAGATTTGAAAAGTCACTTCAAGACTCTGCTATTAGTCATACAACAGAGCAGTCTCTGCCTTTTTGTTTTCTTTTTAAAGAAAACAGTGCAATATCTCTTAATGATGCCGCATGATGGTACATATATTGTGCCAAAAACATCCATGGCAGAACACCATGCTCCTCAGTGTTTGTTTGGGTTTTTTTTCCCCCCCATCTGGCCAAGTCAGGCCCCACACACACTTCATCACACAATTTCACATAACGAGGCAATTGGGAAATATATGCATTCCATTAAATATGTTCCATTGCCCGATGTATTATTGAACGTTTGCTTTTTTTGGAAGTCAATGAAAGAACATTATCACACTGTTTCCCTCTCTGCCAAAAGAAACAGGTAGCACACGATGATCCTTTTTTTTTTAATTTTGAAAATGTGGTAATGAAAGCTTCATTCACATAAAAATATACTAATTAACATACACCATTGCTTCACTTTGGCCTAAAATTGTTGCTCAAATTATAACAATGACATATGTATTATAGTTGAGATCTTTAGGTCTATAGTGGAGACCTAAGATCAGGACTCCATTGTGCTCATTGCTGAATAAATATATACTAAGACAGTCCTTTCCCTGAAGGGCTTGTAATCAAAATTGATAAAATAAATGAAAGATGGTAGGAGAAATGGAGACTCAAAGGAAAAGCGACTTGCTGGAGATGACACAGGAAGTCAATAACCCTGGTGATTTTGATTGGACTAGTTATGGCTTAGAATAGCATTCAGCAGAGACTTATAAAATCATACAATTGGAAGGGACCTTGAGAAATCATCTAATCTAGTCCAGTCATAGCAGGGATAAATATTATCTAGAAATGCCTGTCAGGGATGGTCTTTAACCTTCTTTTAAAAATCTCCAGTGACAGAGATTCCACAACTTCCCTAGGCAATTTATTCCACTGCTTAACCACCCTGACAGTTAGGAAGTTTTACCTAATAGCCAACTGTAGCAGAGTGCAGCTGTCCCCGCACTTTTTCCCCACAAGAGACACATTCTCCTCTTTCATGAAGACACCCATGTTCTTTATTTTCAGTGTACAAACCTATGTTCCATACAGAGGTCAGCCCTTCTGGCCAGGGACACTGAGCTCCTTGACAGCCCCACCACAAATTCATTGCAAGGCTCCAGCCCCTATCTCAAGCTACATCACTCCTCTGTTCTTCTGCCCCAGCCAGCTTATATACCTCAGCTGTTGGGGCAGCAGCTGTTTTTAATTGGCCCTTTTATCTCTTCTGGCCTGGCTTTACTCAGGTGCCCCACCTGTGGGTCCTGTGGACTGGTGCCTCTCACAGCTCAGGCAGCTGGGGAGTATTAGTTCTGTCCCAGTGTGTTACACCAACTAATCTGCCCTTTTTGCACTTTAAATCCATTGCTGCTTCTTATATCATAGAATCATAGAAACTGGAAGGACCATGAGAGGTCATTGAGTCCAGTCCCCTGCATGCATGGTAGGACCAAGTACTCTCTTAAATCATTCCTTATCCTCAGAGATTAAGGAGAACAATATTTTTGCCCTCCTCCTTGTAAGAACTTTTAATTATTTGAATACTATTATGTTCCCTCTCAGCCTTCTCCAGACTAAACAAACCTAGGTCGTTTTTTTTGTTTGTTTTTTTCCCCCCTCCATTCTTCCCTCATAGGGCATGGTTTCTAGACCTTTAATCATTTTTGTTACTCTCCTCTGGACTTTCTCCAATTTGTCCATATGTCTTCTGATATATAGCACTGAGAACTGGACACAGTACTCCAGTTGAGGTCTAATCCATGTGGAATAGGGAAAAAGAATTATTCCTGTGTCTTGTGCATAATACTCCTATTAATTCATCCCAGAATGGTTGCTTTTATTTGAAACAAGTTCCAAAGGGGTAGCCATGTTAGTCTATTTGCAGAAAAACAACAGAGTCCTGTGGCACTTTTAAAGACTAACAGATTTAGCTCATGCAATAAATAAATCTGTTAGTCTCTAAAAGTGCCACAGGACTGTTGTTTATTTGAAACAGTGTTACACTGCTGACTCATAGTTATCTTGTGATCCGCTATCACCCCCAGATCATTTTCTTAGGCAGTCATTTCTCATTGTGTACGTGTGTAACTGTTAATTCCTTACTAAGTGGAGTACTTTGCATTTGTCCTAATTGTTTCATTCTATTTACTTCAGATAATTTCTCCAGTTCATCTAAATCATTTTGAGTTTTAATCCTATTCTCCAAAGCACCTGAAGCTGCCCCCCTGGCCGCAGCTTGCTATCATCCATTCATTTAGAAATGTACTCTCTATCCATTATGTATATCTTGGAGGAGTAAGTATGGAGTAAGGGTATTACAGTTTGGCCCTTTATTGGTATAATAAAGGCAGTTTAGTGTTTGTGGTTCCAAATTAGATGAAACAAGATTTCTGAAGGCTGGAAGAGAGTTAGGGAAGAAGGGAGGGAGTTACATTTTTTTCTCACCTTGCTTCACTGTAAGGCAGAATTCAGGTTGTTTAAATATCTCAGCTGTTCCTTAATGTGTTTGGATTTCTTGTAAGTTTAACTTTTACTCACAATTTCCTTGGTTTATGATATTTGCATCAGAGATAATTGTGACATTCTTTTTTTGGCATAAAATACTGATATGCGCTCTCAACTTTAACTCCAACTAATATAGCTTTTTAGCTGAGAATATATATTAAAACTACATAGTAAAACTCATATGTTTTAATGTAGCAAGTAAGTGGATTTGGGGGGACCTCAGGAACCCCATTTTAAGTTTCTCTGCTAAATCTTAGGAATTCATTGGAAGATTTCCTTGCATACTTTCTCTGAATTATCCTTACATTTAAGTAGTTGGAAAGCACCAAATGTCAGGGAATGCTTAAAAAATTCCAGGGGAAAGATCCCAATGGGCACGCCCTTCAGCTCCCTTCCCACATTTGAAATCACACAAACTGGACATAGGTTTTTCGCAATCTGGACATTATATTTTTGAGGAACGGTGTTCCTCTTAAAATGCATTTCACACTGTTTTATTTTTGTGTTTTTGAGGGGCTTTTTGCCTCCTTGTTTTTGGTTATGAGTAAGGACTTTTATTTACAGGAAATCAAAATTAATAGATTCCCCAGGCACCTTCTACAAATAAACATACAATTGGCACACAGGATTTATCGCAGGCCAAGAATGGAACAACTTTTATGAGAGCCATTGTCATGACATCACAGGATTTTCCTGAACTGTCTGCTTTTCCCAGAAAAGGATGAATTGTGACCAGTCAATATATTACTTATCTGATTTCTTTTAGAGCTCATCAGTTGAAAATTAGCTTCACAGCTTGGCTTTCAAACATGATTGCACCCACTAGCTAGAACTACAAGCTATATCAGTTTCACCTGCTCCCTATTCTATACTCCCACAACTGCTAATTCATGATCTCTAGGCTGGACTCTTGACAGATTTTTTTCATTATATCATATATCTCCAAAATGTACATCGTTGATACACTGGGGCTTTCTATTAAGGAATCGTCCAATGGTTAGGTCCTATGCTGGGACTACGGACTCCCAGGTTCAATTCTGTGCTCTCTCAAAGACACCATGTGATCTAGGGCAAGTCACTTCCCCTCTGTGCTTCAGTTCCAGTCTGTGATATGGGAATAATAGAACTGCCCTATCTCAGAGGGATGTTGTGAGGATAAATGTATTTAAGACTGTGGGGCGCTCAGAGGCAGTGGGTCATGGAAGTAATATAAGCACATTAAATAAATAAAATTCTGCATTTCTCACTGAAGTGAACCACCCAGTGGAGCAATTGAGGCATAAGACAGCATGATCTCACTCAGTCGGTCTCCACCATCCTGTTCAGCTCCAGCCTTACCAATATTTGATTTTTTCATCCACTATGCCTCTATCCAAAGCAATGAATGATAACTCCCTTTCCACTTATTAATGAACACAAAAATGACTTCTATTTAAAGGGTGGAATAAAATTCTCCACTCTGTATTTTTGCTACCATATCTACAAGAAGTTCTCAGCCAATTTGTACATTATTAAATATACTGCTCCCCAACAGTCAATTTGGCTAGACAAAGAAGAATGAGACGCTATAAAATAACTCTTATTTGCAGCTGTTGGTTGGATCATTTTCTGAGAGTCTACAAATCTGTTCTTCTATTTTGTTAAAATGCCTCAGACCCAGACTAAGTAGCACGATACACTCTCCACTTCACACATACACAGTGATCCTCCTTTTACTAATAATGGGATTTTTATGCCCATGCCTTGGCTCAAATCCTTCTATTTCTGTTCCAGCCTCATCTTATAGAGGCAAAACTTCCTCTTATAAAATGTTAGTATGGGTTTCTGTGGCTGAGAGCTGCTGGGTTTGACTCACAGAGATGACAGTACACAGTGGTCTTTGTTCAGTAGCTTTTAGGGAAGGAAGTCAAATCACATGGTAAGGGCAGTCAGCTGCAAGAACCTGGCTGAATTATGCGCCGTGACATGAAAGTATTAGATATGCCTATGAAATATTAAAGAAAAAGATAATTAAGAAAAATCTTTTTAATTTTCAGATTTTGTTGACTGAAAGTTAAGTGTAGACAAGGCCAGAGAGAGTTAAAATTTACTGCCCCCCGCCGCCATTGCTTTGGACTACTTTAGACTACTTTGGACTACTTCATTGCTTTGGACTACTTGAGAGAAAAAGAGGAACAGTTTGTGCATCAGGCTCGATAATCCAAAAAGTAAATTTCATAAAAGAAGGCAGTTTCTACAAAATATTGAATGACTATTTTTTCTACCATGCCTGTCACTGAGGAATCTGAGAAATATGAATGAAATGAACAAAACCTGCAGGTTCCAACATGTTTGGGTATCTTTGGCATTAAATAGCTTTGTACACTTCTGTGTGTCTTGGTTGATTTTACCTGGAATAAGAAAGGGAAGAACCAAAAGCTATTTTATGCTATAAAAAACTTTCTACCCAAACTGTAACTAAGGTAAAGCTGGAATTCGCACTAGAGAGCTTCTTGCTATGCAATTTCTAGTCCAGTTTTTGCACTATTCTGATAGTTTTACGCTGCTCTAAGTTAAAACAGGGACAAAAACAGACCCCCGGCCCCCGAGGATCCAGGGAGCAAAAAAGTGGCTAAGAATTGACTTTACTTTTCCATTGCTTGGTATCTGCAAATGGATGGATCCAAGGATTGGTTTCTTAATATAGCATATTAATAAAAAACAAAGTATTAGGTAGACATTCTTATTTCTGTGTCGTCTTCCTGCAGCCAAATTTCCCATTGACATGATTCACTTTACAACTGATGTCAGTGGAAAGTTTGGGTGGGCAAGGGTGGTTAGCTGGGTATGTAATTATGAACAGTAAAAGGGTTGGACTTCGATTTAAAAAATTGCACAAACTCTCAACCAACATTAATATTGAATTGACAAATACAAGCAAAATAATTAATACTGAGTATGGTTTTAAACATTTACACATGTGATATGACTACGCTGCCAACACTGAAGTAGGATAGAGACTATTCATTTATTTATTTGTGTACAGTATTTAATTTATTTATCTTGTCTCCATTCTGCTGACCTTAAAAATCATAAAATCTACTCCAGCATATAAATATTAAAAGTGTTGTTTAAATATTAAATGTTAAAGTTTCTCCTCTGATCTTTGAACTATTTTAAAAATGTATGCTAAATGAATAAATAAATAGTCTCCATCTAGTTTGAAAGCCAATTAAAAGTCAGAAGAAAATCATTAAGATTTAATATTGATGTTTTAGCTTTAATTTTAAATGTCAGAGATTCCTTTTATGATTGTTAAACCAGCGTAGTAGCATGGAGAGGGTGGAGACCCTGTAATTTAAAATACCAACTCTATGTCATTTTTACACTGTTAAAGATAAGGTTTAACCATTCAAAAGTAAGGAAATAAAAGAGTAACATTCTTGGACTATCTATCAGTGACATTTCACATGATGTGTATACTGCATCATAGAGCTGAGGCTGCGTAGTTCATTAATGTTCATTCATTTGATTTTAAAAGAAATATTCATAATTTTTAAGGCTAGAAGGTACGCTCATCATATGCCACAAAATCTTACCCTGTATCAAGGCCAATGACCTGCATTAGACCAAACAACTGCGTGACACCAGCAGGGAATAAGAGGCAGTAAGGTGCATTGATGCTGGAGGCTCCAACAATGGCAAGGGATTGATTTGATACATCTCCTTGTGTCACATTACCGTCTGTGGCCATCTTTGGGGCATCAGAGCAAGGAAAGGAGGATAAAAATCAGAATCCAGCAGGAAGGAGGCTTTTCCTTTCTGATACCTACTGATCATTGGCTAACGGTCTGAAGCATGAGATTTAGGACATTAAATATAGGATTGGAAAAAAAGAATCTGAGCCATCAAGCTCAGCCCCTTGCCTGTCACAAAAATCCCATTCATAACTTTATCAAGTTTTTTCTTAAAATTGATTAAATTATTTGCCCCCCACATTTTGAGAGGCTGTTCCAGAGCCTCACTCCTTTAATGGACAACTTAGAAACTTTCTTTTAACTTTAACCCAACTTTAACCATTGCCAATTTATACCTAATTGTTCCTGTGCCCACTTCTTCCTTAACTTGAAAGCATGTAGGAAGGTGTTGACTTGAAATTGAGTGATGGATGCTTTCCACAATGATTAGGGTTCTGATTCTGCTCTCGCTTACACTATCTTTACATCAATGTAATTCTTACACTTGAATGAAGTATACTGGAGAGGGGGATGAGAGACCTGTTATGTACATTAACCACCTTACATGTAAGCTAATTGACATTCAAAATTCCTTACAATTAAATGCAACTGTTCTGCTGCTAAGGGAGTCTAAAATGGCATAATTTACATGCCATGGAGCCAGAAGGAGGTCAAAGCAGAGCAGTGACTACTGTAATTTACACATTCTTATGCTTTTTTCTTGGTCTGCAGCATGTAAATTACACCAATTTCAACCCCCTTAAATAGCAATAGGGAGGGTATATGTAGATCTAAGGGGATCTGATGCCAGGGGATATCACTTAAATACCTCTGAACTTAATGTTGTGATCTAAGGGAGCCTAAATAAGAAATCAGTCATGATATTGCTACAGGAGCAGCCTGTGGGGGGAGATTGTGAATCAAAGACTCACAATTAGAGCTTGCAAATAATAGATTTTACAGGTTGCTGCTAATTCCTAACAATCAAGAAAAAAATGTTTTGGGTCAACTCAAATAACAATTGTATGGAAAAAAATCAGCAAACTGAAGTTTAAAAAAAAGTTTCAGGTCAAATGAACTCATTTGACCCAAAACAAAACACTTTCTTTCAATTTTGAGTATTTATTAACATTTAAAGAATAAATAACAGCAAAATAAAATTGTGAAAAGTCATTTCAATTTGAAAAGAAAAAGTCAAATGTTTTGTTTTAAAAAAGTCAAACCGAAACATTTTGATTTCTTCTGAATTTTTTGTTTTGGCTTTCCAACAAACAATTTTGGTTTGGTTTTTGTTTTCTGACAAACAATTCAGTGAAATCAATACAAATTTGCAAAATACATCAATTTCACTGGATCTGCATTTTTTCACAAAAGAAAACATGGGTTGAAAAATTTTATCTGGCTCTAGCCACAATATCCCTCCCAGTCTCATTCTGCTCTGGGGGTGAAATGAAGAGTATCTGCTGCCGGCACAGGGTGTGTCCACCATTCCCCACTCCCTCTGCTCACTTGCTCCCCATACACTCTGACAGCAGCCACATAGGTAACTGGAATGGCAATTGAGGCACCATAAATCTCTTTACTTTCTATGTTCTGACATAAAGACCCCCTCTAGGATTCTCTAATTAACTTAGTTAGGGGACAGATCTATGCTAATCTGAAAGATGCTCAGATCAATGAGATGTACACATTGAGAAGGTCAAAGTAAAGTGTAAATTATACCAGCTTAGACTCCCTGTAGCCTATCATGAACTTGCCTAGACTCACCCTGCATTTAGCCCTAGCAACAGGAGTCCTGGGTTATAGATCTGCTTCCAGCTTTCTCTGTGATCTGGGGCAAGTCATTCATTCTTTGTTCTTCTACTTTCCCTTTTAAAACCAATATAACCTACTTTCATGCAGTGCTATAATATCCTCCAGTATAAGATACTGTATAAGATTATTTCAAACCATGAATATAACCAAATATTTAGCCATTTTTAAAAGAAATAAGTGATATCAATTTAAGTAAAATGGTAAGTGGAAAGAGAATACATTGTACTAAAGCTAATTGTAAAAGATTCAAAGGCTTCTAGCTTTATCGCTGTTAACTTCAACATATTTGATGGATTCCCTGATCAACCTGAGTTAAGGCTGACATGTCTCTGGCATAGCTTATTATGAAAACATCAGTCCCCACTTTGAACCATAGGGCTTGTTCTTGTCATGACCGAAGAAAATCCTGAGGTTTAATTAGAACAGCAGCAGACTTCCAGTGAGACTCCATAAAATGAAAGAGCAGGCTGCACAGGCTACCTGGCTAGAAGCCAGTTATTTCTTCCCAAACAATCTTCCCTTCAGTTATATTCCTTTTAAAGTTAAAATAATACCTGGTCTGGAATGATAGTATAGGAAGAATGTATCCACAGTAGGTTTGCTGCACTGTGTCTCATTTCTCGTCTAAACACAAATGGTGGAATGTATGGAACATCTACTGGAGGACATAGCCTTAGGGTTTACTGCTGTAGAGCACTCTCTATTGGAGTGCCAAACATAGCAGTATGGGATGAGCAATGGCCTGTTGTGAATTGTGCTCTGTCTTTCACAATTAGGAGCTTGTGGGTTAGAGATATAAACAATTTGAATAATTTTTTCCCAGTGCCAGTGGTTGTTTCCTTCCTTTATACCACTTTTTTCTTATGTTTCTCAAGCAATTAAGAACATAATCCAGCCCAGTCTACTTGTAAGTAAACTATGACCTTGTGAATTTTATATCTACATATCTTAACTGTTTGTAAGACATCTATATACTAGGTATTTAAGCACACAATTTTATTTCAGTATTTTAATGAACAAGTCAGTCTACAAATATTTAAAGGGAAAAGAAATATATAATGTGATACATGAAGGTAGAAGACTAAGAAATAAAATTTTAGGAAAATCTTTCTGACAGTGAGATGTTAGGATCTGTCTTTTCCTAGAGAAGCATATGCCCCATTGCTTGGGACACTTAAAATTAGACTGGACAAAAGTCAGAACAGTGTACTGTGGGGAGATGGCGTGGATGATCAGACAGGCCTTTCCACATCTAGATTCTGTGATTTTCTATGTTTTTAGTCTCAGCCTAGCAGTTATATGGATATGTTTCTAAATGAAAGTGATTTAAAAAACCTCACACACAGAAGCAGCGGAGGAAACAGGAAACTAGACAAAGCTTCTCACCACCTGTGCTGCAGCAACATCAGTCTTTCAGCATGTAAAATAAGAGAGAAAAGCCATAGTCACAAAATGAACAGCTTAAATAACCTGAGAAAACAGAAGGCAGCAGCCGTAATGCTCCAAATCAGCCTGTCATAAGTAATGAACAAGGGAGATGTGAGTGTGAGAGCTTATACGGAGGCAAATGTGTGCTACCTACAAGTGTTCTTTGGGGACAGAGACGCACCACTGACCCCACCTTTGCCGCTGGTCTAAGGGACCCTCTCTGCATGCTCATATCCATACCACAACAGTTCAATTATCTGGTATGGGTAGACTGCTTTATAAGCCTCAGGACAGAAGACTCAAGGTATGGTCTTACAGGAATCTCAGAGCTCCAGTAAACTGACCTGGGCTCGCAGAACATACAACACAGGGATAAAAATAGCAGTATACACATTCAGACTTGGGTTGTGTCCCATTCCTGGTTCAAGAGCCAAGCCTCCAGCCCAAGCTGGAACATGTACAAGGAATGGAAATCTCTGCTCCCTCTGTAGGATCCATCCCGAATAACCCTTTCCTCACCGTAGTTATATTCTGCTATTCAGACCTGGCATATAAGTAGTTCTACACCTTCAATCATTTGCATGTTTTCCCATAGAAAAACTGTGTGCATAAAGTGAGGTGTGTGCATGTATCACTGATGTTCGTAATGCATTATTATTCAGATACCCATCAGTTGTTGAAATTGGAGAGAGCAGGCACTGTGGCTGCGTCTACACTGGTAAATTAAGTCGACTTAAGCTTGGCTACTGCGTCTAATAGTAGCTACTGCGTCTACACTACCCTTTGCTTAAGTCGACTTAAGCAGCTTGCTTAAGTCGACTTAAGCAAAATAAAGTCGACTTAATGAAAATTAAGTCGACTTTATTAAACCACCTTTCTACTCGACTTAAGGCTTAATTTGACTTTTTAAAGTCGAATTAAGCCCGTGTAGCCCTGGGGTAGCCCTAAGTCGACTTAGGGCTACCCCAGCACTACACCAATGCCCTCCCTGCCAGGGGACGGGGGGCACAGGGAGAGCCTGGCATGCCCCCCCAAAGGGTAGGGCATGTGGGCAGGGTGTGACACTGTCTGGATTTAGGGAAGCATTTATGATATTATTTTCAATGGATATCTCATACATGCTATAATCCATAGGAACTATGTCATGTTTGGTATCAATAGAAAGGTAGTAATTTGCTGAGAATGATTATATAGTTTATGTCTAGGAATTCTATTTCAATTAGAAGTTAGGAATTTGATGTTATATCCATACTTTAACTTGTGTCATGCTGGAGGAATGCCTTAGACGGGGGGGGGGGGG
>ML686135.1:1281293-1300975 GCA_007922175.1 Pelusios castaneus | reverse complement strand
AACAACCATTGTCTCCTTAATGTTAAGGAATGTGCCAGGTGATATGGTCCCAGGTAGTAAACTGATGAGCCATTAAGGACACAATGGTTGTATTCTTTATGTCCTTAATGGCTCATCAGGATACTCCCTGGGACCATTCTACCTGTAAAATTCCTAAACATTGAGGAGACAATGATTGTTCACATCCTCCCGTCTAAGGCATTGCTCCAGAATGACACAAGTTAAAGTATGGATATAACATCAAATTCCTAACTTCTAATCAAAATAGAATTCCTAGACATAAACTATATAATCATTCCCAGCAAATTACTACCTTTCTATTGATACCAAACATGACATAGTTCCTATGGATTATAGCATTTATGAGATATCCATTGAAAATAATATCATAAATGCCTCCCTAAATCCAGACAGTGTCACACACAGGGCTCTGCCCTGCCAGGGTCCCTGTCCCCCTTTGCCCCATTGCACATAGGGGGTGCCCCTCCCCTGCCACCATGGACCTGCCCAAGGTCCTCCTAGCCCCACAAAGTTGACCTAGAGCATCCAGTCTGAATGCTCTAGGTTGATTTTGTAAGTTCCCCTTTAAGTCGACTTCAATTTTAAGTGTAGACACATTGTCGACTTAAAAGTGCAAGTGTAGACATAGCCTGTGAGTTGATATCTCTCTCTCTAAAGTAATCTACCTAAAATTTCATACTAGAGTTCACCATTTGGAGACACTGGTGGACCCATCTGTTGTTGTTAGATGGCATTCAGCATTAGTAAGGAAGATGACTTTTTTCATCCAGTTCCAGCTAGGAGATTTTGACTCTATCTTTTGAATGCACATTTTGTTGCAATGTTCAATGCCACCATGAGACTGGTCTAAGGCAAAGTGCCTTCTATGAGTGTGTCTAGATTGCAATTTAAACCCAGGGTTAGTGGGAATCGAATCAGCTGAGCTGTGTTAAGGATTTTGCTGGGGTGACTGCTCTACACTAGTCTGGAAAGGGTTAATAAAGCTATAGGGATGCTGTGCTAGGAGCAGCCAATCAAAGCTGAGGAGGCCGTATATAGGCAGCCAGCAGTGAGCAGGAGGGTCAGTTACACCTAGGAGCTCAGGGAGGGAAGACTGGTATCTTTGCAGCCTGAGGAAGGTCAGCAACATGGACAGGGCAGTGGCTAGTTTTGGAGAAGGAGCAACTGAGGGTGCGTCTACACTTACAAATTAAGTCGACTTAATTTAATCTGCATCTACACTGCATTTTCCTTAAATCAACTTAAGCAGGAGCTTAAGTCGATTTAAGGAAAATTAAAGTCGACTTTAATGGCTAAGTCAACTGTATTACGTCGATTTAGCCAATGTAGACGCAGATTAGCACTAAATCGACTTTAAGTTGACTTAAAGGGCTCCAGATCTCCCCCACTGCCCTCCCTGCCAGGGTGGCTAGTACAGGCAGAGCCTGGCGTGCCCCCCCACAGGGCAGGACAGAGCCCTGCCCACCCTGCTCCTATGCCCTGCCAGTGTCCCTGTCCTGCTCAGCACCCATTGTACCCAGTTACAATGGGGCAAATTTGGCAAGGGGTGCCCCCCCCCCCCCGCCACCGTGGAACAGTCCCAGGTTCACCTAGCCCCTACAAGTCAATTTAGGCATCCAGTGTGGACTAAGTCGATTTGGCAGGGTCTCCTTTAAGTCGACTTAATTTTTGAGTGTAGACATGCTAAGTCGACTTAGTAAAGTCGACTTATTTGGCCAAATGCAGACATAGCCTGAGAGCCCTGAGGTAAGGGCTGGACAGTGGACTGTGGCTGTCACTTGAGGAAGTGCCTAGACCAGGACTGCAGAATCCCTGAGAAGGGGAGAGACTACAGATTGTGATGTGGCCAGAGGGCTGTGTCATGAAGTGGCTGCTCAGTGGGGTTGAAGAAATGTGTTCCCAGGCAGAATATTTATGGCAGGCAACATACAAATGCTTGGGGGTGCTGGGACCTGCAGAGCTACTCTCCAGACTAACCAGCAGAAGGTGCTAGAGTGATGAGTGCAACCTTGTTACTGAGAACCCTGGGGGGGGGGGGGGGGAGTGTCTAAATCAGTGCTTCCCAATCTTTTTGGCTTGTGGGCCACAGATACCATTTCTGTAATACTGAAGGGCCACTAGTCTCTGACAGCAATCTCCTCCCCACAACTGCAGCCAGATGGAAGGAGTTCAACAAGGAGGCTGCCTTCCTCCTTGCTGATCTCCCATCTCTGTGGCTGTAGCAGGGAAATTGCATGCATCTTGCAGCCCCGAGTGCCCATGTGAGTCCCTAGGCAGTGGCTCCTTTCTGCAGTCAAAGGGATGGAAGATAAATGCTCTCCAGCACCTATGACCTAGGTGGAGCGCTTTGTTTTGCTCCCTGTTACAGCCTGGGGAAGGGGAATGCTGATCTCTCATCCATTGGCTGCAGCACGGAGCCTGCACTGGTCTTTTAGCCCCTCTGGGACTCCTCCTGGATCCTTAGGCGGTGGGTCCCTTGTGCAGCCAGCAGGATGGAAGCTGTGGGCCACTTTGAAAGTCCCTGCTGGCTACTTTTGGCCCCTGGGCAACAGGTTGGGAACCACTGATGTACATTGTATTTTTACCCTATGTTATGGCTTTTGAACCAAGGCTCCGTAATCCACAGTGCAGTGTACAGACCCAAGTCAAAGTAACTTATCCCAGAGTCCCTAGCACCTATCTGCCCCACCAAATGTGGCCACTCTAGACCTAGAACTGTGGTGTACTGTGGGAAGAATTTACTGCCCACCCTGCACATTATAGAAAGTTTGAAGAAGCTCACTTTGCTAAAGGCTTGATTGGTTCACTCTGCATTGCAACCCTAGGAGGCTCTCTGATAGCTTGTTGGCAGCTTGGTGATTAGAAGATTATGTCTTACCACTGACCTGAGTTGAGCTGTTTGAGAAAGGGGTTGGCTTCCATTTTCAACAGAGGGGATTGTAGATTGTTGCAATAGAGAGGACTAAGGAAATGGTCCCATGGAATTATGGGATACTTCAGACTGTCTCCCAGGACCCAAATCAAGGCATTGTGCCTATAACAAAAAGCAATAGAACTCAGACCCTGCATCTTAATTTGTGCTTGGACCTTCCAGCCCTGAAAGAATCTGAGACCTTGGGTCTGAGGCCTGGGTTAATGCAACTGCAGTGTAGTCACAAGGGGGGCGGGGGGTGGATTTAAATTTGAGCCCAGGCTAGGTAATGGGATTATGTTGCAGTGTGGATTATGTTGCGGTGTAGACATACATTATAGGGCTAAACCTTAAATGCACTCAGAAACCAAAGTTTGTCAGAATGTAAAAGGCCTACTTTCAATCTGGAGTTTCCCACTATTAGCATATGACACCAATGCTCTGTGCAATGGCCACCGATCGATTTTCATAACCAAGTGCTGATTATGAACTACAAAGCCCTAAATGGATTGAGACCTGCCTATTTGCAAGATTATCTCTTTCCCCATGAAATGCTGCCACAGCTGTGTTTGGTGGAGGCATCTAACCTGCAGTCTGCTTGGTTTAAAAACCAAAATATTCCATGTAAGGAGCTCTCATCTCTCAAATTCACTCTCCTAAATAACTCATATTCCTTGACCATTTGGGTAAGCAGCAAGGCTCATCTCCTTCCCCAGGCTTTTGAAAAGAAAGGAGAAGAGTAAGTGGTGGTATTTGTGCACTGAGAGTTAATATTTGCTGGTGGGATGATTTTTGTGTGTGTTTTTTACTGGTTGGTTACTTTCTGATTTTTGTGGAGGCACTACTTTGGGTTTTTTTTTTAAATATGTAGGAGTATGAGTGTATTTTTAATAAGTCTTAGGCAACTAGAGCTGTTGATAGGTTAGTTTTCTATGCATCTTAAATAAATAAATGCCTGCCACCCATGGAAATACATAAGCATGTTGCCACTGCAAAATATAAAACGTCCCTATAATTTTAATGTATAAACATGTTTCTCTTGGTCTCCATGGACAGATGAATGGATATGGGGTGTTCCCACACAATGCGAGACCTCTCATTTCGTTCTATAGCTGACTGCCACCTTCAACCTTTTTATACAGGACAACATCATCTTGGCCACAGAGGTTAATTCTCCTGTTGCTTGTAGCAGTTTAACATCAGTGTAACACTTTTGATTTCATTGAAGTTACTTCTGATTTACATTTATATAGCTGATAAGGGAATCAGTCCAATGAAAGCCAACAAAGTCTCATAGGCTGCATCTACACTGGTAAATTAAGTCGACTTAAGCTTGTTTAAGTCGACTTAATTTACCCTGCGTCTACATTACACTTTGCTTAAGTCGACTTAAGGAAAATAAAGTCGACTTAATGAAAATTAAGTTGACTTTATTAAACCTGCTTTTTACTTGACCTAAGGCTTAATTCGACTTTTTAAAGTCGAATTAAGCCAGTGTAGACATGGGATAGCCCTAAGTCGACTTAGGGCTACCCCGGACAACATCATGCCCTCCCTGCCTGGGGGGGGCACAGAAGGGAGCCTGGCATGCCCCCCAAAGGGCCCGTTGTGTGCCAGCTGATATGGGCCCATTGTGTCCTTAATGGCTCATCAGTTTACTCCCTGGGCCCATTGTAGCTGGAAAATTCCTAAACATTAAGGACACAATGGTTTGACACACCCTCTCAGACATTTCTATAAAATCACACAAGTTAAAGTATAGATAGAACACCAAATTCCTATCTAAACTAACTTCTAATCCAAATACAATTCCTAGACATAAACTGTATAATCATTCCCAGCAAATTACTACCTTTCTATTGATACCAAACATGACATAGCTCCTATGGATTATAGAGCATTTAGGATATATGAATAGGAAATAATATCATAAATGCTTCCCTAAATCCAGACAGCATCACACCTTGCCCACATGCCAGGGTCCCTGTCCCCCTTTGCCCCATTGCACAGAAGGGTTGCCCCCCCACCACCATGGACCTGCCCAAGGTCACCCTAGCCCCTAGAAGTCGACCTAGAGCATCCAGTGTGGATGATCTAGGTCGACTTTGTAAGTTCCCCTTTAAGTTAACTTTAATTTTAAGTGTAGACACACTAAGTCTACTTAGTGAAGTCGACTTAGTTAAAATCGACTTAAAAGTGCAAGTGTAGATATAGCCATAGGGACTAATTCATTCCTCAGCAAAGGTATGGCAGGAAAGAAAGTGGCATCTCATCTCTCAACTACAGACAATCAAAGAGATCCGCTTCCAAGCATAGAATTTAGCATCTGTGATTATAATGTAACATGCGAAGTGGCTCTATGTCTGACAGCTAGACTCCAGGTGTGTCGCTCTTTATCGAGAACTAAAATCCATTCAGAAACCCTACAGATTATTCAACAACAAAAGAGACATCTAGAATGATATGCTGGTACAGCAGAAGCTGCACTATAGCTTAAGTTGTGTTACAGAATTTGGTTTGTTTAGCAGGAATTTTAAAGATTTATTTCATAAAAATCCGACTCAGCAGTTGTAATGAAAGGAACTTGAGTGGTTCTGGGTTTCAGCTTGTGCCCAATAAACTAGCTAATGAGCTCTGACTGGGTATGTCTACACTATAATTTAGGTCGACTTAAGGACCCTTAAGTCGATCTAAATTACTCCATGCCCACACCGGGCTTTCATTAAGTCAAGTTAATGAAAGCTTAAGTTGATTTAGTAAATGCTTCTACTTAGGTCAACTTAAGCCTTAAGTTGACTTCTAAGTTGACTCAAGGACTGTGTGGATGGAGAGTAGCCCTTGAGTCAACTTTATTAAGTCGACTTAATGCCAGCGTGAATGCCTATGTCCAATATTAAGTCAACTTAAAAAAGTCGACTTAAAAGGAGCCACTTTGTTAAGTCGACTTAATAATGTCGACTTTAAGTCGACTTAAATTCGACCTTATTAAGTCAACTTAACAAAGTTGACTTAACTTTTGCTAGTGTAGACATACCCACTGTATGCCTGTACTCCCTGCATGGACAGAAGAGCCAACAAATCATCATTTAAGCCCTATAGCAACAGTGGCAATGACTGTTCAATGTGTTCCATGCCTGCAGCTGCACCAGACCTGCTTTCTGTATTACTCCTTGCTCCAACCTATGTCTGTTCCCTTCCAACCTATTCTCAAGGACTATGGCAAGTTAGTTCGAATTAAGGAAGCTTAATTTGAACTATTTTAAGCCTTGGCCAAGCTGGGCTTTCATTAGTTCGAATTAAGGGCTTCCTTAATTTAAACCAATAAATTTGATTATACCTTTCGAACTAACCCTTAATTCGAACGAGTTAGTTCGAATTAAGTCAATGTGGCCATGTTAGTTTGAACTAACTGCTTAGTTCAAACTAATCGGCACATTGAGCTTAATGCAACTGACTAATTCGAACTAAGCAAGTGCCATGCATGCAATAAGTTAATTCAAACTAACTAAAATTAGTTCGAATTAGTTAGTTCGAATTAACTAATTCGAACTAACTTTGGTAAGTGTAGACATAGCCAAGGGGTGCATCTACATTTACAAGTTAGATGGACTTAAGGTGGCTTAAGTCGACCTACACAAAGCCGCATCCACACTGGGCTTTCCTTAAGTCAATTTATGCATTTCCTTAAGTCAATTTAAGGAAAAGTTAAGTTGACTTAATAGCACCTCGTTTTAGGTCTACTTAATGCTTAAATCAACCTTATTAGGTCAACTAAAGCCAATGTGGATGGGGATTAGCGCCTAAATCAACCTTATTAAATTGATTTAAAGCAGTAAGTGGACTTAATAAGGTCGACAAGGGGCTACGTCTACACTAGATAAGTTAAGTTGACTTTGTTAAGTATAGACATAACCTACCTTCCTTTGAACCCCCTGACTGCTTGTCCTGATCACTGGTTTGTCTCCTGACCACCAGTTCTATGCTGACTGCTGGCTCCAACCACTTACTTGTCTCCTACTCATGACATCCATTTTGTTCTGACTTCTGCCTATGAATGTAGTCCTGACTATGACTCCATTTCTACCCTCCAGCTCTGTGTGAATGCTAGGCAAGATGCCTGTTGTGATTATAGACCACACTACCTGCACTCCAGTATGTAACAGTTAAGGTAGAATAACTTTCAAATACAGTAGAACCTCAGAATTACGAACAACAGAGTTACCAACTAACTAGTCAACCACACCGCTCATTTGAAACAGTCCCAGAAGAGCCTTAAAATGAAGACTATTATCTTGTGTTTGACAATGGAGAGCCAGTGGAAAGATGCAAACAGAGCAACTGACCTGATCAAAATGGCTAGCCAGGAAAACTGTGTTTACAGCAGCATTTTGAATTGATGTAAATGGAACAAAATGGTATTTGCCAAAGGTAGAAAGGAGGTTGTCACAGTCGACAAGTGACAATGAGGGGTTGGGTGAGAGATTCAACTGTGAAATTGGAAAGGCAAAGTTTGATTTTTCGAGATGCTGGAGAGAAAGAAGCAGCAAGATTTAGACACCTCATGGATATGGGCCTAGAGAGAGAGCAAATATTGAGACAATGTCCAAGTTATAGGCTTGAGTGATTGATGTCAGTGAATCAAATTTTAAGTAAAAAGGTCAACTTTTTTTTTTAAGTAAACAGAGAAAAATTAGTGATGCCATTCTTTTTGCTTATTTTGTTAGCGATAAGAACTTTTTTCGCACAGCTCATATCTTGCTGTAAGAGCACAGGAATGGAGCCAGGATGGCTGTGTTCTATATCAATATGCTTCCTGTGTTCCTTTAAATCAAGTCACTTCCTGTTTCTAAGCCTCTTTTTCTCTATCTTTAAAATGGGGAGGCGGATAAGTCTTGTGGCTTGATTAATTTATTTGTAAAATGCCATGAATTACCTAAGTATATATAAGTTTTAGAAATGTATAATATTTTGTCAGTTGGAAGACTTTATGGATACCTTCTGTTAGAATATAGATATTTAGACTTACCTGTAAAGGTTTATGATTGTTTAAGTATATTTTTATCACTTAGCCTGTGATTGTGATTCTTTGTTTCTATACCCAGTTATCTGTTTATGGGCCTTCTGTCACTGCGACAGTCTGAGGCCTTGTACTTTGGTTAAACAAAAACAAGCAGCAGAGACAGCCGTACACTGGGAAGCTCGCCGTCATATCCATATATTCCAAACAAATTACATTAAAATAAAGCAATACTAAGCTATTAAGAAGGCGATCCAGCTGAACATCTCCAGGTCAAGGAAAGATCCTAGAATGTTTAAAGAAAATTTTTTTGGACAGTATTATGTCTGTTTTTTAAACACGTCTCAACAACTGTTATTGTAGAATCTACATTTTATGTTGTTTGGTTACTATGATATCCACTTTTCTGATAAGTGATCAGAAAGAAATTATCTTCTCTGTTGCACAATTAATTGTAATCAGTTAGGCTATGTCTACACTTACTAAAGTTAGTTCGAATTAGATAATTCAAACTAACTAATTCGAACTAATTTTAGTTAGTTTGAATTAACTTAATTTGAACTAGAAAAAATTAGTTCGAACTAAGCAAGTGCCATTCATGGCACTTGCTTAGTTTGAATTAGTGAATTGCATTGAGTTCAATGGGCCGGTTAGTTCAAACTAAGCAATTAGTTCGAACTAACATGGCCACACTGGTTAATTTGAACTAACTAGTTCAAATTAACCCTTAGTTCAAATAGCATATTCAAATGTATTAGTTTGAATTAAGGAAGACCTTATTTCGAACTAATGAAAGCCTAGTGTAGCCATGGCTTAAGTTAGTTCGAATTAAGCTTCCTTAATTCGAACTAACTTGCCAGTGTAGACATAGCCTTAAGGTGGTGGGGAATGATTGGTTAGAGAACCATGTTAGGATTGTTTAAAGAATTATCTTGTAATATTTTAAAGAAAATGATTAGTTAAGATAAACTATAAAACTGACGACAAACAGGAAGTAAAGTGGAAGGAAAGAAAATTACTGATGTAAAGAATTAGGATTCTTGCTTGATTACTCCTATAATCCCATAGTATTTCCGGCTGCTGGTCTCTGGACTTCCGCTTCTGTCAGTGAACCAAGAATTGAGGGTGGGCGGGGGATGGCTGACACCTTCTATGCAACCTACTTGGTATTTGAAAAAAGGGCAGAATTTAGTCTATAAAAGCATTATATTTCAGAATTTGTCATTTACACTGTGGCGATCAAACATATGTTTCAGTAGATAACTGATCTGGTTTAATATTCACAAAAGGTTCGGTATCGGTAGGAAAAGAATGCTGGGAAACAGGCAATAAGGTTATAACTACATATGGTTGGTCAGTTTTCATATAATGAGTATTTGGGTAAAGATTACTTAGGGATCTATTCTGCTAGCATTATTTATTCATGTACCTGGTAAAAAGTCTTATTGAAATCAATGGATTTACTGACAAAACATGGAATTACTCAATATAACCATGGTGGGAGAATCAAGCTTTTTAATAAGCAAAACCACATTGTAATACCATCTAGCAGTGTGCCTGTAGCTGAACACTCAATATTTGATAGTAAAGCAAATGGAAACTATAATTTGTGAAGCAATAAAACATACAGGTGTCACACCACAGGCTATATTTCTTCTCAGGAACCAATAAAATGAATCATAGTTCATCAGAACATGGTATGAGTCCCCTTTCATCATGAACGTAGCTGTTTTGGCACCAGGAGTTGTGGTTTTCGAATAGGAGCACTAATGCATTATAGGCAAAACTATCAGACCCTGCAGCATCTAAACTGTTAATACAAGGGAAAGCTATTGCAGGACTAGTAGACACATTCTATAAATGAGTAGTCATGTATTTCACACTTAAAAACATTCCAACCAGTACCTTATATTGGCTTTAGGCCTAGTGTAGTGTGTAGGCATCATGTGTATGAGGAAATGTCTGGTGTCCTAATGATAAAGATTATGTTTCTGTGCTGATTCACTTATTTTTAACCACAATGTGTAAATGATGTGTTTGCTCAGACACACAGACTTGTCCTTTAGTGACTCCATTCTTGTCTCTTTGAGGATCCAGGAGTAGGACAATAGCTTGTCTACACCGAGGGATCCCTTGTGTAGAGTACCACAGGGTCTTATTCTGTCACTCCTCCAGCACTACATGAACTCAATACTATCAGTGTGCCTGTCACACACAGCTCTATATTGTTATTTTCTCAGATCCAGGGGATGAGATAGATTTGCTTTTCTAAAGTCTAGCACTGCCTGAGGCTGATATAAGATCTAGGTGGCTGAAGCTTAGCACAGATTGGAGAGAAAAAAATATTGGTAACCTGAAGGAAATTTTGAAGGAAAAATCCATTGCTCCTCTGGTATTTTGTGTCTTTGTTACTTAAATTCAGTGTGGGGTGTGTGTCTTATTGAGCTGTTGACAGCTTCTAAATATTGAAATAGCTAGTAGGGACCAGGTGTGCTTTTGCCACCTATCTATAGTAGGCAAGAAATGTACATTTTATTTCAGATGTGGCCATCATTAGTTATTGGTGCCTTTTGTCCAGCCATATTGGATTAATGAATTGAACTCAGCCACTTCAGCTACCGCAAAATGGGTGGTAGTACTTTCTACAGGAAGCACATTATATTTGTGCTGTACAGACTTTGCTAGCCTCAGATTTATTTCTGGTTGCCTTTCAGTTTTCTTTTATCCATAAACCTGTTCCTGGTTTGGATCCCACAAAGATATCAAGGAAAGTGAATTTGAAGTGGGTCAGCTAAACTCCATTTAAAATCTTTTATGAACACCTTCCTTCAAGATTAAAATGCCCTTAATTGGATTTAGTTTAGTTCACTTCTAAATTGAATTAAGGTCATTTTAATTCTGAACAACAGCATCCACACAGGGATTTAATGTGATTTAACTATTCCACTTCAAATAAACGTCTTAAATTAATTTTCTATATATCCTTATATAGACCAGCTCTTTGAGCAGCTGACAACAAGGTATTTGTGATGACAGCTGGTAGTACTAGCTCCATGATTAGAGTGGTATATAAGCCTGATTTGTCCCTAGCTTATTATTTACTTCTATTGCATGGATCATCCTGTAGGTGAGTATCCTCAACCCCTGGAAATCTTTCTTCCCATCCCAGTATCCGGACCAGCAGAAATGGAGCTTGTTAGCCTCTGGAGCTTGTTACAAAACCCATCTGTTTACCTCGGGTTTTTAGTACCATGAGGTACATCTATATTGGAGGCTCTGTTAAGTTGACTTAACCAAGGTCTACTTAAAGTCGACCTTGTTAAGTTGACTTAGAGACTCCTCAGCCCTGCATCCACACTGGTAGGTGCTAGGTCAATGGCGGAGTGGCCAGGAACTCTGCGAGGGAGCCTGGAGGCCAATTAGGTTGACTTAAGGGCTATTCCACATCTACACTGGCCTAAGTCAACTTAATAAGGTCAACTTAAGCCTTAGGTTGACCGTAAGAGGTGGTGTTATTAAGTCTACTTACGCAAGCGCTTAAGTCAAATTAATAAGTGCCCAGTGTGGACCAGTGGTCTGTAGGTCGACTTAACCATCCTTAAGTCGACCTAAGGCTCCAGTGTGGACATACCCATGGTGAGATGAATAGGAGGAGTCCCAGGTTCTGAAGGTTGAAGAGAGTTCCAGTGTTGATATCTGGGTCAAGAGTATTTTGTGTGTTGTACTTTGAAAGGTTTATGCACTAAGTGCTTGAGTAAGGATTAATAACTAAATATTTTTGTACATGAACAGTATTTTTATCCTTCCCTTCCCCACCCTAACAACCACCATTTGCAGGACTTGTAATAATACAAGTAATGTTTGCACTTAGTCTCAAGAATTATATTAATTACTTACTGTACTTGACTGCTACTCAATTAGCTAGAATTGCTGGTGCTTTATCTTTGACTTGTCATTCATTGTTCTACTGGAAAGAGAATACAAGATACATTGATTTCTTTTACAATAGACAGGAACCTAGTCACCCTGAAGCTAAATTGCCTGAACATTAAATATCTCAAATATTTTTATAATCTTTAGGGGAAAAGCAATCAAAATTTAAAGCTATGTTTGGACAAATTCTGTGTTCAAGGGTAAAGCTGGACTCCCTTCAATAAAGCCATTGGCTTCAGTAGATTTACAGATTTCTGCTGATATAACAGACAAGAAAATTTGGCCCATGGGCTCTGCTCTAGTAAAATCAAAGAGTGCTTCTCAAGAAATGAGTGAAGTGCTATATGGGAAATGTGCCAAAAAACCAATATTGTTTATAATACAACTGCCACTTAACATATCCAAGTGCCACATAAAAAAAATAATCCAAATATCTTGTATCTTGAGAGAACAGAAAGTAGCAAAAAGTAACATTGTGGAACTATAAATAAATAAGGAAACGGGGGGTATTAGATATCATAAAGGTAGCTGGTGACTTTCATCAGTTGATGGTTTCATTTTTTTTTCCAATTTTGATGTTTTCTAGAAATATATTCAACTTAATTTGGACTGAGGGTCTGGCATTTATATTCAGAACACTATTCAAACCCAGTATTTTAACCTTTTTTCATATTTATTGATCTTCAGCATTCATCAGATCATATGAGAGCACAAACAGTATCATGGCATGGTTTATATAAGCCTAATATGCACTACGTTAATGAAGCTACATCTAGATCTTTATTAATCTGTTTACTCTGTTTAACACTAACATAGAAAAAGTGTGAATGAGCTTCATTTTTGCATTATGCCTATCCCAAACATAAAGCTGTGTTCCTGCTTAACTGGCTCACGACCTATGTGAGCATCATTGTGTTGTATATATGCAGTCTGACCTTACCTATGAAACCATAACTTTTTTTAGAAATGCATTGATGCAGTTTTCTTCAGGAAAGTTTCTTAGTTACAAGATGGAATTTGGAGAGGAAAAGTGCAGCCCACCAGCTAATAGCCAGTGTTCAAAGCACTCAGAGGAGAGATGGACTACTGTGTTGCTTAAAGTCTTTGATCTGCTTGATTCAGAGCAGGAACCTGAGTCTGGGCGTCCCATATCCCAAATAAGTGCCTGATCTATTTGGCTATTTAGGGGTCCTGTCTCTTGCTCTCATTTTGTTCAAGAAAAAATTTGAAAGGGTTTGGTTTTGTTCCACTATCAGAATGGAAACATACCAAAACTTTAAGATTTTTCACAAAAAAAAATTGTCTTCTAGCCTTCCCTTGTTACAACTATTCCACCATAGGTGAATGCATAAGTAGGATTTCCTCTGGTGGCTCCTAGGCTATGTCTACACTTGTGAATTTAAGTCAACTTTAAGTTGACTTTGTTAAGTCGACTTAGCATGTCCACACCTAAATTTTAAGTCGACTTAGGGGGGAACTTACAAAGTCGATCTAGTGCGTCCACACTGGACACCTAGGTTGACTTCTAGGGGCTAGGTGGACCTGGGAGAGGTCCACAGTGGCAGGGGGGGCACCCCTTGCCAAGTGCCAGGGGGCTCAGCCTTTGCCCCATTGCACTTGGTACAATGGGGCAAAGGGGGACAGGGACCCTGGCAGGGCATAGGGGCAAGGTAGGCAGGACTCTTCCCTGCCCTGTGGGGGGGCATGCCAGGCTCCCCCTGTGCTACCTTGCCCTGGCAGGGAGGGCAGTGGGGGAGTCCTGGAGAGCCCTAAGTCGACTTAGAGTCGACTTAGGGCTACTCCAGGTCTACACTGGCTTAAGTCAACTTTAGAAAGTAGACCTAAGCCTAAAGTCGACTTTAAATGAGGTTTAATGAGGTAAAGTTGACTTAATTTTTCTTAATTCGACTTAAGCAGCTTGCTTAAGTCAACCTAAGGAAAATGTAGTGTAGATGCAGAGTAAATTAAGTCATCTTAAGCAAGCTTAAGTCGACTTAATTTACAAGTGTAGACGCACCCCTAGAGTGTTGAACTCCTTCCCTTTGATAACTGTCTATACATCTGAAACTTACCTTTTTCGAAAGCTGTAGAGTTCATTTTATGATCACTGTTCAGCCTCTGCACTTTTTCTACTGCTGTCTAATTCTTTTGGATTTGGGTGTTACACTTCATATTAGGATCTTTTATACACTAGACACTTTATAAATAAAATTTTGATTCATGTTCAGTCTTGAATATTGTTAATCCTAGACATATCATGAGTCATTTTTATCTGTATATCCTCTTTCTGAAGTAACATGAATGAGAACTGTGTGCCCGCCTCTCCTCTCTCACCAGTTTTGAAATTAATATAGGACACTAGGGTAAAAGGCGTTATTGCTTACGCAAGTCCTTTTTAGCAAGAAGAGAGTCTGCACCAATTGTTCAGATATACGTCAGTAAGGCTATGTCTACACTAGAAAAGTTAAGTCTACTTTGTAAAGTCAACTTTAATAAGGTCAACTTTAAGTCGACTTAAAGTCGACCTTATTAAAGTGGATTTAACAAAGTGGACTAAGTTGGCTTAGCTTTAAGTCGACTTAGTCCACTTTGTTAAGTCGACTTCACCACCGTTTAGTCAACTTAATAAAGTCGACTCAAGGGTTACTCCATGTCCACACCGTCCTTAAGTCAACTTAAGGGTTATGTCGACTTAATGAGTGGTAGTAACAAAGTTGACTTAAGCTTTCATTAAGTCTACTTAAGGAATTTCTTAAGTCCACTTAATGAAAGCCTAGTGTGGACGTAGCTTAATTTAAGTCAACAAGTCGCCAGTGTAGACATAGCCTAAGTGATTAACACTGTTCCATGGGAGTCAAAGGAAAACTCTGTTCAGTTTCTGAAATAGTCAATACAACAATTATTTCAATTGACAAATGAAGCAACATGACAGGATCCATCAACAGGATTTGTCAAAGCTAAAATTGTGGCTGGAGCCATAACTTTTCATAAAACCCTTAATGAGAAGGACTCTTTCAGAGAGTCAGTCGGAACCATGGCAATCATCTAGCTTGATCTCCCCTATAACACAAGCCACATAACTTCCCCCACAATAATTCCTAGAACTTGTAATTCCTAGAACTGATCTTGATTTAAAAATTGTCAGTAATGGATAATCCACCACCACTTTTAGTAAATTGTTCCAATGGTACACTGGCCTAACTGTTCTAAATTAAATAAATAAATAAATAAATAAATAAATCTTGCAACCTTATAACCAGTTTGAATTTGTCTAGTTTCAACTTCTAGCCATTGGATCCACTTATGCCTTTCTCTGCTAGACTAAAGAGCTCATTATTAAATAATGGGATGTTAGTTGTCTTTACATGTTTTGATGCCAGTGCTGCCTAATATAGAGTGTTTAATTATTCCTTGCCTCTTTAAGGTTTTTGGTTTGTTTTTGGTTGTTTTGAAAGCACACAAGCAAATAATTCTTCAATCAGCAAGAGGCTATAAAGTATTCTGCTACCTGGTGTCCTGATAAACCTTTCAAAAACATCATGGCTAAAAAGTTTGTGTGTATGATGGGTTTTTTAATGAAGTAAAAAAAAATCCATTAGAGAACACTTCTGCAGTTGGAACTTATGAAAATAAAATTAGTCCTGAAAATAAGTTTTGGATTTATGTTTTAGGGTTTTTCACTTTCTTCCTCCCCTCCCACCCCACAAAAAAAAGACCCCAAGCATAATCTTTCATAACCAGCTAAAGGTATACTTTCATTTAGAATACTAAGTTGACATTTCATTTAGCTTTTGCTTGCAAAATGTAAACATGCATTTGCTTTATTTTAGAATGGTCTCCAACATGGATGTTTGCTGGAATCAGTCAGCTAGTGATATTTTTAATCCAGTCAACATTTATTGTGGGGCTTTAGTAACTATTTTTAAGTATACGAAATTATAGCTTCATTGTGCTGCCTGTCTAAGCTTTAAGATTCTCCCATCTATATTTTTTCTCTTGTGTTGTCACATTAGGGATGTTTTGTGCTTTCAGTAAATATCACTTTGAAGTTTTGAAAATATACTGCTTCTTTGAAAAAAGATGGAACAGATGGAAACTTTACTTCTTAAATGAATAGCTACAATTTTCTTCAGGGCACAAAATAGTATCGTGAACTTGGCTGAGAGCTTCGGAAGCTTCCAGAAGCTCTTTCTTAGGTGGCAAGAGGATTGAATTCAAAATTTGGTTCATAAAATGGTCACAAATCCCTTTGCATTTTTCCTCTTTGAAGAAAGTACAGTTGCTTCTGATTCACGTGACCTTTTGGATTAAACTATTAAGAGACAGATTTTAAACGACAATACATTTTCTTGTTAACTGCTCGAATTTCAGTGCAGGCACAGCAAACAATTTTGACTAATCCCAACAGACATTACTTTGCCCAGCAAGTCACCAACTCTTACAGTTCAGACTGATGAAAAAGCACTGTGAAGGAGTTAGTGATGTGTGCTGCCAAACTTATTTTAATGAAGGCACAAAATACTGTTGTGTTTTTAAATAGCATTCTGCATTCCTAAAAGGATGAGTTAAATAAATCCTATATATCCTAAGCCAAAGAGAAGTATAACTGACATTTTTTCTTAGTGTATGTTAATGAAAATTATAACACATCCTTGTCAGTGTCTTTATTGATCTATGTTCAGAACATACTTGTATCTTTGGGACAGAGACACCAATTTTGGTGCTTTCATATTGTTTTAATTTAAGTTTCAGTGCTAAAACTCATCTATATTATAGGTTTTTGAAACAGTTCCCAGCCCTGACAGTTAGCTATAAATTAATAGGAGTCATACTTGCTTGTGTGGGAAAGTATGTACAATAGCCAGGAGCAGATAGCAGAAATCACATCTCTGAATAACTGGCTATTTGTAAAATGTGTAGACCATTGCAAAGCTTTGTAATGAGTTGCTTACACTGGCAGCACAGTCATGGTGTTATTAGTACAAAGCATAACTAGTATATGTAGTTTAATGAGAAAAATAACCTCTCAAAGTCGTTTGGAAAGCAATCCTAAAAAGACTAATTATCCCTGGCCCCGTCTCACAAGCAGCCTCTCTTCTTTCCCACATTTTAACTATTCTATCAATCTTGGCATAGGTCCCACCCTTGTAGAGTCTGCATCCACAAAATACCCATTAACATAAGACATATTTATATAATTTGGTGTAACTTCAGCATCATTAGAGTCTCAAAATATGTACCACCCCATGAAACATCATGTGTATGGCATACAGTAAGATGAAGCTCTAAGGGTGCATCTACACTGGCAAGTTAAGTTGATTTAAGGAGGCTTAAGTCGACTTTGACCTAAACAAAGCCACATCCACACTGGGCTTTTCTTAAGTCAACTTAAGCACTTCCTTAAGTCAACTTAAGGAAAGCTTAAGTCCACTTAATAACACCTGGTTTTAGGTCAATTTAAGCCTTAAATTGACTCCTTAAATTGACTTAAAGCCAGTATAGACAGGGATTAGCACCTAAATCAACCCTATTAAGTTGACTTAAAGAGTTAAGTCGACTTAATAAGGTCGACAAGGGGCTAAGTCTACATTAGAAAAAGTTAAGTTGACTTTGTTAAGTTAACTTAATAAGGTCAACTTTTAGTTGACTTAAAGTCGACCTTATTAAGTTGACTTAACAAAGTTGACTTAACTTTTCTAGTGTAGACATAACCTTAGAAATGTGGGGCCCTGGAATCTCATGCTCATGGGTTCCCTCTCCTATTTCACTTTATTTACACAAGAATTACAGATGTTTGTGGGTGCCTCTGGGCTGAGGTACAATTGTCCCCCTTTTCACCTCTCTCACCAGTAACATACAGAGAAATACACATGTACCCTGGTAAAGCTTAAACTAAGGTGTAATGTTTGGCTTAATCTCCCCTAGGGAATTGTAGATAAAATATCCAGCCAACACCAGTGCTGTAAACCATAACTTCTGGTGTTTTTAATACTGTGTCTATTAACCCTGCTCCTCTACCCACACCAGGTTTCAGTGTCACAGTGGCCCCAGAAACCTGGGAGCCCTTTTTTTAATCAGGGTACCCACTAGAGTTATCAAATCAGTTGAATTTTGATGGCACCAGTAGCATTTTCTTTCTGCACTGCCAGAGTACAGACAAAAAACCTAAAGCTCTGTGCTACTTTACACTACCTGAGGATCTGGCTCAGTAAGACTTGAGCTAGACAATGGTTAGGATGGAACATAAGCCTTCTCTGTATATCTTATTCACCAGTTCTAGTCAGTTGTACACAATGAAAGGGTATCATCAAAACACTGTATTAATTTTTTTTCATCCATCAATAAATAATGGTTAGTACAGCCTTCACTGAAGTATATATAAGAACCATATCTTAAAAGGAATACCCAACCATAAGTGACCACTTTAAAATATCTCCAGGATCAGCATCATTTTGTGCAACTATTAACTCAAGTGACTAGCAAAGACTAGATCCAGTCCGTGTGTGTGTGTGTGTGGACGTACACTTAAAATGAATTTTGTTTCTCTTATACTGAAAATCTGTTTTAAAATGTACAGTATAGCAAAAATGTAAGACTCATACTGTAACCAAATTGCTTGTATTCTCAGATGTGTTCCTGGTAATACCAAACCATAGTTGAATGCTAGAGTCTAGTTTACCAAAGTAGAGTGCCCAAATCATCCAAAAGAGTGTCGTGCAATAGCTAATTCATAGAATCATAGAATATTAGGGCTGGAAGGGACCTCATGAGGTCATCTAGCCCAACCCCCTGCTAAAAGCAGGACCACTCCCACTAAATCATCCCAGCCAGGATTTGTCTAACCAGGCCTTAAAAGTTTCCAAAAATGGAGATTCCACCACCTCTCTGGGTAACTCACTCAGTGCTTCACCACCCTCCCAGTAAGAAAGTTTTTCCTAATACCTAACCTAGACCTCTCCAGCTGCAACGTGAAACCATTTCTCCTTGTTCTGTCCTCTGTCACCACTGAGAATAACCTACCTCCCTCCTGTTTGGAGCACCCCTTCAAGTAGTTGAAGGTTGCTATCAAATCACCCCTTAGTCTTCTCTTCTGCAGACTAAATAAGCTCCCTTGGAAACTCTTTTATATCCTGACATCTTCCCTGCTGACTATCCATAGTCATCATCATGCTCTCATAAATAACATTCACTCTCTGCATACACAAAACTGCAACTTAAAAAAATAATAAAAAAAAAAAAAATTACATTGTCCATATATATATGTTTGAGTCCCTACTGGGTAAATATCTACCCTGCAAAAATCTGAAGAACCTATCTGCTTTCACAAAGTAACAAACTCCTTCAAAATAACAAGGCACATAAAATCAAGAAAGGTAAAGAGGAAGGTGAAAGAAAAATCCTCTTTTCACACTATTAGCTACAAGAAACAGCTGCTCAAGCTAAGAGACAATTGGAGCTCCTCTGCAAACTTTGCTACTAGTGTAAATCCTTCCCAAATGCTGGTTATTAATTCAAAAACTCCTCGGTTGGAACAGCATGAATTTTAGGATGGAGACAAATAAAATCTAAAGCTTCCAAGGAGAAGCACTTAGAAACTGGGAAATGACAAAGTTTTAACTCTGACCCCTAATGTGTATGATGGGGCTTACCTAAATGAACATTTAGTGCACAGCACTATAGTATGCTGCAGATTTAAATGTGAGCTTGCCATGCACTGTTTCTCTAGACAAACCTTAATATCATAGACAACAGTGTCTTGTGGCACTTTTAAAGACTAACAGATTTATTAATCGCATGAGC
>ML686135.1:1225834-1280893 GCA_007922175.1 Pelusios castaneus | reverse complement strand
GATTAATAAATCTGTTAGTCTTTAAAAGTGCCACAAGACTCTGTTGTCTTTCTACAATAGACTAACACGGCTACCCCTTTGGAACTTAATATCATAGTATTTAACTACATGATCACATATAAGTGGGACTTATTTTGAACTTTCATATTCCATTAATACTGTTGTAGGGCCTGATGTAAAGCTTATGAGTCAATGGGAATCTTATCATGGATTTTAATGACTTTTTGTATCAAGTTCTCTAAAGGACAATATCATTTTCAACTTTAATCTTAATTTCTTTAGTATGAGACTATCCTTAGCTTTTAAAAGTGGAGGATGGGGGACCCAATGTGTCATGTTACTCACAGACTCTAGGGTCAGAAGGAACCATTATGATCATCTAGTCTGACCTCTGCACAATGAAAGCCACAGAACCTCACCCACGCACTCCTGTAATAAACCTCTAACCTATGACTGAGTTAGTAAAAGCCTCTAATCATGGTTTAAAGACTTTACAGTACAGAGAATACACCAACAAGTGAGCCATACCATAGCCCATGATACAGAGGAAGGTGACACCCCCCTTCCCTGAGGCTTTGCCAATCTGCCCTGGGGGGAAATATGGCAATCAGTTAAACCCTGAGCATGTGGGCAAGACTGACTAAACAGACACTAAAGAAAGAATTCTTTGTAATGAGTCAGAACCCACTCCACATCATAGGCCATTGCCATATCTATTACCAGTAGTCAAAGATCAGTCAATTGCCAAACTAGACTGTTCCATCATACTATCCCCTCCAAAAATTTATCAAGCTCAGTTTTGAAGTCAGCTAGATTTTGTTTTGCCCCCACAGCTCCCCTTGGAAGGCTATTCCAGAACTTCATTCCTCTGATGGTTAGAAACCTGCATCTAATTTCAAGTCTAAACTTCCTGATGGCCAGTTCATATCCATTTATTCTTGTGTCCACATTGGTGCAGAACAATTCCTCTCCCTCCCTGGTATTTGTCCTTCTCATATATTTATAGAGAACAATCATGATCGAAGAAACCAACATGACCACAGCTCCTTGTAGAAACAAAGGTGCCAGGCTAGGCTTTATTGCAACATAGTGAAAAGGCTATCTCTGAGAGACCTGCTGAGGGTGGGTTACTGTTGTTGGGCAGATTAGTGACCCACAACTGGAAACTTCCAGAAGCAGGGAGTGGTAGCAATTTGAGCATGCTCCACAGTGTACCCTGCATGTGTGATGTGATGTTGTCAGTCAGATGACTGGAGAGCAGCCTGAGCAGACAGCAGGCAGGAGCTGCCTTGAAAGGAGACCATGTGCTCAGTGTTCTGGAGAGGAGCTGAGCCAGGAGTGAACAAGATGTTTTCTCCATGTAAAGGAGTCATTTGCGACAGACCTTGCAGACATGCATATGGGACTGAGGGCTGGTTGCAGAGGAGAAGAGAGAGCCTGCATGTAATGCTACAGAGGATCCCAGCAAAGAAAGAAGAGGACAGCTATTTCTTGCCACTCAAGCTTCCACACTGGAACAGAGACTGTAGCTGAGAGTTGGGTGAACTCCACACAGACTTTGGGACTCTTGGATATCTTTCATGCAAGGGATTGTTCTTGGTGAATTGTAGTTTGTTTTCTTAGGATAAGGTTCATTTAGTTAGTAGTTAATAAAGTTCATTGTTATGTTTGTTTTAGTAGTATTTTAATGTGTGAGTGTAGCTCTGAGCAAGCTTCGCCGTGAGTCCTGTACAGACTGGATCCTGGGTCTCCAGCTGCTTTCCCCATAGGGGTTGGGATTGATTTCTGTGGGGCACTGGAGAAGGGCAACTAAATGAATTTAGGCCACCCGAAGGTTACAATAACACAATGGCAAACAATCCATCTCAACAGATTTGTTGGCAGCATTCATACTCTCAATACAATGGAGCAGCTCAACTGACAGCAGGACTCTCCATCACCCTCTTTGGCTGCACAAAATCTGGGCTCTCAGGCTCCTGCTTGGACCTACTTACTCAGTCTGCTTGGGGGTTTGGGGTACGAATTTACCTTGATTGGTTCACGCACCTCTTTTCTGATGCCACCCATAATTTTGATAGGTCCGCGCATCACTGAACTTCTCTATCCATCAAGGTGTCAGATTTGATCAAAACATTATCCTTAGATGTGGCCAGAACATTCCCGTCAGGTCTGACCAAAATATCACCTTTATCTCCTTGGCGTTAGGTTGACCCAATGCCTCCTACCTTGCAGGTACCTTTCCACTCTTGCTGTAGCTGCGATTGACTTCTTGCCAATTTCTGTGATGTCAAACTACTCCCATCACCTTGACCATTTATCCAACTTAGGCCTGCTGGTTTGATCTGCTTCACTAGGCCTTAACCCTTATTCCTGCCAGTTTCTACTTGTCTTTTTAATTTAACCTTTTACTTTCTCCTACAACTTGAAGTGAAAAAGTACTTTTCTAACTATCTCTTAGAGTTTCATATTGCTGCTCATCACCATAATCTGAGGTCCTTCCATATAAAATCAATAGCAATAGTAAAGTCCAAGGTGGACTCAGGGAGTCTTTAGTACTTCTCCCTTTACTGGGACAGCACTCTGTTTGAGATAGCTTTGTGTCTTTGGGGAGGGGGGCAGACTGAGAGATGTTTAGGACCAAATGGAATATTTGAACAGTGAATGTAATTTATGGTAGAAAAGCTTTCACTCAGTTATGAGCATAAAGGGCCAAAATTAAGCCCTCTTTCTCCACAAGCTGCAGGGGGGGAGGGGAGGAGGGGGATGCCATGTTGGAAGAGAGAGTTCATCTTTGCTGCACTAGAGAAGAGAGGCAAGATTCTGGGAATCTTTGCAAGGAGGATCTGCTCTACTGCTATTAGATTGTTCTAGGGGAAAGCCTTCAAAGACTCCCAGTGTTCAGCCTAGTTAATACATCTATGCTCATGGGATGAGACACATGGGTTTTCTTCTAATAGTGTAGGAAATTATTAATCCAAAGCCTTTCTTATTCTACAGCATTACAGCTGTAATTATCCTCTGCATCCTTCATCACACTGCACAGGACTAGAGTTCAATCAAAGAAGGATGTAAATAATAGCATTAAATTGTGCATTATGAACTACTCCATGCATCCAGGAGTAAATTCCTCTAAGTGTTTTTACATAGCAGGGATACCTGATTTATAAATCCAACTATCACACTGCAGCTTAATAGTGACTTCATCATTCAATGGAAATGGTTCTAGAAATAACTTTAAGTGAATGTTATGGAGAGAACTTCCACAAAAGAAACACTGGTGATACCAACAGGATCCCTTTTTAAAATGTGACTTTGTAAAGAGCTAATGAAGAATTGTACTGTGCATGTGTATAATGGCTGCAATTAGAAAGATATAGAACTATTAGATTATAGAAATAATATACAAACATACAGTCGAATTATTGCTACAGTGACATCATAGTAGTAAAGAAAAGAATATACTTAAGCAAAGAATCAGTCCTTCTAATAACTGGCATCATTAAATGTAAACAAGGCTTCTGAACAAATTTTGGCGGTCTCTCTTGATTTCCTGCTTCTCAGTCAGTGAGCTTCTTGAGTTGGGTATAACTTGAGTGGACTAAAATTTAGGAAAGGTCAAAGCATCAGCAGTATTTCTGATACGGCACATCTATTCTCTCTGCAATTGTTCTTCATTTATCCTGTCCTTTATTCTTATGTCCTTTGTCCATTGGAATCTTTGTCTTCTCTCTTTTTGTCACTGTCTCCTCTCAGAAGATTAATCCAACAACAATGAAGTTTAAATGGGACATTTGAATCCAGATTGTTGGAGGAGTCATTGTGTTCTAATGCATGATGCATTAGCTAGGAAGTCAGGTGATGGAATTTCTATTCCTGATTCGCTGTGACTTACTATATGACCTTGGGTGGGCAAATCACTTCATCCCCTTGTGAATCCCCTTCCACCATGTGTCTGTCCTCTGTATTAGATTTTAAATCATTTGGGGGCAAGGACAGTCTTTCACCATGTGCTAATAGCAAATGTTTATTTTGAATGGATGTAAGTTTATCCATCCTCAATTTTTTTCATTATTATTTTTATGCCACTTAAGGGACACAATACATTCTAACAGTTCCAACAGTGTTCGAAGCCTCTGACGAAGTGGGATTTTCTCCCATGAAAGTTCATGTGATAAATAAATGTGTTAGTCTTTAAAAGTGCCAGAGGACTCCTTGTTTGGTTTACATGTACTGTCTGTAGACGATGGGAAAAGTTTCATGTCCTCAGTAAGCTCATGTAGAAGGGTAAAGCAGCAGGCCTGGGAGCAGGGCCCAGGAAGACTCCTACCCTCCCCCTACTGGCGAGAGGACAACCCCACCTGGGATAGACCTAGGAACTCAGGGGGTGGAGTCAAGGGGAGAGGGGGCCATATAAAGGGACGGACCAAAGCTCCAGAGAGGGAAACTCCTAGGAGGTGGACCGAGCTGCCACTAGAGCCTCCCCAGTGATGAAGGGACTGGCCCCTAGAGCAACCCCCTGGGAAGACCCTACCGGCCCTCCAGGTGAGACCACAGAACCCCAGGGCAACCAGGAGGGAGGACCCCTGTTGTACTATCCGCCAGGGGAGAACCTGGAAGAACCCTTAGCAGAGCCTCCAGAGTACCGGGGAGAGGAGCCAACCCAAAACAGCCCATGTGACCTAGAAGAACTGCCCTCAGTGGAGGACCCTGAGGGTCCCTGTGACCTGGAAGAGCTACCCCTAGAGGAGGAGTTGCTGGACCTATTGCCAGCTGATGCTGAATGCCTGACTGGCCTACCTCTGGGGACGTACCTGGACCTCTACCCCAAAGACCCGACACCAAGGTACGGGGGCTGGGAGAAGGAGGAAGCAGCCTAGGGGCAGCAGGTTACGTAATGGCTGAGCCGTGGGCAACAGGGTTCACTTGTACCCCGCTGACTCCAGTGGCAGACCTCTCTGTCACTGGATAGGGCCCTGGGCTGGGATGCAGTGGAGTGGGTGGGCCTGCGTACCCCTCCTTACCCCTTTGTCCCTAACCACCCGGAGCTCTCAAATTCCCGCAAACCCTGTCCACAGGTTTGTGGCTTCTGTGCCTGCCCCACCCTACCTGGGGGCCATTGACTCTGTGCCTGCCCCGCCCCGCCCGGGGGGCCATTGACTCTGTGCCTGCCCCGCCCGGGGGGCCATTGACTCTGTGCCTGCCCCACCCTGCCTGGGGGCCGGGGGGCCATTGACTCTGTGCCTGCCCCGCCCCGCCTGGGGGCCAGGGGTCCATTGATTCTGTGCCTGCCCCGCCCCGCCTGGGGACCGGGGGCCATTGACTCTGTGCCTCGCCCTGCCTAAGGGCTGAAAGGCCACCGACCGCTGTACCTGTGCCTCGCCCTGCCTGAGGGCTGGGAGGTCACAGACCTTCGTGCCTTCGCCTCGCCCTGCCTGAGGGCAAGGGACTACATGGGGTTGTCTGGCCCGACGCGGAAGCCAGAGCCGCACTGTGGAACAGACTTTGCTACAGCTCACTACATCTTATCAATTGCTCTCTGGAGGTGGGTATCTGTTAATACTTTTGATAACAAAGCCCTTTTACATAGCTCCCCCACTCCCCCAAAAAATGCTCTTTGTGGATTCACAAAGTATGCAGAAATGTTTGACAACAAAATTCTTCTCACTCCACTACTCATTCCCATAGAAGAATCAATGCCTTTAGTTCCTTTTCTTCTGAGAAGTCTGTAAACCAAGCATCAACAGCATCACTGTAATCACACATATGTTTGGAAGATCCTCCCTCTTGGTGCTGTGGTTTCAGTTGGAAGTTTCGTTCAGGTATGGATAAGAATGATGGATTTCCGTGCTTTCACTTCTGGCTTCATCATTCCTGTCACGTGCATATGTCAAAATAATTAACAATACTCTGTGTGTGTTCCACATTCTGTGCTTGCTGTCATGCTGGGTGGCTTTACCCATATTCAGAAAAAATATCAATATAACACTTGCTGTAAGCTAAAGCAGAAAGCCTGTTTGGCATTTAGTTTAAATTGGATATCGAGTATGGCAGACTTGGGGATTAAATGAAGGATTTATTCATCCTTTCTTTCCAATCAATATCATGCTAACCTACCACATTTTCCATCACTTGCAAGGCCATAATCTTGACAGAATTATTCCCAATGCCAATCACTGCTAAATAGATCACACCATGTACTGTTCCTTTGAGCAATCACAAAAGGCCCAATTTTGCTACAGCTAATGACCCTGGGAGTTTTGCTACTGACTTCAGTGGGTGCAAAAAGATTCATTTACTTCAGTGAGGAGGCTCTTGATGGCTTCTGACTGTCCAAATACATTGAAATATCTTGCATGCATCTAATTCATTCTACACTGAACTAAATGAGTAATTATATTTGTACAAAATAAAGGCTATTCACACACGTGTTTCCTTATGCCTGTGCTTGAAATTTGTTTGGATTTCCGTTTTCACTAAGTTGGTCCCAAAATTTGCAAATAGAGAACTAGTTATTCTGTTTTGTTTTTACAACTGAAATTCCTTACAGTGATATCTGCAAAAATTATCTAAGGTTCTTTAGATACAGATACAACTCATAATGTATCAAGTATCAGTGTTAATGCAGAGCAAGCAGAAGCCTGGGTGCATAAGTTTGCATAGTTTATAAATTTACTAGGGTAAACCTAAACACACATTTACAAAAAAATCAGGTTGCTGAGGGAAAAAAATCACAGAAACCCAGGAAAATGCTCATGCGATAAATAAATCTGTTAGTCTTTAAAAGTGCCACAGAACTCTGTTGTCTCACACTTGTGTACAGTCATTCATATACATAACCCAAAGAAACGACCTTTACTTCAGTACAGTCATCAAGTTGACACAGACAACCTTAAATTTGCCCTCTGAATTCTGTTGGATAATTTAATACGTTGTCTTTACATTTTGTGACTAGTAAAATGTAGTATGTTGAAATGTTGCACAGATTATTTCAGATTTTTTAAATAACGATAATTCCCGTACCACAGAGGGAATTTCTTTTTTGTTAGCCTCAACCCACTGCCCCCTTATCCTATAAGTCAAGTTTGAAGGTTGCAAACTCAGATGAGCCCTTGAGAATCATTTCAGCTTCCTAAGCTAGTTTGGTGGCTTTTTTAAAAAAAATAGAGCACCCAATCTTTTAACTGTCTGGAATTAAAATCTCTAATTTGTAATGCATAGCTAATTTTATATTTCCCTTCCAAAGCCTAGCAATTCAAAGCCAAGTAAACACCAGCAGGCTCCATTCACTTACACTATGCATTCTGATGCTAATTGTAGTTCCCTAAGCACTTTACATTGTTTGCATAAAATAGCATTGCTCTGCCTTCAAACAGTCAGTTCAGTGACAGCTGGAATTAGTTTATCTCATACTGCTTAGTGTCAGGTGCATTCTTACAGCTTTCCTGTCCCTTTTTGGGGGCTAATTAAGGCATTCTTCTCTCTTGTTTAATATTTACGTTTAAACAGCTGCATCTCATTTGGATATAATGCAAAGATAGCATCTGGCTTTCTTTTCCTGAATTAATTCTGGCTTGTTTGGCTTTTTTTGGCAGGGTGGGAGGTTGTTGGGTTTTTATCCACTGACTAAAATTCTTTAAATGGTTAATTTTGTACTTAGGTAGGAAAATGAAGTGAAGCTTCTGTGTTAATTCACAAACTGGGTGCATTTTCTCCGGATCCTTAGTAACTAATTTCAGACTATATCAGATGAAAGCTTAATGCAATCCAGAGTCCTAGAAGTTTGTCATGGATAGGAGCTAAGGAGGTCACCAGTGTCCCCCTAAGTTAAACTATGTGTTGTTCCAGATGTTTGCTGTGCTTTGCCCCATGAGTGAAAAGTTCACAAAAAATAGGAATAGCCTAAAAATGAGGACCCTGGGCCTAAATAGAGTCATTCATAATTTTGTTCCTCAAAAAGTAATACATCTATGAAATAAGCTATCAAGAACCCCACCCTGCTCACTCTGTATGAAGAGCTCCCACTAACATCAAGGGGGCGGTGTTAGTCTGAGACAGTCTCAGATCAGGTAAGCAACTGAAAGATTAAATGTGAGCAGGACTGTAAAGGGGGGATTTTAGTAATCAGACTAACAATCGAAGACTGCTTGCTTAACAATATATATTTTTAATGGCATGTCTTCATAACTCTTGCTTCTGCCCAGTGATTTATTTTGTTTGGTCACCTATTGAACATTTTCTTGAGTGACATATCCCTGTAACTTTTGGGTATAAGAAGGAGGTTGTGAGTCTAAGTCTCATAGACACATTGAAAAGATCTTCAGGCACAGACTGGCTATCCGGAAATCATTGACTGATTCACCCAAAGACTACCTCAGACCTCTGGGGTAACTGTCAAGTGTTCAAGCACTCTAACCACATGCTTAAGTTTCCTGATGAATTGAAGCCATATATGCTCCTGTCCCTCTACCTCTGTTTATGGATGCTGCTTGCATACCATAACAAATACATATATATGTTCATTACTGCCCACCACAAAGCAGGCAATCTCCTGCAGTGCTCTAAAATTATACTGGCTGCTTAAAGGAGCCAGCAAATGATCTTTTCCAGATAAGAGATTTCAGGGAATTATGGCAAAATTACAACATGCTGATGACTTGTTTATCTTAGGAGATTCCATAGCATCTATCAACATTATATCTCACCATTATAATAGTGGAATATATATATATATATATATAAAGTGTCCTCTGAAATTGGAAGCACTGTTTTATTTTATAGTATTTTATTACTTGTGATTGCTAACAGCAATCCTCTAACAGATAGTTACATGCATAACTATCAAATAGGGTTGTTAATTTTCGAATGGTACTTTGAGGATGCAAAGCATTATACGAATGTTAATTATTATTAAGGTGCAGAGCAGGCTAACTAATCAAGTAAACACTTTGCCTTTAGCTCTGCGATACAGAGAGTTCTATTAGCCCTCACGTTATAAAATCTCTATAAGAAAGCCTTGTAGTTGTGGAGACCAGAGGCCTCTGCTGTTTACTTTTATTTATTTATATTCTGCCAATTTGCAATGTGGTACAAAAAAGATATCCCTTGACATCTTTGAAATGATTGCAGTAATATGTGGTGGGGTATGGCAATGGATTAAACGGATGAAATGGCAAACTAATACTCTGATAGATATGAGAGTCCTGGCTTTAGCTTATCACAACATTGGCGAGCCTTGTGATTTTTATAGTGAGTCTTACAATATTTGATATTTTTCTTAAATCCTCTACTCCGGTGGTTGTGAGATTGCCAGTTTTCATTTTAAAATAAAGTTTCTACCCCTTGAGTTTGCAGAGAAAAACTAGGAAATGTGAACCTAAAGGCACAAAATACAGAAAGCAAATAGAGACCCTGAATGCATTTTTAAAAAAATATCATGACTTTTAAGCCAGTCTTATCATTTTTGTGTGCCTGACTTGCTTTTTGAACACTGGGGTTGCCAATGTTATTATCTGGTCACAAAGAAACTTATCTAAAATCACTTCTAGCCCTATAATTTACTTTGTATTTATAGAGTTTTAAATCTGATATGGCTGAATGTTCTAAGGGAAAGTCTAGCAAGATATTTTTAACCCTAATTCCTGTCTTTCTTCTACAGCTATAACTCAGAAATAACTCACTCCATTGAAATTACTGGTATCAGATCAGACCTAGCGGGCCCAATTTTCTTAATTTAGCGTGGCCTAAGTGAGAGAAGGATCAGGCATTATGGGTCTTAATCTAAGACACCTTTACTACATTCTGTCATTGTAGATCGGCCTTAAAGTAAGTGGAAATGTAATTTATGCCCATTTTAATATCATTTCCCACTGCAAAAATGATGTAAGGGGTTTTTATAAAGGCTTGTTTATACATGGAATTATTCAGGAACATGTCTTTTGGAATTGGTGTTTTGTTCCTGAAAATGAATTAAGCCAAACAGGAATAATGTGCTTTTATTCTGAAATAAATATCTATACATGGAGTTTACTTAGGAATAGCTGTATCTGAGCTGTATCTATATATAGATTGCATAATCATGGAATCATACAAATATAGGGCTGTAAGGGACCTTGAGAGGTCATCATGTCCAATCCCTTATACTAAACCAGGACCAAGTAAATCTAGACAGTCTCTGACAGGTGTTTGTCTAATCTGTTCTTTAAAACCTCCAGTGATAGAGATTCTACAACCTCCCTTGGAAGCCTATTCCAGATCTCAACTGCTGTATAGTTCAAACGTTTTCCTTAATATTTAACCTAAATCTCCCTTGCTACAGGTTAAACTGTTTGTTTCTTGTCCCACCTTCAGTGAAAACCTGGAGAATGATTGTACAGGAGGAGCATTTCCTGTTGAGAGAGGGAAGTGTTGTTATCATTATACAAGGCACTGGTGACATCTCATCTAGCAAACCATCTGCAGTCCTGGTTTTCCATGTTTAAGAAAGTTTAATTCAAACTGGAACAGTTGCAGAGAAGGGTTACTAGGATGATCAAAAATGGAGAATATGCCTTATGAGAGGACACTTAAAAAGTTTGACTTATTTGGCCTAACCAAACAAATACTGAGGGGAGATATGATTACTCTCTATTAATACATCAGCGGGATAAACACCAGTGAAGGGGAGAGGTTATTTAAGTTAAGGAACAATATTGACACAAGGACAAATGAACTGGCCATTACTTTAGTCTTGAAATTAGACAAAAGTTTCTATCCATCAAACGAGTAAAGATCTGGAGTGACCTCCCAAGGAAAACAGTATGGGCAGGGGAAAGCACAGAAATTTAAATTTGCAGGTGTATGTACTGTGTACTTTTGAAGGAGCATGTACTGTATACACCTTCTAGCTCCCTTCCCTGCCTTAGCCCCAGCAGCAGCTCACTCTTCCCTCCCCACACACAAAGTGCAGCGGAGCTCACTTTTCCTGTCCTGACTCCAGCAGGAGATTGCTTTCCTCCCCTCACCCAACCCTGAGGCCAAAGAATTCTGTACCTCTAACAATTACTATGGGGCTGGTGCCCCTGCTTGCCCCGACCTTACGCATGACCCTGAGTGGGTGCAAAAAGTCTAACTTGTTTCAAGACCGAGCTGATAATTTTATGGAGGGGGTGGTATGATAACGTTGACTACAACAGTGATGGCCTATCTGCAACTGCTAGTAGCAAATATCTCCAACATCCAGAGATGGGATACTAGGTGGGGACAGCTTTGAGTTACTATAAGGAATTCTTTTCCAGGTGTCTTGCTGGTGGTTTCACCCATACACTCAGGGTCTAATTGATCACCATATTTGGAGCCAAGAAAGAATTTTCCCCCGGTCAAATTGACAGAGGCCCTGGGGTTTCCACCACAGCATGGGGCACAGGTAGTTGTTAGTTTAAGTAGATTAGAGTAAATGGTGGATTCTCTTTAACTTGAAGTCTTTAAATATGATGTGAGGATTTCAGTAATTTGCCAGTAATGGGTCTATTATAGGAGTGAATGGGTGGGGTTCTATGGCCTATGATGCACAAAACGTTTGACTAGATGATCCCAATGGTCCCTTTTAGCTATAAAATCTGAATTTATATTTTCTTCCAGATTGTGTGTGGATTCTGAAAAGGATTTTTTTTTTTTAGATTGAACTTAATTTTGTTTAAAAAAAGTCTCTATGACTTTCTAATAAAAAATTATGTATTGTTATGAGAGAAATTGGTTTGTAAGTAAATTGATTGTAGTGTCGGTCTTCTAATGCCCTTAAGAAAGAATGCCTTACATAAATACAAGCTTTATTGCAAACCTCGGTTTGGGACCACAAACATTCATGACTCAGACTTTTCTACATTACTAACACTCAGTCTGTTCTAGGAGTGCCAGACTTGGAGCACTGGTACAACTCATTGTTTATGTTCTGGTGTCCTGCCCCACCATCCCCCAGTCTTTCAGGCCCTCATGCAAACAAAATGCCTGTTTGCCTTAACAGGAACTCTGAAGTGTAAACTATTGGATCCATAGTTGTGTAATACTGAACAATTAGAAAAACATCCTGAGCAAGAACCATTATGCATGAAGTTTGTACAAGTAGAAGTTTCTACAAAATTTGCACCATTATCTGCCCTGAAAACACCAGGGGAAGAAAACAACTGGGAAGCCATTCAGTGATCATGCCATTTTGCTTTCTCAAAGCAGTCATTGCTGTATGGGATGTTTCTGAGATGGTCATGCTGCGCTACTTCTGAAAAGAAACCTTTCCAGGCAAAATATCTGTCATCTTCATGCTAAGGGCTGGAAAGAAAGAGGTTCTTAAATTTGTCAGTATTTAACTACACATCAGGAATTATGATTATTTCAATAAAAAGATTTCCTTCATGTTCCAAGGGATGCTCTAGAGAGATAGCCCCTCTGGGGTAGGGAGGGGTTATAAGTCAGTGTTGCTTTTCAGAATCTATCATAGCACCATCTGGTGGTTGTTCTTAAAGGGATAGGTTGTAACTTTACAATGTGCCTTAAGTGAAGGACTGTGGGTACACCAGCCAGGTGAATGTCAGAAAATGAGTTTTGATTTATGATGTCACACTGCTTTCATGTTCATCTCTTGTTCTGGGGCAGGAGAAGTAAACTACTTCTCCCCTTCCCTGCTATTTTGTGAAGCAGCGACTGTGGCCAGCAGTGAGTTAGCTGGAGCCAGGTTTCCTCTGACTCTGTCCCTTCCCTTGTCCACTTCCTCACAGGGGGTAATGTCTGACACATAATCCCAGCTTCCCACTTCATTTGGAGTCGTGATCTAAGTAGGTCTGAACAGTGGACTAAGTGAGGGCTTACTCTGTCACACCTTACACTACTATGCAATCTGATCCTAAAGGTTGAAAAATCTGTCTGACTGCAGTGGTAATTGATAGCAATGAGCAGGTCGCAATATTAGAGTGTACAGGCTGGAGCAGAAGTCTGTATTAAAATTATTATTTGTATTGCAGTTATATGTCAGATCCCCAATAATAGACCAGGACTTTATTTGCTAAGCTCTGTACAAACATTAAACAAAGAGCAAGTTGTAACATTTCCTTCCTGCAATCTGGACTGCTGTGTTGCTGTGCCACCCCAATTCACCACTCATGGGCTGCAACTTACACTGCCTTGCTATGTGAACTCCCACTCCTGGATCAGCTCACAACAGCCTCCTGCTTGTAACCAGTTCCTCACCCAGTGGAGGAACCCTCTGGCTAATCACTCCTGGGATAGACACTCAGTAAACACGCCCCAGTCCCTGATTTAACCCTGGGAACTACCATCTTGCAGAGTTAAGTGCTGCTACTGCACCTAGCAAGCTTATTTACACTTTTCCATACAATTAGCAAAGAAATTGATATGCACCGATCTGTTACTCTCAATCCACATGCACTGCATCAGATAAAAGAAAAAGTGTATTGACTACAGTAAGATTTTAAGTTGGAAAAATACAGATCCAAAGATTAAAAATAAGTCAAGAAATTTATCAGAATCAAATAGAAGAAAACTCATAAACTAACATCCCTATTCCAGTTTGTGTTTCAACTTACCCCAAAGTTTGGCTGATGATTTTCAGCCAGACTCCTCCCTTCTTCCTGTGGGTAGCTTTTGAGTCCTTGGTGTTGCATGCGAGATGGGTTCAAGAGGAGAGAGCTCCAGACAAATGTCTCTCTTTCTTTTAACAAGTTTTCTGGATGCCCCCTGGGGTCAGGTGATCATCCATGTCTGGCAATGAGCAAGATCTTTCCCTCTTGAGCCAAGGTGCTTTAGGCCAATCTATTGTTCCTGTATGTATGCCTCTGCAGGGCTCTATGTTTGTCTACATCCATTCAGGCTATGAGAGACACATTTGGGCATATGACTTAACATCATTTCATATCTGTATGATATTGCAGGAAACATGCTACCATAACCGTAATGTTCATTCCAAAACCACCTTACACAACATACTTTGCATTAGACCTTACACAATTACACCATAGGGGTGAACATGAATGATGCACAGATCACACTACAAAGGTGTACATAAGGTGCAGTGTATCACAGAAGTTCATCCCCCAAGGAGCTTACAGTTTAAGTATGGAGAATTATTCAAAGATGCAAAAGTATACAGGGATCCTATAGTGTTTGTGATATGCCAGAAGAGTCAACCTGTTGTAAATCTGCTCTTCCCTATGCTATTAGATTGTTCTGACCTTTTGCAAGGAGAAAATTCATTTGATAACAGTTTGGCTGGAATTCAACCACAGCCATCCAATACATTTTGGGGGTAGTTATGATTAATATATTCTGAGGCCAGAAGGGGCTATTAGATTAGTTAGTCTAACCTGCCATATAACATACACCATGGAACTTCTCCTAATTATCCTTGTATTGAGCCCAATAACTGGTTTAGCTAAAGCATATCTTAACTGAAGGCACCACGGGTGCATCTACACTGGCAATTTAGATTGACTTAAGGAAACCATTTGTAGAACACAAAAACAAGTTTTATGGGCTCTAGAGAGACTAAAAATTATGTTATATGTATTTGAGTATCATCAACTGGCATCTTTACTATCCCCATATATACAAACAGGGCACTTCTGAAATAACTGCTTTGAAGTAACTGTAAGAAGAGCTTGGGGGGAACGTTACATAATATGGAACCAAACATCTCTCTTGACAAAGTTTGTGGAGACTGAACTACATTGGTTAAGGGAATTAAATGGGAATACTGGCCTTTCACTTCATCAGGTACCCAATACCTTGGATAGAACCCCAGTCTATAACTTAGGAAAACTGGGTTCGATTCCTGGCTTGATGGTTGGCCTTAGGCAAGTCTCTTTTCTTCTGATGCCTCTTAGTCTCCAGCTATAAATTGGGGATAATAATACCACTCTTTGTACTGTGCTTTGTGATCAAAGGTGAAAAGTGTCATACAGGGATTAGATTTTGTTATTTACTATCTAAAAGCCAGTTCTTTAGTAGAGCCTGGTGTGGTGTGTGACACTCTGTTATAGCTCTGCTTAGACTGTTCTGAAGTTCTCCTTGAAGTATTTCTAGCCTTCAGCTGGGAGCATGTGGTACCTATACAATGTGTGTCCTTCTGGACTCAAAAGCCCCATGTTTACAGCTCCTTATATAGTGCCATAAAAGAGACATTCTATTTGTTTATGCTCCAAGAAGACAATAGTGTTTTGCGTGCTTTACAGTGAAGGAGAGTGAGATAAGCTGTTGGACTATATTACATGTGTTACATACTCATTATAGCACTTCACGTATGAATATGAGTTTCTTTTAAGATGTTTAAATTTTCCACCATTAGAACTTTCCACATAGTGGGACACCACTTAGAGATCCTAGTCATCAGGGATAGATTGACCCAATGAGTGCCCTAAGAAAACTCTGATATTTCTCTTTTGGGGTTTTTACTATTTTAAACCAAAAGGAGTCTCCATGGTTCTGATACTCACTTTGTCAAAGTAAGTTGCTGGAATCTTTTTCCTCCTGTCCTAAACAAAGCCACCTCCACACAAGGGGCTATCTGTACACTAGAAAAGTTAACTCAACTTACTAAGATCGACTTTGTCGACCTAAAGTCAACCTTATTAAGTTGACTTAACAAAGTCAACTTAACTTTTCTAGTGTAGACATAGCCCAAGAGATAAAGAATTGACCACACCCATTGTTAAAATGTGTGCCTTATTTCTAAACTGAATTTTTCTATCTTCTGCTTCCAGCCATTGGTTCATGTTATGCTTTCTTTGCTAGACTGTGGAGATCTTTAGTACCCAGTATTTTCTCTTCTTATACATTATGCTTGAGTAATCTCTTGTTCTTTTTTATAAACTAAGTAGACTGATCAATTTGTCTCTCACTGTAAGATATTTTCTACTGCCATCAAATCATGTTTGTAGCTTTTCATTGCACCATCTCCATTTTTTCCAACATACTTTTTAAAATATGGTGCCAGAATTGAAAGCATTAGTCAAGCCTGGTCTCACCAAAGCAACATACAGAAGTTAAATAATCTCCAACTCCTATTTATCACTCCCTTGTTTATATAGCCAAGAATCAGTTGAGTTGTTTGTTCATTATAATCTCTAAAACTTTTTGGCTATGTCTACACTTACTAAAGTTAGTTTGAATTAGTTAATTACAATTTGAATTAGTTTGAATTAGTTTGAATTAGTTAATTACAAAAATTTAGTTCGAACTAAGCAAGTGCCATTCATGGCACTTGCTTAGTTCGAATTAGCGAGTTGCATTGAGTTCAATGGGCACGTTAGTTCGAACTAAGCAATTAGTTCGAACTAACATGTCCACATTGATTAATTTGAACTAACTAGTTCAAATTAACCCTTAGTTCGAATAGCATATTCGAATTTATTAGTTCAAATTAAGGAAGACCTTAATTCGAACTAATGAAAGCCTAGTATAGCCATGGCTTAAGTTAGTTCGAATTAAGCTTCCTTAATTCTAACTAACTTGCCAGTGTAGACATAGCCTTTCAGAGTGATTATTTTCATGCATATAGTCCCTATTCTGTAGGTCTGGCCTGCATTCCTTGCCCCTAGCCATTGACGTTGCATTTTGCAGTATTAGAATGCATTCTGTTTGAACGGGCCCAGTTAACCAAGTGATTCAGATCACTCCACATGGCTGCCCTATGCTCATCCTTGTTTACTATTTCCTACACCAATCTTCATGTTGTCATCAAATTATATCAGCAGGGATTTTAAGTTTGCTTCCAGATCATTGCTAAAAACATTAATTAGCATTGGGCCCTCTAGAGCCCAGCTATAGACACATCTGCTGTTGATGAGTCCCCCATTGACAACTATTTTTTGAGCTGTGACACTTAAGCCATGTTTATGTTATTGGGACTGTAGCAGCATTGCTACAGCACCATACCTATGACAGCCTAATCCTGTAAAGTAGATGCAGCCAAGAGTGAGAGAATGGATAGTTTTCATAGTTGTAGGAACACTACCTCCCTGAGCAACAGAAGTGAGGTCAATGAAATCAGTCTTCCATTGCATCTACACAGGGGATTAGGTCAGCATAGCTATAGCACTCAGGGTTGTAGATTTTTTTACAGCTCTGGACGCTAATAACTATGTTAACCTAAATTTCAAGTGTATACAAGGCCTTAATCAAGTCAACCACAACCACCACCATCATCTAGTAATTTTTTTCTCTCCGTAATTCCAGGTACCTAGACACTATTGTTAATATTGTCAGAGGTTCTTTGTCAGACTTTTGACACTGTAAGCGCTGTAAAAGCGACTATTTTTGTATGAATTTCCATAGCACCACATAATGGGACCTTTATGACTGGGGCCTCTGGGAGCCATGGTACTATAATTAGTCATAATTACTATCACTCCAGAATTTATAAGATAGTGGGGCAAATTCTGCTCTTTAATGACTGATTTTTTTTAATTTTTTTTTTTAGATTAAACAACTAACAAGTTTCTTCTGAATTTTTGGTGATATTTTTACCTCACTGTTTTTCTGCTTAAACTACTGCTGGATTTTTCATTAGTTTGTGATAAAAGCTGTTATTTTCTCTGTAGTTATTCTGATGTCCTCTTGTTTTCACTTTGATTCTGATCCTGAAACCCTTATTCATATTGAAGTGCATGTACTCATGTGTGTGTTAACCTAAGGTGAATAGAAAACTGGCTAGATTATCGGGCTCAGCGGGTAGGAATCAATGGCTCAGTGTCTAGTTGGCAACCAGTAATGAGTGGAGTACCCTAGGGGTCGGTCCTGGGGCCAGTTCTGTTCAACGTCTTCATTAATGATTTGAATGATGGGATAGATTGCACACTCTCTGAGTTCGCGGATGACACCAAGCTGGGGGGAATGTTAGACACGCTGGAGGGCAGGGACAGGATTCAGGGAGACCTAGACAAATTGGAGCATTGGGCCAAAAGAAATCTCATGAGTTTCAACAAAGACAAGTGCAAAGTCCTGCACTTAGCACTGAAAAATCCCATGTATTGCTACAGGCTGGGGACCAATTGGCTAAGTAGCAGCACTGTAGAAAAGGACCTGGGTGTTATGGTGGACGTGAAGCTGGATATGAGTCAACAGTGTGCTCTTGTTGCCAAAAAGGCCAATGGCATATTGGGCTGCATCAGTAGGAGTATTGCCAGCAGATCAAGGGATGTAATTATTCCTCTCTATTTGGTGCTGGTAAGGCCACATCTGGAATACTGTGTACAGTTTTGGGCTCCCCACTGCAGAAAGGATGTTGACAAATTAGAAAGAGTCCAGCAGAGGGCAACAAAAATGATTAGGGAGCTGTGGCACATGATTTACGAGGAGAGACTGAAGGAACTAGATTATTTAGTCTACAGAAGAGAAGACTGAGGGTGGATTTCATAGCAACCTTCAACTACTAGAAGGGGTGCTCCAAGGAGGAGGAAGGTAGGCTGTTCTCAGTAGTAACAGAGGACAGAACAAAGCAATGGTTTCAAGTTGCGGCTGAGGAGGTTGAGGCTGGATATTAGGAAAAATTTTCTCACTGGGTGGGTGGTGAAGCATTGGAATGGGTTACCTAGTGAGGTGGTGGAATCTCCATCTTTGGAAACATTTAAGGTTCAGTTAGACAAAACCCTGGCTGGGATGATTTAGTGGGAGTGGTCCTGCTTTTTAGCAGCGGCTTGGACTAGATGACTTCATGAGGTCCCTTCCAACCCTAAGATTCTATGATTCTATGATAAACAGTACTATTTATGGCAATAAGTGCTATTCAGCTTGAGTAAGGCCTGGAATCTTTAGAGCCTGACTAGGTTGGTGGGTTAAGAGAACCCTTGGGGTAATCAAGAATTGTATAGTATCCTCAGGGAAAGAAAGTATGTGGACTACCCAGAAGACAAAAATGATGGGCCAAATCCTGTCTTTTTACACCAGTGTATATGTAAAGTAACTTCATTGAATTCAGATGCAATTCAAAAGCTATAGCATCTCCAAAGAAATTCCTTCAAGAAGATCAAAAACATCTTGTGCCATAAAGAGTTCTCAAAGTCATATCATCTGATGTCACATGATGGATAATGGGAACGTCTAGAGTTGCAATACTAAAGAGTTAAAAATGATTGGAAAAGATAGGAAACATAAAATTTTGGATCATGAGCCAATCTCTAGGCAGAAACTTTCTCTAGTGCATGAAACTTCATGGAAGAGCAACTTAATAGGTAATCATTATGAATATAATTCCATGATGTTCATAGTGGGTTAAATCATGTGCATAACTCAGAGCAGCTGTTCCTGCCTACTCCATAATTGTTTCATATCTAATGGCCCTAGGAAGGTCTGGGACCCCATTGTTCTAGGAAAACAAAGATCTTGCTCTAGGAGTTTTCCATCATTAGCATCCCTTCCACATGAATTCCTCTGCTACCACTGTACACCTCAGAAGAGGCTTTCAATACCTTGCCAGATATGGCCCATAGGGAATATGGGTGAGGAGACAATTATGGGACCTAATGAGAAAGGTGGAGTATGAGTACACTTCCCAATGTTAAAAACACGTGGAAAAAAGTTTTGCAAGAAATGGAATTGTAATTGTTTTCAGGTAGTAGAACTCGATATCTTATAGAGCTGGTTGAAACTTGGAATTTCCATTCTGTGGATAATTTCAAAATATATTTTCATTCTGAATCCAAACAAAAAATGTGAAATTTCCTGCAAATTAAGATTTTAGGAGGAAAATCATTTGTGTCAATCAAAATATTCTGTTTCAATAAAATCAAAATACTATGTTCTGATTTCTACATTCTATTTTACATATTATAATTTAGATTATAATTTAAAATCACATTTCCAAATAAAGATATCTGAAAAAAATTAAATGTTCATTCCAACAAGGTTAAAATGGAACATTTGTGTTGACTTATCAAAACACTTGGGTTCAATTTTTTTTTTCAAATCAAAATTTCATGGAAAGCAATAAGTTCATGCAGAAAGCTTCAACTGTGATGAAACATTGCCAGCACAAAAAATTTTACTTTATTTACTTATAATTAAATTCAATCAAATTTTGACCACATCAGAGCTCTCAGAAAGAGTTCACATCCAAAAGAGTACTTAAAAAAAAAACCAATTTCCCCCCCCCCCCCCCAAAAAAAAACCAGCACTCCAATATATAGTTCTTTTAAACAAGAAAACATTTTTTTCTTACCACTGAAAACTGCCAGCAGTAAGAAATTTAATTGAGTCATTTGTTGAAGTGAGTTTTACAATATTGGAGTTAACAGACTTTGATATTAACTGGTTAATCATTTGTTGGCAGTGTTGAATTTCAATATTTTATATAAAAGACCTTTTGCTATTAAACTAATGAGTGACAAGTTCTTCCTCAGCTTCTGTAATTAATGTATTCATTGATGTCCAATTGCTTCAGAATTTGTATCTGTTTTATTAATTCCTCAAAAATTAACACTAATTTTCTAACATTTCAGACACTTCACATAGTCTCTTTTTAACCACTACCTCTGAGATCACACTATGAATGCATTAGTATAGCTATAGTTAGGATAAATATGACACTTCTATTTATGCTCTTATTTCCAGGCATTTATCATTGTCCAAAACTATTATCTTTGGGAAAGAAATGTCTTGTACATACTGTCATCCTATGATTTTTTTTTTTTAATATTTGATAATCTTTTGGGATTTTTGTCAGTGTTCAGAAAACATTGCAAAATTGTTGATATTCATTTTGTGATTGGATAAATAACTTTTCCTATGCCCTGTTTGGAAAATGCATATTGTAAAAGGATGCAATTATAAGCATTTGAAAATGGAAAACATCTCATGTCCAGTGTGCCACTTTCCTTAACTTTTGCAACAATCCGTTGTTTTGATATTGTCAGACTTTTGGTCTCACTTCCAGCTGAGTTATATGAGGACGTTTGACAATGTGCCTGTGAGTATGTCTTGGTAAACTTGAAAAAAGTAGTTAGAGGCAAGTTTTGAAAGACCTTGCTTCTAGCTATAATTATTTACAGCTCGTGTTCTCATATTCCTAAAATAGTAATCAGACATTTCCACCATCTGCTTGGAATTAAACAGCTAAGCTTGGGATAAGCCACCACAAAGGATGGGAGGTGAGGTAGATAAGTGAAAATATTTTATCAGCTCTGTGGTTTTTTTGGTTGCCTTCGCAATACCAGGGCAACATTCATAACAAAAATTATTCACAATAAACAATTTGACTCCTCTATTTTAACTTGTTCTACTTATAGCGAAGTCTGGAGATATTTTTAGCTCAGTTTATATAGCCCAAAGTGGTTTCAATAAGCACCAAACATTTGGATATTTAAACAACATTGGACCGTTCATACAAAACCTAAAATGCCCAATCCTGTAAACTAATTATTCATGCAAGTAATCATACTGATTTCAGTGGGGTTTGTTGGATGCATGATGGCTTGTAGGACTGGGCCTTAAGTGTAACTCCATGCCTTGCTTGAGCCAATATTGATATGATCCCAGCAAATATTTTATATCCTCTTTGACAAGGAACATCCAGGCAGTCCTCCTTTGCTTCCTTAAAGACAGCAATCTAAGCATTTAAGCTCACCAATCCTTTCAAAACATTTCTTTAAAGGAAACAAATCTTCTAATATATATTTTAAATTTTGACCTACACATATTTGCTCAGTTATTGCACATTGTACAGCTTCCCATTGTTTTTCTTTTTTATTTGTTCTTCCATCCCTAAATATGGTATGGTCACACATGTGACCACACATGAGGCCTCCCTAAGATCATGGTCTCACAGTATAATCTTGGGATAGATAAAAAAGCTTTCCAATGTGCAAAGCACCTAAACACCTTATGTGAGCCATAGATCCTTCCTTAAGGGAAACAACCTTTCCTTAATGGTGTTGCCAATCTGACACAAAGTGTCTACTCAATTATTTTTTTAAAAAAAAGTCCAAAGAGCTGTCCTTTTCTTTCATAGAATCATAGAATCTTAGGGCTGGAAGGGACCTCATGAGGTCATCTAGTCCAACCCACTGCTAAAAGCAGGACCACTCCCACTAAATCATCCCAGCCAGGGTTTTGTCTAACCTGACCTTAAATATCTCCAAAGACGGAGATTCCACCACCTCCCTAGGCAACCCATTCCAATGCTTCACCACCCTCCTAGTGAGAAAGTTTTTCCTAATATCCAACACCGCCCTCCCCAGCTGTAACTTGAAACCATTGCACTTTGCACATGTCCTTTGCACTCGATTAAGTCAACTTAAGTAAGTAGAGACGCAGAGTAGTGCCTAGGTGGACCTTTGTAAGTCAACTTAAAACGTTAAGTCGACTTAATAAGGCCAAAAAAGGGGCCATGTCTACACTTAAAAAGTTAAGTCGACTTTTGTTAAGGACCAGCCTTCAGTTTACAGTGAAATAATAAAGCTCAATCGGTATCACACTCATTTCTGTGACAACAGATTTTAGGGCTGCTAATGTATTTACTTTTGCTTATCAGCTGAAATTCATTCCATAGATAACAGTGCAAGGGGAAAGTAATGCTTTCTTCCCTGAGATGCTTCTTCAAGATGCTATGACTTCTTAATACATATGGTTGCATTTCCATCTAAGGCCACAAGCCTGAAAACACTTACACACACATTGAACTTTACTACTAATGAAATAAATAGTCACAGTCATAAAATTAACACATACATAAGTGTTTGCAGGATTGGGGCCTAAGTCATTCTAGGACTAATTACTATCCCAAAGCCTGGCATTGTCATTTTTGTTCAGTTTAAACAAAGGGATTTTCTACATTAGATTTTTAAGTCACTGAGAAAACATTTCCTTTCTCTGATGTCGAATCCAGTCAGCATTTGACTTTTCCTGTCTAGACAGAAACATATTCCCTTTTATTTCTAATGTTCTGCAGCTTTTTTAATTTATTCAGAAGATACATGCAGAGTCTGAAGAAGTCCAAGTTTTAAGTGGAGTATTAGGAGCTATTGACGTCCTAAAGGCTGGGTGGGTTTTTTTCCTATGTTTGCAGCTGCATGTTTTTACTTTTTTTTTTTTTTTTTAAGAAACATTTCCTTTCAACATTGTCCAAAGTAGATCATGGTGGCTTAACGGAATTTGCCTATTGCTATTAAAACCTTCTCTAAGATTTCTTTTGGAGTAGAGCTCATTTTCTTCATACTTAAACTATCCAAGTTGGGTTTTTTTGTTTTGTTGTTTAGGTTTTTTTGTTTTTTTCCTTTTAATTACTATGTCAGGGTACCAGGATTTTTCAGATAGGGGTTTATCTACAGTGTTGCTCTACACTGTTTGTAATTTTGTTTAGAGTGGTTTGTTGTCAGAAATCAACTTCTAAGGTCAAATTGACCTCCTTTATAAAGAGGGAGTAAACTGTCTTTATCCCTATAATTTGACCAAGGAGACCTTTCCACTGTCTGGATATCCAAAAATACTTATGTTTAATTTTTCTTGTGCAAGTGATTTTATTTTCAAGTCATATTTGTTGAGATGTTCAATCTTGGAACCTGATTTCTTTGTTCCATACACAGTCCTCTTGTCCAAAGCCTAATATCTAACTACATCAACTTCTCTGTCTTTCAAAACTCTGACAGATGATCATATCTTTTCATTTAACTACAACGACTTTAACTGGGTTGAATCAAGTTAGCACAGTGAGAGGGTCCAGGTATATGATACACTCAGCCCCACTTCTTTTGTAGTCAGACTCTCTGATGGACAGACCTGTATTTTTAGGGACTGCTTGAATGGTTGTTTTTCCCCTTAATGATGCAGTTTTCTTTCCTTTTCTAGCTCTCATACATTTGTGTGATGTGAGTGAAGAAAGTGTGATGCACTTCTTTAGTCTTTGTCACCTCTTTTTTTAAACATTGACATACTGTCTGTTCTTCAGAGAAAATTAGAAGCACAGTATGATGCTGTCTGGATTTAGGGGACAATTTATGATATTATTTCATATTAATATTTCATAATTGCTATAATTCATAGGATCTATATGATGTTTGGTATTAGTAGGAAGGTTGTAATTTGCTAGAAATTATTATTTTGTCTATGTGTAGGTCTCATATCTGTATTAGAAGATATGAATGTGTTAGCTATATCTGTATTTCAAATTGTGTGATTTTGAGAAACACTCCAGACTGCAGGTCTGCAGTCATTGTCTCCTTAATGGCCCAGGTACAATGGGCCTGGGGAGAAACCCACCCAATGAGTCACCCAGACTGACCATGTGACTCAGCTCCATTTAGATTGGAAAAAGCTCCACACAGCATAGAGAAGGCCAGATAAAAGGCAGCAGCCCCAGCTCCATCTTGCTTTCAGTCCCCAGTCTGCAGCCAACAACCATCTCTGGTACTATTCCTCTGTGACTGGACAAAGGACTGAGGCCCACCCGAGTGTTGGGTGTTTACCAGAGGAACAAGCCTGCAAACTCCAGAAGAACAAGCCTGTGTTACATGAACTTTAAATCATTTCTATTTACGTGATTCACTTTCACCCTTTAACATCTCTCATATTTTGCTTCTTTTCTTTTTATATTACACCTTTAGTGGTAGTTGCTAAAGGATTGGCTACCAGTGTGGTATTTTGGCGTAAGATCCAAACGTATATTGTTCTGCGTAATGTGACTGACCCTTTGAGGTCAGGAGAACCTATATTTTTAAGGGACCGTGTGGCTAGGTGGTAGCCAGAGGAGTTGGAGTGCAATAAAGGGGGCTGTTTCTATTCTGGGCAGCCTTCTTGGTACCCATGTGGGGAATCAGAAGTCTGGTTGTGACTGATAGGGAGACTGGTTTAAGTACCGTCCTTCAGTGTTTGGGGAGTTTGACTTCCGGTTTTACAGCTTGCCCTGATTGTTGCATGTCCAGGAGGGTATCCCAGGAGGCCCCGGTCACACACAGATGCCTGCTCCTGGGTAACATGGGGAGGAATAATATTGATACTTATTGGGAGAATGGTGACTAGAAGAGCCAGATAATTCAAACCTTACTAGCAGCACAAGTGCCACAGGTTGGCAAAGGAAAACCTGAGGCAACAGAAATGAGAAACTAGATGTTAACCAAAAAACTGGGGGCCTTTCCATATAAAATGTTGGGTTAAGGAAAAACAGTCTAAATCGAAAACATTTTGATTTGAAAATGCCATTATGGAACTTCATGAGAGCTGTAGTTTGGATACCTTGGTGTCCATTCTACTATACATGCTGGGCTCCCAAGTCAAACTACATCTCCCATGATGTATCATGGTAATATCTTGAAGAGAAAAGAGGTGCATCATGGGAGATACGGTCCACTTGGGGATCCCAATCCATAGAAAAGAATGGAGATATGAGGCAACCACACTACAACTGTGAGGCAAACCCACAGCCAGACCAGGGCTGCTCACTCAGTGCTCCAGCAGAACCGATCCTGCAGTGACTCAATCCACCGTGGGCTGGGCTTGGGTCAAATGATTCCCAGACACAAGTATTATATTTGGACCCCGCCACAACAGCACCACTTGGCTAGGAAATGTCTTTGTCTCAGTGTTACAGACTCCTTTGGCTTTTAGCCTTCTCTCATTCCTGTATCTGCTTCACTCTTGCTAAGTCTTGTTCCACACTATATTCTTACTTCACTACAGCCATGTTCCTGACCTGCACCCTCTTCCTGACCCCAGACCATTGGAGTAACCGAAACCTGGTTTCAACCTTTAGCCTACATCTGGACCTAGACTTCAATCCTGAATTGCCTTTTCTGTGGACTTCAACCTCCAGTTCTGATCAGGTCTAGAACCAAACCTGACAACTTCTCCTCTGGGGTACTGCAGCAGTAGGATCAAATTGAAATGTTTTGGTTTTCAGAGAAAATATTTGGGGCTTTTGCTAGAACATTGAACATTTCTATGGAAAGCGGACACCTTTTTGTGACAATATTCACTTAGTTGAACATCAAATTTTCTGTAAAAACTGTTGGCAGAAACTTTTTGAGCAGCCCCATTTAAAATTAAGAAAACTGGTACTCATATCTTGACAGTAAATTTGAAAAATGCCTCTCTCACCCCTCTTCTTCCTGGGCCACCCAACTTCTTCCAGCAGCACCCTCCTTTTCCCAGGTGACCCCATCCCCCCCAGCTGAGCATCGGGGCTGGCAATAAAGGCGCCGGTACTCCATACCCCTGTGTACCATCACAAAAAAAGCACTGTGGTTTGGTGTCTTTCTTCAATGTGGAGAGAATGCATATATTCCAATTCTTTACCCTGTCAGGCCTCAAGCAGCTGTTTTCTTTAGCTAAACTAGTCACTTGATCTTTTTGCAGGCTCTACACCAACTCTGCCAGCTGCTAATGCTTCTGATTGACAGGTTACTGCAGTTATTTGAGCTCTATATGTTACACTGTTATATGGCAGTCTACATTACCCTGAACACAACTCACCAGTACACTCAGTTATCTCCTCTTAGACTCTGGTCTTGCGTCAGACCTTAATCCATTCCTTAGATCAGGAAAAGGTTGGTAGGAAATCCTACTTAGAAAAGCTGGAGACAGAAGTCAAAAGAATTTGCATTGTTTATCTGCAAAAGTGGGTGTGCTTTTCATTCCGGGTTGTTCCCTTATTTGGATTTAATTTAATTTAAAAATGGTAAACCTCCTAATGTTCTATTCCAGTCAAATGCAACCTGGCATGGAGCTAACCCCAGTTCTTACCATGCTTTTATAGCCGGAGACATCATGAGGCCAATTTCTGTTCTTTCATCCCTAAGTAAATGCTTTAATTTCCTAACCTGTGAAGAACTTCTGTTAAGATCAGAGGGGATTTGGTGCAGATGGGAAAGCAGGGAACTGTTTACACACAACAAACTGTCTACACACAACAAAGCAGAACATTTCTGAGGGAGGAAGGATTAGAAGTAATCCTGTGCTCACAGATAATATTTAGAATTTCAATTTTTCTCATCATAAATATTAAAATGTTACAACATTAACAATGTAGTACGTCAACATATACAAAGATTTCAATCCCCATTAAAATCTCTTCTCTCCAACAAATTCCCTAGGCTGTTTGTTCATCGTTGCTGAGCCTTTTTTTAGAGGTTTTTGGAAAAGGGGAAAACCAAGAGATAAGTGGTGGCTAATGTGCTTCACAAAATATAAGAATGATCAGAACTATACATTTAACTATTTAAAAGAGTGAGGCAATAAAATCATATTTATATTGCACGCCTTTCATTATAGATTTATAGGGCATACATGATGCATATGGGAATAAATCAAAAGATTATGTTAGTAAAACTTTTATGCCATCCTACTCCATAATCTATTTTACTCTGCTGTATATTTTACAGAAATCTGTTTTGGAAATGTTAGAGATTCTAAATATTTATTGGGATTTTTTCATTTCCCTCTTCCTGTAAAGCCAGGCACACTGAACCATGAGTCAACTAAATCAATCTCCAAGAAGCAAAGACTAGAACGAATACAATTCTAAAGTTTAAAAAAAAGCTATGAAAGAGCTGGATCCTGCAAAAAGTTACGTGTATGGATACAGGATTAAGACCTAAAGCTTCAATACTACAGTGAGTCCCACAAGGGCCCATGCAGGGGATTCAGTGCAGAGGTCTATCTGTCCTGAACTAATTGTAGGATCAGTGTGCATTTTAACTCTTTGTACAGAAAAGTGTCACCTAATTTTAAGTCCCTAATGGCACATAAATTCTGACTCTTTAATTGTTACTGTATTTGCACTCAGATCTGAGGGAGTAAAGTTAGATCAGTTTACATTTCACATTGCTATGGCCAGTGACTGAGCAAAACTGAGTCTGAAACTATGGGTCATAGTAATGCAAATTTAGCGTACGCTTAGGATCTTAGGCAAATCTCGCATGCAAAAGCAGAAGTCCCTCTAAGAAGCAGGATGCCTCAAAGCATCCCTCTCTTCCCCTCTGAACAATTCTACTTTCACAATTGTGTTTAAATAATCTTCTTTAATGTTCTACGCTGCTCCAGCTCTGTGGAAACATTTGCAGATCAACTTTCTGGTGTTACCAAATACAATGTTAGTTGTAATAAGATGCTCCCTTTGAACATAATTCCTGGTACAGGACCTCTTATTACAAATGCCCCTTAATTCGCTTTCCGTTTTAGTGCAAGAACCAAGTGTAGCTCCGCTCACAAAGGCAAATAAAATGTCCATGCTATCTTTAAGATTCCAGATCAGATCTTATGACTGATGAAGATTTAAGGAAAGGAGAAAACATCTCAACATTCTGGAAGAAATTGTGATACATGCAGACAAGTAGAGATTCATTGATTCCAGGAATTGCATTGCCTCCACATTACCCAGGCAGTGGTTTGTTTTCTTGGGTAGCGAAGGAGGAACAGTATAGCGAATATTAGTATTTATTTCATTACTGTAGCAACTAGATAAGCTCCACATTGTGCCCATTAGGCACTGCATGTACATATAATAAAAGACACTGCTGGCTATAAAGATTTTCAAGTCTCAATAGACAGACAGAGTAAAAAAAATATCATCCCCATTTTACACACTAAGAACTGAGGCACAGAAAATAAGTTACGGGCCTACAGCTAAGGCCTGAACCCAGATTGTCTAACTCACAGGCCACAGGCCAATAGCTTAACCAAACACTACCCTTCTAGGGTTAGCTGGGAGCTGGAATAGGGCACTAATGTGTTGACGCCTGTCTAAATTGTACGTTGTAGATCTAACTAATGGCAGGGTGTACATAGCTTGTGGATAGGCAGCTTTTACTGTCAACGACTGTCAGCTGTTTTACAGCTATCTAAAATACAAGGCTTATTTTTCGGTGAAACTGTGACCTTGGCCTCCAGGGGAGTTATGCTGAGATAGTTTAAATAAAGCAAACTGCAAAGAATGGGGCAGGCAAAGCCCTAAATACTACTGTTTTTACTTCCATAAGAAGCCAGCAACAAACAGTTTCCGATGACCTTGCAGATCATTCAGTAGAGAAAAGACATTGTTTCCTTAAAACTGCCCAGCCCTTTGGCTAGCATCCAGACAGCTGAATCAAATACGATTGGGATTACTGAAAATCTTAATCCATCATATGTAAAAAAGTTCAACCAATCCCAAAGAATCAGACACATTACCAAACAGGTCAATGAACAGTTCAGATTTTACCCAAATACATGCTTAAAGCCAATGCTTATTAACTAAACTACTCTTTGCTTTGAAAAAGGGAAGAAAGGAATAGTTAAAAGGTCAGCATACAAACACAGATGAAAATAAAGCTCTTAGGACAGTTTTAAAGTAGAGATGATAACTGAATTGCAAAGTTCTTCAATTTCAAAGTCTCTGAAATTCCCCAAACAGCTAAGGGATCATCAGTCCTTTTTTAGTTACAGTTCCAGTCCAGACAAATGAAGACTAAATAGTCCATCTACAGTATTGGTTCAAATTCTCACATGAGAATTATCAGGATGATTGCAGGCTGATGCTGGGATCCCAATCTTGTGATCCAAACTTTCCCTCCCAAATTGGACAGACTTGCAATAAAAAGGATCAGTTCGCTACAGTCTTTAATAGATCCATGCTGGCTGACTGGTATCTTTTTGATAACAGGTATCTTCTTAAACAATCAATAGGTGATAACTTGTGGAATTGAAGTATCATCTCCTATGTCCTGTGTATAAAGAAAGGAGTCCTGTGGCATTTTTAAAGACTAACATATGTATATATCGCATGAACTTTCATGGGAGAAAATCCCACTTCATCTTCAAAGCATCTGATAAAGTGGGATTTTCTCCCACGGAAGCTCATGTGATAAATAACTTTCTTAGTCTTTAAAAGTGCCACAGGATTCCTTGTTTGTTTTGCTGACCTAGACTAACACTAGGCTACCCCTTTGGAACCTGTGTACACTGGTAACTAATTATATTAGCATAAGGTAATTGGCCATTTACAACCATTCGCAGGTATTTACTACTGAAATTTCAAAGAGAAATAGAAAAAAATGGATTGTTGCATTTTGGTTCCATCTAAATGTTTATACGTTCCTTTTCATTTCTTAATCAATAGAATAGTGATAGACTACCATGGCTACCCCTCTTCAAAGCGTCTGACGGAAGTGGGATTTTCTCCCACGAAAGCTCATGCGATAAATAAATCTGTTAGTCTTTAAAAGTGCCACAGGACTCTGTTGTCCCTCTGGAACAGGAAAGCAGTTTGTCTACATTGCTAACAAGATATACATAAACAACAGCAAGTAACTACCCACAATACACTGGTCTACCATTGTGTCTTCCTATAATATGTCTCTAAAGATCAGATTTGAGCCATGCGACTTGCAAAGTTGATAAGCTCTTTCTGACCCAGTGTCACAGAAACATTTACACTGCATGCTTTATTACTGCCTAGAACCCAAAACAGAATGTTTCTCTCCGGTGTTGGCTGCAGTTTTCTAGTGGAGTTAAAATTTATATTCTGTTTAGCAAGTAAAATCTGTTCGAAGAGACTCACTGCAAACAAACAAAGAAGGTCAAATAAAAATGAAAATGTAGAAATCCTGCCCCCACTTTCATTCAGTCCCCAGCAAGGACTCATCACTTGCTGTTCTCCCCTTTCTGCATGGATGTTGGGCTCAGATACCTCTACCGTATCATTATTCTCTCCCTCTTCTGGTTCATGCAGAGGCCTTCCCCTTAGGCCCCTGCTAGATGAGGGAGTAGAAACTGGGTGGGTGAATAGACTATGGATCATAGGCTATGTCTACACTTGCAAGTTAGTTCGAATTAAGGAAGCTTAATTCGAACTAATTTAAGCCTTGGCCACACGAGGCTTTCATTAGTTTGAATTAAGGGCTTCCTTAATTTGAACTAATAAATTCAATTGCTTAGTTCAAACTAACCCTTAATTCGAACTAGTTAGTTCGAATTAAGTTAATGTGGCCATATTAGTTCAAACTTACTGCTTAGTTCGAACTAACCGGCAGCTTGACCTTCCTGCAACTGACTAATTCAAACTAAGCAAGTGCCCTGCATGGCCATGGCTAGTTGGAACTAGCATTCTAGTGGGGGCATGCTAGTTCAAATTAAGTTAATTCGAACTAACTAGAATTAAGTTAAGTTAATTCAAACTAACTAAAATTAGTTTGAATTAGTTAGTTCAAATTAACTAATTCGAACTAGCTTTTGTAAGTGTAGACATAGATACAGACTGAATTCCTCCCCTATCCACCTCCCAGCCTCCAAGGTTTGAGAGGCACAGGGTCTTGAAACAAAGCAAATATTGTCAGTATCCTTGAACCAGCTAGAGATAGTGTTTGGTAGGTCACTGGAGAATACGTTAAATAAATTTAATACCAACATCAAGCCTTGTGGCTAGTTCCAGAGGGGTAGCCGTGTTAGTCTATTTCAGCAAAATAAAAAAGGAGTCCTGTGGCACTATTAAAGATTAACAAATTTACTTATCGCATGAGGTTTCGTGGGTATAATCCCACTTCATCAGATGCATGAAATGGAAACTGCATTATGTTGGGTGTATATATACATGCAGAGAAGAGCAGGTCATAAGGTCAAATCAAACAGTTCCAAAGGAGCAGTCTGTTAGTCTTTTTCAGAAAACCAAACAAGTAGTTTTCATTCAAACAGTGTGGATGTTGACTTTTAAGAACAATAGATGAGAAAGTGAGAATGTTAAAGGAGGGAAAATTACCTTTCGTAATGATTTAGCCATTCCAAGTCCCCTATTGAGACCTAATCTGATGATGTCAATTTAGCATATGAATTTCAGCTTTGCTGTTTCACATTGAAGTCTCGTTTTTAAGTTTTTTGTTTTGGTTTTGTTTTTTCTGAAGTACTGTAACTATCATGTCTGTTGCAGAATGTCCAGGGAGGTTGAAGTAGTCCACTACTGGTTTTTGAATGTTAGTATTATTTTTCACAGAGACAGTCCAGTTTGGTCAATGTGTAAGGCAGGGTAAGGGACATTGTTGGCACATGATGGCATATAATACATTAGTAGATGTGCAAGTGAATAAGCCCCTGATGAAGTGACTGATTTGATTGGGTCCTATGATGCTGTCACTTGAGTCATTATGCCTTGTAGAGTCTGTTCTTCTAGACTCTCAGTATGTCTACACTTGCAACTTAAGTCAACTTAACGACACTTAAGTCGACCTACAGAATGCTGTGTGCACATTGGGCACTTCCTTAAGTCGACTTAAGTGCTTCCTTAAGTCAACTTAATAACTCCACTCTGATGGTCGACTTAACGCCTAAGTTGACCTTATTAAGTCAACTTAAAGCCGGTGTGGATGCCCTAAGATGACCTAATTGGCCTCCAGGCTGGGTGATGGGTTGGGGAGAAGGAGAGCCACAGTCAGGGGATCAGCAGGGGAGAAGGGAGAGCCACAGCTGGGGAGAAGGGAGAGCCGCGGCTGAGGGATCAGGCAGGAGAGAAGGAAAAGCTGAAGCTGGGGGAGCGGGCAGGGGAGAAGGGAGAGCCGCGGCTCTCCCTTCTTCCCTACATGATCCCCCCCAGCCATGACTCTCCTTTCTCCTCAGCCGCAGCTCTCCTCCGTCAACCTAGCACCTGCCAGCATGAGCACGGGCAGTCGGCTTATGTTTCCAGTGTGGCCACTGTAAGTCGACTTAACAAGGTTGACTTAAAGTCACCCTTGCTAAGTCGACTTAACTTAACCAATGTAGACATAGCCTCTATGTGCTGGTTTGTGACCTAGTGCCACCTGAACACATCTATCTCAAAACATCATGCTCAGTTGCCCATCTAGGAAGAACTCTTGACATCTTATATAGCAGACTAGTGTGCCAGATGGTGTCATAAGTAAAATCAAATGAAGACATAAAGTGAAAAAAATGTTTGTTTTCTTCTCTTGAAATCCATTCTCAATGTACATACTAACTGTTAACACTTAGCCACACATTCTGTGATTGGTTGGAAGCCTACCCAATCCTCACTCAAAAGTTGTTCTGTCAGGGGCGTAAATTTTTGAATGTGTAGTTAGAACTCAAGTGATATTGAGTGATAGCCACGTAAAGAGTGATCTTTACCTGGCTTTCATAAAGCTATCAACTTAGATTTCTGCCCTAACTTGGGTATTATGTTCTCCTGTATAATGTAGGATATGAAGATAGACAGTCAGTGTTGCCTTTTCTTCCCAAGCAGTTGTAGTAGTTATGGTGATACACCACCAAAGCCACAAGATTTTCCTGTGTTCATTAATTTCCATGCCTTTTTTTATTTCCACCCTAAAGTTTGGTAGGAAGTTTCTGTCTTGTTAAAGCTGTGGAGAATGTTTGTATTCATGCCACTCAATCGACTGACAGTTAAAAATGTTATCTTTGTCTGCTTTAGCAAAGTTAGTCAAGTGTGTAGTGACATTATTTGGAGAGACCTGTTGCTGTGTGTCTCATAGGGTTTATGGTGCACTGAACTTCCTGATAATTTTCTGCTAGATCTTGACATGTACACTTCTGAGTTAACTTTTTCCAAGTGTGCTTTTCGGGCTACATTCAGGCTCTGTAGGAGATGGTTGGATATTTCTGGATCACTGGATTTTTTCATGCAGTTTACGGTGTGCATATTCATCATCCAGATGTACTGTATAGGTTTTTAGGCAGCCACATGGGATGGACTTGAAATTAGCCTTAAAGACTGCTTTGGTAAACTGTAATACATTTGATCTATTTGAATGTCATGCAGGATACAGACTGTATATCGGTCGATGTGTTTAGTGTAATTGTCCCAGTATGCCTTTCTATAGTTCCATCATAGTCCTGGGACAGATATGGTAACCCCTATTTTGATGAGGAGGTTGTGCTGCTGTCCATGTGGAAAATTTCCAATAATTTTGTAGATATAGAGTGGTCTTCAGCTGCAGTTAGGGGAGTAACCCTAGTTCCAGTGGGCAGAGAAGAGTTGCTGGTTGCTCTGTGTCATGAGGAAAGTTTAATTCACTGAGGTTATGTCTACACTTGTTAATTTAAGTTGACTTAGCTAAGTCGACTTAACAACATTAACTTTAAGTTGACGTTGTTAAGTCAATTTAGCATGTCCACACTTAAATTGTAAGTTGACTTTGAGGGGACCCTACAAAGTGGACCTAGAGTGTCCATACTGGACGCCTAGGTTGACTTGTAGGGGCTAGGAGGACCTGGGATTGATCCACAGTGGCGGGGGGGCACCCCTTGCCAAATGCCAGGGGCTTCAGCCTTTGCCCCATTGTACCTTGGTACAATGGGGCAAAGGGGGACAGGGATCCTGGCAGGGTGGGCAGGATTCTGCCCTGCCCCGTGGGGGGAATGCCAGGTTCTCCCTGTGCCAGCCACGCTGGCAGGGAGGGCACTGGGGAAGCCCTGGAGTCCCCTAAGTCGACTTAGAGTCGATTTAGGGATACTCCACTTCTACACTGGCTTAAGTCGACTTTAGAAAGTCAACTTAAGCAGAAAGTCGACTTAAAATGAGGTTTTATAAAGTCGACTTAATTTTTCCTTAAGTCGACTTAAGCAGCTGCTTAAGTCGACTTAAAGAAAGTGTAGTGTAGATGCAGAGTAAATTAAGTCAACTTAAGCAAGCTTAAGTCGACTTAATTTACAAGTGTAGACGCATCCTGAGATATGCTCAGTTTACAAGGTGTATCTCACTTTGACCAGATTCCCTATAGCTCCATGTAGTGTTTGGAGCTACTGAAGTCTCAAGTATAGATGGCAGGATTCTGGGAAGATGCTAGAGCAGAAGCACCCATAATTGTTTAAGTAGCTTATGGACATTAGCCACTGGCTGATCCTTATTATGTCACTGCAGTCAGCAGTGGACGATAAACTTTCACCATCAGCTAAAATGTATTTTGCATAAGTGGTTCAGCCATATTTTTCATGGAAAGTACAGGTTGAGTTTGAAACCAGAGATAATGAATCAGCTGGCAGTAAGGGAATTAACATGCTTTTTTACTGAAGGCAGAGTACATCACTTTTGTGTCAGGAGGCAATGTTTTCAAGAACAGACTTTTTGTGGGGGCACCTCAAGGGCAAAGCCAACACTTTTCGCTTTTCCTTGTCTCGGTACAGAGTAACCAGGACCCAACAGATAAAAATAAGTTGCATTGGTACAAAAATGCAGTAACTCCACTCATGCTGATCAAGTGTAAATGAGAGCATAATTCAGTCCACTTAATCTTAACTGCCCTTTTGCAAATCAAGCTCTCTTATTGTTTAGTCAGGTGCATTTCCACATAACTCTGCAACAAACCACAAATCAGCCTTCTCCTTAATCAGCAAATGACATGAGAATTAAACAACGAGGAACATTTTTTCTCTGGCCACAAACATAAACATCCTACTCTGCATTCTGAAATATGTACTTTACTTCCATACATGTTTGGCCAACATAGTAAGTTTACTCCCTGTTCTAAAGATTAGGAATCTTGTCTGTAGCATAATGCTCTAATATTGCTGGCAAGCTGCCTTCATTTTCTATATTTCTGAGGAAATGACTCAATAATGGGCTGACGTACATTGCACAGCTTTACATATTGTACTTTGAGTATTATTTATCACTTCATTTCATATGAATTATAAATAGGACTAGAAGAAGAAACACGACATCAATAGAAAGCTTTTCCATGGATAATTTGTGCTTCTTAATAGTTTTAGATGTAAGAGAAAAACAAAATAGCTAATGCGTCATCAGATATTTCTTTTGATTAGAATTGTGTGAAATGTAGGTAGGGCTATTTACTGTTTTCTAAAAGTCCAAGATACCCAGTATTGGTTTGTTGTGGTTTTCTCAACTTTACCAACAATTATTAGCTATAAGCTGATCAACACTTACACTCTGGAACCTGCTTTAGTCCATCCTAATGCTGACTAGAAATAAAATCAGAACTTTTTGGTGCACTGTGAAATAAATCCAGATTGGGTTAGACTAAAGCAGGAATGTTACTCATCACAGAATATCTGTGTTTGCATACAGCACAGGGCGGATAGTTAGAATGCCTGACTGGTGGGCCGGTCTCTGCCTGTAGCTTGCTATTTTACTTAAGGCAAGTCAAGAGAAGTCCATATTTCAGAACTCGCTAATCTGGTCAAAGTGAATGGGAGCAACAGTTGCTCTGTTCTGAATATTTAGGCCATTTACCTAATGTAGTCTCTGCCTCAGTTTATCCATCTATAAATGGGTATAATAACTCTGCTTGCCTACCAGTTGATTCTTTGTTGTTCTGCATATTTTGTATTTGTTTACACCAGTCCAAAGTGGTTGCAAAATACTTACAGGGGTCAGAGGCATTTGCAACCCACCCTCCACTGCAGTAAATGATTACATGTGATGCAGAGGATGCAAAATCAGGCCCAGAGCATTTTGAGGATTAATTCCTTTGTATTTGAAATGTGCTTTGAGATCCTTGATTTGGGCTAATTTTTGTTATAATTAATGAAATACTTAATTCATCAAATTTGAATCCAGGAGTTTCATTTTCTCTACAGGAAACAAGCTAATAATGATTTGATTAATAAAAAACAATTCTTATGGGTTACATTTACAAACACATGCATTAGGAATTTTGTAATTCTGGAGGCTACATTTATTTTTATGACACTTTTTTCAGCTGGGCTCTCCACTACGATGCCAGAGTTTGGGACATTTTGCAGAGAACTGCCAGTGACGAAGAGTAAGCATGACTTTTTAAAATATATTCCCTCCCCTAACTACTAATCGGCTTTAAAAAAAAATCATGTTTTTGTCAAATAAATGGGTCCCATAAAAATGCTTAAGTTTCAAGAACTATTAAATAAAGCAAATGACAGAGGAAGGAAAGTGATGGCATGAAATGTGAACATTCCAATCATTAGTGTAGATTTGTCTTGATTCTGTTAGTGCTACACCTATATAAACCTCACTGCAGCAAGAATAGTAATCTTCTGCTCTACTGATGCATGTAGTGATACCAAAACTAGAGGAAAGAGGGAGTGACTGGAAATATTGAAGACCGATGCTAATCTGTGAATTTAAATGTAGAATCTGTGTGCATGTCAAATGATAAGAGCTGAGTGCATTCTGCAAAAATGTATCTTTGTAAATGTTCAGACAAAATTTTAAGTAATCTGTTTGACTCTGTACCCACCCTTTGTTTATGCTACTTCATCACTTAGAGGACCCAATTAAGACAGGGACTTCATTTTGCTAGGAATTCTCAGCTCTTGAGGCAGAGATTGTCCCTTATAGTCAAAATAGGCAAGACGGACAAAGGGTGAAAAGGCAAACAGAGAACTGAAGTGATTGTCCCACAAGCAAGCAGCAGGTAAGTAATCAATCCAGGAATAGAACCTAGCTCTCTGACTCCCATCCCCATTCAGTGCTCTAGCCAATGGACTGTGCTGTCCACATCACCCTCAAGCATCTCTCCATTCCATTTTTTCTCCTTATCTCCCACCCAGCAAGGGCCTGAGATAGGCAGCTTCTTTTTCCGTCTCCTTTCACCTTTCCTGGTCTCTCCATTTCAGTCGGATTCCAAAAGGTGGAGTTTTGAGAGTGGGGGAGAAGAGACAGTCTCTCCAGTTCCAGCATCACATTAGTCCTACATGGTAGCTGGCAGGAGGTAATGCAAGAGAAATCCTGCTTGCGCATACTCTGAAGCCATATTTGCCGCCTGTGGGTCACCCAGAGTCTACAAGGGAATCCCGTGCAAAGATTTGCACTTTCTTTTATTAAAAGTTCTTTTTGTAATTAAAAAAAAATAAAGAAGAGAGCAGAGTTTCAGATGATATGTAAGCCCCACCTGACCCCATACTCAGAGAAAACCTGATACAGAGTATAGTGAGTGAATGTTGGACCTGTATCTACTATTAGGATTCCAATTAAAGTTCACAGAGGACCATTGTTTAACGTTCCCTAAGATTTTCTGGAGTAGGACCTCTTCTATTTTTTCCTTCAGTTTTAAGAGATTGTACAACTAGAAAACTTAAAATATTCCTGTCTGACACAATGGGTGAATTTTCTGGGTGAGTCTCAAGGGCTATGTCTACACTTACTAAAGTTAGTTTGAATTAGTTAATTTGAACTAACTAATTGGAACTAATTTTAGTTAGTTCGAATTAACTTAATTTAAACTAGACAAATTTAGTTTGAACTAAGCAAGTGCCATTCATGGCACTTGCTTAGTTTGAATTAGCAAATTGCATTGAGTTCAATGGGCTGGTTAGTTCGAACTAAGCAATTAGTTCAAACGAACATGGCCACATTGGTTAATTCAAACTAACTAGTTCAAATTAACCCTTTGTTCGAATAGCATATTCGAATGTATTAGTTTGAATTAAGGAAGCCCTTAATTCGAACTAATGAAAGCCTAGTGTAGCCATGGCTTAAGTTAGTTCGAATTAAGCTTGCCAGTGTAGACATAGCCAAGAGGACTCCCCAACTCTTTCATGAAGTCCAAACCTCAGAAGAGACCATTGTGATCATCTACTCTGACCGCCTGTATAACACAGACCGTGGAACTTCCCTCCCAAAAAATTCCTAAAGCATATCTACTAGAAAAAATTCAATCTTGATTAAAATATTGTCAATTACAAAGAATCCATTATGACCTTTCATAAATTGTTCCAATGATTAATTATTCTCACTGTTAAAAATTTATATCTTATTTCCAGTCTGAATTTGTCTAGCTTCAACTTCCAGCCATTGGATTGTGATGTGATGACCTTTCTCTCCTAGGCTGAAGAGCCCATTAGTAAATATTTGCTCCCCATGTAGGTACTTTTAGACTGTAATCAAATAATCCCTTAGCCTTCTCTTTGTTAAGCTAAAAAGATTGAGCTACCTGAGTCTATCAATCACTTTAAATTATGTTTTCTAATCCTTTAATTATTCTTGTGGCTCTTCCCTGAACTCTCTCCACATCTTTCATGAATTGGGACACTAGAATTGGACACAGTATTCCTGCAGTGACATTCCAGTGCTACACACAGAGGTCAAATAACCTCTCTATTTATTCCTACTTTTGATTCATTCATCCGAGGATGGCATTTGTCCTTTGTGTCACAATATCACACTGGGAGCTCATGTTCAGTTTATTATCAACCACAAGAAAGTCTTAGGAGAGAAGTCCTTGGCATGCATATCTGCCCTGCATTCTTTGTTCCTACATGTATAAATTTACATTTAGCCATATTAAAAGTATGGATGTAAAATTTCATTTAATTAATAACCCATTTAAATGTTCTAAAAATAAAACAGTTTAATACGTGAGGGGGCGCATGCTGGCCTCAGCTCCTCACTGACAACGGAGAGCTGCCTAGGTCCTCCCCCCATGGGTGCAAATCCATAGCTGGAAAACTCTCACTCTTTGGGAGCTGAGCCAAGCCTAACTGTGGTTCTCCACCTGTGCTAGGCTCTACACCTCCCCACAAGCATGGGGAGAGGCATGAAGTCCAGCCCAGCTCCCTCACATATGCAAAGCTACCTAGCTGCTCTCCCGGGGAATCAAGCACAGCTGCTGCTCCCCACCCCACAGTTTAAAACATTTAAACAGTTGATTACCATTTAAATATTTAGGCTTTGACATCCCTAATTAAAATGCATATCATATAGTTGCTGCTATATTTTTTACTTCATCATCACTAAATTTATTGGCTGGCTGTAAACATTTTATGAAAAAGGACCCTTTTATGTAAAAGATTGATGTACTTAGTTTGTGTACTAAGTTGTGTTCGCAGTACTAAATTGCCAGAATTCTGAGGTTTTCCCTTCTAGTCTCAGTTAGAATCCAGCATTATACATCTTGAACTAGAAACGTATAAGTTGTTTTTCATTTCTATGGGAAATATTCCCCATAAAATTCACAGTAATTATGTGACCAAACCCTGGCTTTAAAAGGTACCGTATTTTTCGGACTATAAGACGCACTTTTCCCCCAAAAAGTGGGGGGGAAATGAGGGTGCATCTTATAGTTCGAATGCTGTCCAGCGCTGCTCCCTCCAACCCCCGGGGCAGCCGCTTTGCTGCGGCACACCCGACCTGCGCCCGACCTCTGGGCTGGCCTTCCCCGCCCCCAGGTTGGGACAGGCAGGCTCAGGCTAGGGTCCGGAGCGGGCGCCTGCCTGCCTGCCCCACGCGGCCGGGCCAGAGGGGTGACTGCGGCAGCGGTGGGCTCCCGGGCTCCCACCCGCCGTCCGCCTCCTTCCCGGGGCCGGGGCCGGGCTAACCCACGGCCTCGGCCTCCCAGCACCGGCCGGGATCAGCCTCCAGGGCTGGGGTATGCTCCCCCCCGCCGGCGGCTTCCCTGGCCGCGGCAGGGTCCTCCCCCGGCCCCGCCAGCGGCTTCCCGGCGCCGCGGCAGGGTCCTCCCTCAGCCCCGCCGGCGGCTTCCCGGGCCGCGGCAGGGTCCTTCCCTGGCCCCGCCGGTGGCTTCCCGGCGCCGCTGCAGGGTCCTGTCCCACCCCGCCGGCGGCTTCCCAGGGCCGCGGCAGGGTCCTGTCCCACCCCGCCGGCGGCTTCCCGGGGCCGCAGCAGGGTCCTGTCCCACCTCGCTGGCGGCTTCCCGGGCCGCGGCAGGGTCCTCCCCCGGCCCCGCCGGCGGCTTCCCGGGGCCGCAGCAGGGTCCTGTCCCGCCCCGCCGGCGGCTTCCCGGGCCGCGGCAGGGTCTTTCTTTCTTTCTTTCTTTCTTTCTTTGCCTTCCTTCTTTTTTCTTCCTCTTTCTCTTCCTTTCTTTTTTCCTTCTTTGTCTTCCTTTTTCTTTCCTTCTTTTTCTTTCTTTCTCTTCTTTCCTTCCTTTCTCTTCCCTTCCTTTTCTCTTCTTTGCCTTCCTTTCTCTTCCCTTCCTTTTCTCTTCTTTGCCTTCCTCTAAAAACTGGGTGCGTCTTATGGTCAGGTGCGTCTTATGGTCCGAAAAATACGGTAGGTCTGGACAGAGCTCTATAGGAGAGAAAATGTGTGTGTGTGTGCATAATTTCTGATTGCCCATATTAGAAGTGAAATCTTTTCCCCCTTGAAGAATTAAAACCAAATATTGGTCATATGAAGGCTTTCCTCTGTGATTCTTCACGCCTCATGTCAGATTTACCTAAGGCTCTATTTTTCCAAAAGAGGTGAGACTCCTATTCCCTTCAGTAGGCTTTGGGTCAGATACCTTAATTGGGTTCAGGGAACACTTGGAAGAAAGACAGCCTGGGGGTGGAGCTCTATTTTGTACAAGATTCAACCACTCCTGCACCTTCAGCATAAAGTCTGTTGGGTAGAATGTTAACAAGAGCTTCTCAGCATGCTGTTTCCATCTTCATCTCCACATGCAGGCACCCTTTAGCCCCACAGGAAAGTAGAGCTCTCTGTATGTATCATTCAGGGAAATGTCTACGGTCACTTTCTGAGGCCTGGAGCTGGGCAGGGAAGTTGCTACCATGAATGTGGGAAGTGTTAAGTTGTCAGTTTCAAGACTGTACCTCTTTGATGTGTTGTGTGCTGAGTAATAAAAGGAATCCATATTTACATTACATGTTGGGTAATGTTGTTTACAATCCATGCTTGTAAATGTAAACTGGCTCTTCATTAAAATTAAAATTAAAAGAAACAAATTAAAAGGAACAATTAAGAATTATGAATAATGAAAAGAAATATAAGAATAATGAGAGCGGTTAATTATTGAGCTGTCTCTAATAATATTAAAAACTGAAATATAGGACATACAACTTATCATCAAAAAAATCTTCAGCATTAATAGAAGATAATTTTAGTTCAAAATGTTCAGGAAGCAACAAAGGGCAATGCTCCATCTGAAAGCAAGGATAGGGTAATGGACTGGAAGATGAGGAAATATAAGGTTCTACCTCAGTTTAATTACTCATCTAAAGGATGACCTTTGGCTCTGTGGAAGCTCCCTAGTAATGCATTCGTTGGATATAAGCCAAAAATCGTTTGTCCCAGAGGCAGAAGTGTTATCCACTGAGCCAGAGAGACAATAATGACCTTCAGGAAGGTCTAGAATTTTACAAGAAGAGAACATCCCTCCTCCAGAGTACACTGCCCTCTCTTTCTGAAATGTTTTCTTTTATCTTAAGGCACTGCTCCCTAATATTTATTGCCTGTTTCCAGAAACTGCTTTGATTTTTTTTTTAAATGTGTATTTGAATTCTCTGAGAGGAAGGGAGCTGAATTATATAGGAAACCTTGGCTTCCAAATCTCAGTACTTAGCTTTTAATGTGCAAATGATGTAAACTGAGTTCAGTGGTGTGTGAGAAATGCTAACAGGTCATTTGGCTTATGAGATTTAAAAGAGATTGTCATTATCTAATGCCTTCTCAATGTTATCCCTAAATGAGTTACCCCTAGGCTTTGCATGCACAATATAGGACTTACGGTATGTTCATAACCTGTCACCTTTTAATAGATAACATATTTTTAATTGTATGTATTTTAAAACTAAAAACTATTAATTTACCCTTTTGTTATTCTTCAGGCAATCATTCTTTATACACTCAAAATATATGAATATGAAGCAAAAGGAATACAATTTTTTGGCTATGACTCTTTTTGTTTCAAAACTCTCCATGAGTCTGCATGCTGTGGTGCAAAGGGAGGGAGTTCAAGATCAGAGTGTGCTGTTTCCTAGCTCTCAGATCAGTCAGGTGCCAGAGGGCCACAGCTTGGGCTAAAGAAAAGAAGACCGTGTGTGCATAATGTCGCAAAAAGAGAGTTACTGTCCTCAGGCCTCATTCCAAATTCCCACCCAATGTGGAATCAATTCATTTTTCTCCCAGCATTCAACTTCCTTGGAGGGGGAATTAAACTTCATAAACTTGATGTAGTAAGGGCATTATATTACTGTAACAGAACAAAACCATTCACGAGCACAATGAGATTGCTTGTAATTTTTGTAAAGAGGATTAAAGATCAGGCAATATCCTCTCAGACATTGTTGAAGTGGAATTCCAGCTGGACAACAGCGCATTATGGCTATGTCTACACTTGCTAAAATTAGTTCAAATTAGTTAGTTCGAACTAACTAATTCAAACTAATTTTAGTTAGTTCGAATTAGTTTAATTCGAACTAGCATGGCCACGCTGGAACGTTAGTTCGAACTAAGCAAGCACTTGCTTAGTTCGAATTAATGATCCCCATTTATTTCAATGGCCGGTTAATTTGAACTAAGAAATTAGTTCGAATTAACATGGCCACATTGGTTAATTCGAACTAGTTAGTTCGAATTAACCCTTTAGTTCTAATACCCTATTCGAACGAACGTATTAGTTTGAATTAAGAAAGCCCTTAATTCAAACTAACTAAAGCCTAGTGTAGCCAAGGCTTTAGTTAGTTCCAATTAAGCCTCCTTAATTCGAACTAACTTCCCAGTGTAGACATAGCCAATGAGAGCGTTAGGTTTGAGCTTGTCACGCTCTGGCTCACAAGGGCTCTGCAGCCTGTCTAAAGTATGTGTCTATTTCTGAAATTTGTAGGGCAGCTACATGGAGCTTGGTCACACTTTGCAAGACACCTGTCTCTGGTAGAAGCTTCCAGATCAAATGTCAGTTATTAGGACAGCCTAATGAGCCTTTTTAAAAGAGGACTTCTAGCTCCCACCTCGCGGAATAGCCGTGGTAGTTTTGGCAGCCAAGGGGAAATACAAGGATACAAAGGATTAGAGCCAGGATCTGCAGGGCTCTGGATAACCAGTGTTGCCACCTAGCAGCAATGGCAAAGCCGCAGTCTATGCACAAGAAACTCTTGAGGACAAAGAACTCCAGGAAGTACCGCCCGTGGGAGACTCAATTGTCATACCCCCTGTGATCTCCGATTGGTCCAATCATATTATTTAAGCATGGAGGGAGTCCCAGGAAGCTGTCTGTGGAGGCTGCTGCTATAAATCCTGCTACTATTTCTTGCTTTGGACTCCAGGTCTGATTCCTGGTTTGCCTTTTGATCACTGACTCTGGCTCTTATCTCTAACTCGTCTCTGGATTCCTGATTCTGCCTCCAACCTTAGGCCTGATTCTTGATTCTGGTTTTGATCCCAGGCTTGACTCCTGCTCCATCCATCAGTCCCTTCTCCTCCTCTGACCATGAGGCCTGTCTCCTGGTCCTACATGCTAGGCCAAAAGAACTTAACAATCACTATACTGTATCAGACCAGTGGTTCATCTAGCCAAGGAGCCTGTCTTCTGATAGAAGTCAGTGCCAGATGCTTCAGAGAGAATGAAAAGAGCAGCATAATTTATCAAGTGATACATCTCCTATTGTCCAGTCCCAGCTTCGAGCAGTCAGAGATTTAGGGACACCCAGAGCATGGGGTTGCATTTTGGGTAATAGCCCTTGATGGACATATTCTCCATAAAAAATTTATTATTTTTAATCCATTTATACTTTTATCTTCACAACATCCCCTGGCAATGAGTTCCACAGATTGACTGTGTTGTGTGAGATAGAGCTCTCGATGTCATGACTATGACATAGAACACATTTTCAGTGCTTTGATTCCCTTCACCCCTTTTGCCTCTCCACTCCTAACCCAGTAGCTGCGTAAAAATGAAAATGACAGCCAGCCAATCAGTGGAGAGAAAAATAAAGGTGGCCCAATCAAAGCAGAAAAAAATGGCTCACTAATCACTGCACAGCAAAAAAAAAAAAAAAAAAGGGGGCAAATGGCAGTGCACTTCAGTGCCACCTAGACGCTGATGTTGAGGATGACCTCCTTGCCCACCTTTCCTGTAGCACTAGCCCTTCCCACTTTCCATGCAAATAAATAGCTGCTTGCTAGAAAGGGATCTATCTAGACAAAATCTGGAAGAAGAGAGACTGGTTCCCTACCTTACAGTAATTGTGGTTTTTCAAACATTTTGTCGACATGGACCCCACAACCTACCCTCCTTGCCTGCTACTATGGACTACGGTTCCTCTGGGATCCTGTATTGGGGAAGGGACTGAGAGACGGATCTGCTCGGCGTGCAGGTCTGTCAGGACATGTGGGGCACAGGTGTGGCCTCCACAGACATTGCTGGCCAAAAGAATCAGATTCTGCATGAATGGAGCAGAGTTGCACCAAGAGTGGAATCTGTGTGAAGAAAACATCTTGAAGAACTACAATTACTGCAAACTAAATGACCATTCTTTCCCCTGCAGTTATACCTGTACAACTTCAGTGTCCTGACTGGAAAATCCTAACCAATTTTTTTGCTGGTGCTCAGTATGGAGCTGACTCCACTGCTTTCTCAAAGTTTACTGTGTTGGTTCTGTGCCTATATCGGGGTGAAATATGGTTTCGAATATGGTCATTTTCAGCATTGAAATTGGCAGCTCAGACTGAAAATACACAGGACCGGATTGGCACTTTGTAACCCATCCCAGGTAAATTCCAAAGCATCTGATGAAGTGGGATTTTCTCCCATGAGAGCTCATGCAATAAATAAATTTTTTACTCTTTAAAAGTGCCACAGGATTCCTTGTTTGTTTGGCATCACAGATAAGCAGCAGTAGAACTGATCCAGAAGATGAACACAGACGGAACTGTAACTGAAAGCAACAATTTGATCCCTGCTTGCCTCTTTTTCCATGGCAAAAATAAGCTTTGGTGCAGCTTACTTCCACCTGCAGGCCAGTAACTCTCCTCCTGATCCTGTGCTGCTATCATGTAAAAAATGTACTCCCTTCCACTCCTGTAGGAGGGTACAGATAGGATAATGGTCCACCCCACAAAGACTACATGTCTTGACTAAAACTTCCCTATTGCACTTTCTCAATGTGCTAGAGAATTTTCAGTGCACAATAGCAGATTCCCCACCATGTGTGGCATGCTAGTGTGCCGAAAGTTTAGATCCCAGCTTGCAGTACACTAACTCTCTGTGTACACAAGCCTAAAGGTTGTATTCTTCTTGTATAGTAATTCTTTAAAGTAAATGCTGTAAGTATAAGAGAGAATTCTCTGTACTATGTAATTTTCCCAGAAAAGAGATCACTACTTCTATCATCCTTTCTCCACAAGGTTCCAGGTCTTTATGGTTACCCAACCTGTCTGTTAGCTACAACTTCTTTAGTATGAAAAAGAGGACTCCAAGTTGTATGTAAAAAATACATTCAGGATTTGGGGAAAAGAGGAAAGTGAGTTTTTTAAAGGCTTTTCAGTGTTATTGTTCTATCTCTTCCAAATAAGATCAAACTTTTTTCTTCAAGCTTGCTCAGCCTACCTGTCATGTTCAGGGAAGATGATGGTAGTCGCATCAAGTCATGTTGCATGCTGGGTGAAATTAAATGTGACTGATGCAGCTAGACATGACATGTCACAAGCTGTGGTGCAACAGCTGAAAAGCTTGAAAAGAAATATAAATAAGAAATAAGAACTGAGGTTTTTGAAAATCTTAAGGTAACCTTTAGGTATTATTTTTTAGCTTTCATTTATTCCCTGACCCCTCCCCTGCCCCCAGCTGTGAAGGCTGCGAGAGAAAATTCCTTATATATTTACTGCTCTCTTTCTACCACACAGAACTACTGCTTAAATTGAAGAGTGTTAACCAAAACAGAACTGGCTGAACAATGTTCTCTGAATAATTGATTCCATGAATCTTGTAATATTTCCCAAACTATTCAGCATTTTTGTTTCATTATTTGCTCCTGATTACAGAGCTTAATGAATAATTTACAATTAAATTGGCCAAATAATTTATTCCAGGCCATTAGTCAATTAACATTTTAAATAATTACTGAATAACTGATAGATCCCTTTATTCATCCATCTCTAGTGCAGAGACTATCACCATATCAATGGTAAACACTGTGGCTATGCCTACACTTGTTAATTTAAGTCGACTTAGCATGTCCACACTCAAATTTTAAGTCATTTTAGAGGGGACCCTACAAAATCGACCTAGAGCATCCACACTGGATGCCTAGGTTGACTTGTAGGGGCTAGGTGGACCTGGGACAGGTCCACGGTGGTGGTGGGGGGCACCCCTCGCTAAGTGCCAGGGGGCTCAGTCTTTGCCCCATTGTACCTTGGTACAATGGGCCAAAGGGGGACAGGGACCCTGGCAGGGCATGGGGCAGGGTGGGCAGGGCTCTGCCCTGCCCTTTGGGGGGGGCATGCCAGGCTGTGGCTGTGCCAGCCACCTTGGCAGGGAGGGCAGTGGGGAAGCCTTGGAGCCCCCTAAATCGACTTAAAATCGACTTAGGGCTACTCCACGTCTACACTGGCTAAATTGACTTTCTAAAGTCTACTTAGCCAGCAAAGTTGACTTAAAATGAGGTTTAAGAAAGTCGACTTAATTTTTCCTTAAGTCGATTTAAGCAGCTGCTTAAGTCGACTTAAGGAAAGTATAATGTAGATGCAGAGTAAATTAAGTCTTCTCTTTTCTGTCAACTTCCCATCCCCCTGCTGATTAAATGAAGCTTCCATTGTTTTGATTTCAGAATGCTTAATTTACACTAGAGACAGGTAGCTAGCTGCCTTCCCTCCTGTCTGGGATAAAACCTATTTCACCATGTGTTTGGTCACAGACTTCAAAGCTTTCAGAGGGGTATATTTGATACACTTGTATAAAACAGCAACATTGTAGACAGTTGATTCATATGCTTATTGTTTGAGTTTCAGACCTCCTCCACCCTCTCCACCTTTATAGCCCAGTTAACCTTTGAAATGTATTATTTGAAAAGTGATCCCAGAAAAAGTTTTTCTCTCTTGATAGGGTATAAACATCACGCTGTCTTCTCAAAGTTCAGAAACAGATGAATAACAAATCACAACCTCAAAGAGAAACTGCAGAACTCGAATTTATATGCAAATTCGACTAAATTGCCTTGGGATTAAACAGGGATTACGGATTTTTTTTCTCATTACAACACGTGATTTGACTTCACTTTCCTCTATGTGCTATTCCCCAGTGTTTGAATCCTAACATCTATTTTGATTTGCTGTTGCAGCCTGACCTGATTCTATGTCCTACACTTTCCTGCATTTAATTTCCTCCCATTCTGTAAATTTTCCATCTTGAAAGAGTCTGCCGAAGCAGGATTTTCTCCCACGAAAGCTCATGCAATAGATAAATCTGTTAGTATTTATGGCTATGTCTACACTTGTTAATTTAAGTTGACTTAGTGTGTCTACACTTAAAATTAAAGTCGACTTAAAGGGGAATTTACAAAGTCGACCTAGAGCGTCCACACTGGATTCTCTGGGTCGACTTTGTGGAGCTAGAGGGACCTTGGGTTGGTCCATAGTGGCAGGGGGCACCCTTTGTGTGCAATGGGGCAAAGGGGGACAGGGACCCAGGCAGGGCATGTGGGCAGGGTGTGATGCTGTCTGGATTTAGGGAAGCATTTATGATATTGTTTTCTATGGATATCTCATAAATGCTATAATCCATAGGAACTATGTCATGTTTGGTATCAATAGAAAGGTAGTAATTTGCTGGGAATGATTATATAGTTTATGTCTAGGAATTCTATTTCAATTAGAAGTTAGGAATTTGATGTTATATCTATACTTTAACTTGTGTCATTCTGGAGGAATGCCTTAGACAGGAGGGTGTGAACAACCATTATCTCCTTAATGGCTCATCAGGTTTCTCCCTTTGCTCATTGTAGGTGGGAGCTTCCTTAACTTTAGGAAACAATGGTTGGTGGTTTAATAAAGTCGAGCTAATTTTCACTAAGTTGACTTTATTTTCCTTAAATCGACTTAAGCAAGCTGGTAAATTAAGTCGAGTTAAGCAAGCTTAAGTCGACTTAATTTACCAGTGTAGACGCAGCCTATAAGTGCCTCAGAACTCCATTTGTTTTTAAGAAGCAGGAAGGCTCCTTGGGGAGGAGGGGAGGGGGGGCAGTCTCCATCCCCCATAAATATTCATCTTTCCCCACTTGCTGTCTTGGTTACGTTGTTTATTTTACATGTAAAGGTACATCCCCACTCCCCTCCCCTCCCCCTCCCTTTTGGACACCATTTTCCTAGTTTATATTGGAGACACACTGAAGCAGGTAGAACGATTTTCCTTTGTCTGGACCAGGTTTGGTTTAGGCACTACTTGCCAAATACTTCTTAAAAACACATTTGCAGGGCATATTTATAAAGTTCTTTGTGGGTTTACCACACATACATCATGCACTGATTTTCGGGCCCAGCATATTGCCAGTTTGGATATGATATCTTTCATGATACCTTTAGGTACAGATTATTATGACAAGAGTATGTTAGGTGTAGTGAGCATGTCAGGCCTGTGAAGAGTTGCTGAAACAAAGTAGGAATCCACCAATGGACCTCTTTGTCACAACTAGGCATGATCTTAATTAATCTAAACAAAAATGACCTATTAATATAACTCTAAGAATTACAGTAAGTCTTTTTGCCTGTCTTTAGCACCTTTTCCTATCAGCATTTAGAGTTACCTGTTTTTGTGACATTCTGTGAACTTTCACGCACTTGTTACAATGGAGTTCATAATTAGGGTATATTGGTAGGCCCAGTTACAACAGTGAACAATCTTTTTAAGCCAGGTTTTTCACTAAATATTTGGGTTTCAGGGTCTCACTTTTTTCCACACTGATTTCTCCAGCATCATGAATGACACAGTTTTCAAACCCTAATAGATTCAGTGTCTATTGTAAAAGAAAAATCTGCTGATGCAAGACTTCCTGGTCCAAACTTTACCTAATGAGACTTCTTACTATATGTACTTACTTAATGAATTGCATTCACAAAATTAGCTGAAACTAGAGAATGTTTCTCAGACAAATAGCTGCAGTGCAGTAGTAATGTAAGGCTATTGTAGACACTTCTGTTCCACACCGAAGAAGCATTGGAAGGTAAGGACACACTTAAATCACACATAAATAATGAGCACTAATGTATGGAAGTAGAGACTAGAGCAATATATACAAGAACACTGCAGCATATGTGCTCCGGTCTGAGTTAAAACTGTAATATAATTTGCAAAATGGATACGGTGACAGTGAACATGCTGAGAAACCTCTCCAAGCATACAAGTTTTATGTGAATTTATTTGTGCAAATTCTTAAGCCTTGGAAGGCAGCTGAGCAACATGAATGTTTGAGGAGTCTCCTAATAAATTGCTCTAAAATGTGTAATATTATCATCCCTGCCCAGCAGATGTGCTGTCTGTGCAAAATAAGCTTTCACACTTTGGGTTATAAATATTGGATATTGAAAGTACCCAATTTACAAAACTGTTTTGCATCATTTATGCTGCTTTGGTATGAAGTGCAACTAGGAAGAACAAGAAGTGCTTATCTAAGTCAAGTATACATTCTTTAGATTTGTCAAGGCCCCATTTTCCACTGTTCATGAATGTCTATTTTCCATTATGCACCCAGGGACTGAGTGAACCAAAAAGCATGCAGAGTCAGCTGAATGGTGATATCAGGTCAAACAGACTAAATATGCTTATTCAGAAAGAAGACAGTTTTCTGAAGAAAATTCATTGACATAAATGTTTCTCCACCATATTTGCTTAGATGATGTGGGCAATGGCATAAATTTTATACTTTGGCATAAACAACAAATTAAACACAGTGGGTCATTGTTCCTTTTCTGAAAGGGATTTCTTCCAATGGAAAGGGGGCTCATGGCTTATAAATTATGCATATGCCTGAGATCATCATAAAATAAGGAAGATCCCATGGATCACCACTTTGGTACTCTTCTACTCCCAGCCCCTAGTTATGGCAGCATGGCTCATCATGTTATTATTGTTGCTAAAAGGGTGTGAATTCAGAGAAGGCTTGGTCAGACCCCCTCCATTGTCTCACAGAGTTATGAAGTAAGAATTACTTACAATACTTCGTCATCCTAAAGAATATTATCCATAAAGAAGAGCATGAGTCATTCACCACTCTGCCATGTCTATTTTAGTTTCTAGGATCAATGTTCTTGGGTAGCAACAATGGAAGGAAAAGGCTGCTACATACTAAGGAGACAGGGGACATACCCCCAAAAGCATTGTCCTTCACACCGCCACCAACAGTCCTTCCCAAATCCTTCTACTTCTGCATACCGTCTAATCCTCTCAGGGCCATCTCTGCTGGGAGCGGGCCCCAGGGCCAATCGGCCTGTGGGGTGCCCCCTACTCCTTTACACACTGGCCCTGCCCCTGGGCCAGCTGCTCCACCCTGGGGGCTGGGTGGGCCAGCCCAGAGGCCAGGCTCCGCGCTCCCACCCTGTCCCTTGCCACTCAACCCCCCCCCCAAGGACAGCAGTGAACCCTCTATGCCAGTGATTCCCAAACTTTTTGGCTCAAGGGCCAAAATAGCATTTTTATAACCCTGAAGAGCTACCAATCTCCGCCACAGGCTCCCCCGCCGACCTCTGCAGTCAGACAGAAAGAGTTCAGCAAGGAAGCTGCCTCCTTATTGATCTTCTGTCTCCATGGCTGCAGCAGGAAAACCAGGGGGACAGAAGGTCATTGCTCCCCCTCCCTCTGCAGGGCCATCCTTGGGAGGGGGGCGAACGGGGTGATCACCCCAGGCCCCACGGTAATGTGGGCCCTGCACTGTCCCACTCCCAGTGTGGGGCCCACGCCATAAGCCCCCCGCGGCCGCGCTTCCCCTGCTCCCTTCGGCAGCAGGGCGAGTCAGGAGCAGGTCCCCTGGCTGGTCCCTAGGCCAGCCCTGCTCCCCGCCCCCAGGGCGGAGCAGGCAGGCCCAGTGGAGGGGCCGGTGCTTGGGTCCCGGCCTCTGGGCCGGCTGCGGCTACCTGGGGTCCTGGCTGTGGCTGGGGTGGTAGCAGCTTCGGCTGGGCATGGCTCCCCATCACCCGGGGCCGTGGCCGCGGCCACAGCCTCGACTCCCCACCTCCCCGGGCCATGGCTCTCTGGGGTCCCTGACCTAGGCACAAATCTGTCTAGTAATTAACTATGTCTTTATTTAACTTCAGGAACAAAATGGAACTGTTTTCTTTCTCACCCATGGTGTTTTTAAAGATTGAAAATGTCCCCGTTTGGGAAAAAAATAAAAATAAAAATTGGAGAACAATTTCCTGTGTCTGGGAGAAGGAATTGCTGGATGATAGGGGCAGCTTGAATGAATCTGATATAGTGTGGTCATTCTGACTTTGCTTTCGTCATGCAGTAAAATTCAGCTGTTGTAAGTAGTTGTGCATGTCTAATTCTGTTGTTTGAGCCAGAGAGTTTCCAAGCATCTGTGCATAACTTTCTGCTCATTCTTCATTTAAACCCAGTATATTAGAAAACAGAGGCTGCCCAGCTGCACTGAATGAATGAGAGATCATTTTTCTCCATTGTTTTTTCTTCTAAAACATTCTCATACAGTTGAAGGCCAGAAGTGACCACCAGATGGTCTAGTCTGACAGTTTGTCAGATCACCACTGAGGCCACCATTGTGACTCATGGACATGAAACGTCCATGGGCATTCTCAACTTTGTGTTTCCATCATACAAGGCTCCCTGGAGTCTTAATTTTCCACCTGTCCTGAAGTTACAATGAAGTCAAAGGAGCTATACTAATCTACACCAGCTGAGAACTGATATTGAGTTCTTAATTTAAAAAGCAAAACAGTAAATTTCTGTGTAAGCAGGCAGAATTTTATGGCAAGAAACTGTATGTGCACCTAGCAGATCCTCCATTCCTGCACACAAATGCAGCAGTTTTAGTAGGACAAAGGTCAAAAACTAAAGCAGTGGCATGAAATAACAGCACAACTATTGCAAAATATCTTACAAGATTTACCACAGATGCCAGAAAGAGCTTATTTATCTCACTGAGGAAACACAAAGTTCTCCCTGTGCATAACCTTTCCTGGAAAATCTCATGATGATACCCATGACATCAGTGCAGTTACTATTTGTCACCACTGCACAATAGGTTTATATATACACTGCATTTGTCTTCCCTTCTGTGGTGCTTGAGCACAGACATGGAGTTTAAGGCCAGATCATTCAGTCTGATAGTATATTACAGGCCAACACCACTACCCTGCAGCCCCACACCAAACCAACAAAGAGAATTAGACCAAATATTACATCCTTCAGAAACCTAGACTACTATGCATCCTAGACAGAGAATAGGGGGCATCAAGGAGCATCAAAGCCCCTGCAATGGCAGGATATTGATTAAGAGAGATATATCCAGATGACCCAGCAAGTGACCTGCACTGCAAAGGAAGGGGAAAGAACCTCAAGGTTCCTGCCAACCTGAACTGGGGGGAATTTTTTTCCTGATCCCAAATCTGGTGATTGGTTAGACCCTGAACATGTGAGCAAGGCCCACCAGCCTAGCCACTGAGAGAGAAAATTCTCAGTATCGTTTCAGAGCAGAGGCCCACCCCACATATTATGGTCATCTGTCATATGGCTCATTAAAAATGCCTATACACCTGTAGAAACCTATATATTCTTTAATGAGTGACTTGATTATAATTTATTGAGTATAACATCTTAGATACCACTGTATCACACATATTTTAGCCAGGCTTAAATAACTGCATAATTAGATAAAAGAAACACCATATAAAGTACTGTGGAATTAGACAGTAGTCATAGGCAAATCATGATCAAGTTAGGGAATGTCAGAAAATGAAAGACATTTAAAGTATTATGGAAGGAAAGTAAAGAAAAGAAGATCTATAAAGCACTGAAAAGCAGCAATGGCAACTAGCAAAGCTATAGAAAAGGATTTAGAAGATAGGTGCTAGATGAGCAAAAGGAGCTGGGAGGCAAATCCAGAGAGAGAGGACAAAGTCCATGTGGCAGGCTGGCTCTTTCTTTCTACCCAGAATGACCTAGACACATTGGAAGATTGGGCCAAAAAAAATCCAATGAGGTTCAACAAGGACAAGTGCAGAGTCCTGCATTTAGGACAGAGGAATCTCATCCACTGCTACAGACCTGGATAGGCAGCAGGTCTGCAGAAAAAGTCCTAGGGATTATAGTGGACAAGAAGCTGAATATGGGTCAACAGTGTTCACTTGTGGTCAAAAAGGCTGATGGCACATTAGGTGGCATTAATAGGAACATTGCTACCTGATCAAGGGAAGTGATTATTCCCTTCTATTTAGAACTGATGAGACCACATTTGGAGTATTGTGTCCAGTTTTGGGGCCCTCTCTATAGAAAAGATGTGGACAAATTGGAGAATCTAGTGGAGGGCAACAAAAAATGATTAGGGAGCTGGAGCACATGACTCATGAGGAGAAACTGAGGAAACTGGGCTTGTTTAGTTTAGAGAAGGGGGGGGGGGGAGATTTGATAGCTTCCTTTAACTACCTGAAAGGGAGTTACAGGGAGGATGGAGCTAGGCTGTTCTCAGTGGTAGCAGATGACAGAACTAGGACCAATGGTCTCAAGTTGCAGTAGGGGAGATCTAGGTTGGATGTTAGGAAAAAACATTTTCACTAGGATGCTGGTGAGGCACTGCTAGTGAAATCCCCATCCTTAATGGTTTTTAAGGTGTAACTTGAGAAAGCCCTGGCTGGGATGATTGAGCTGGGGTTGGTCCTGCTTTGAGCAGGGTGTTGGACTAGAATGGATGATCTCCTGCAGTCCCTACCAATACTATTCTTTTATGATTTTGCATTACTCTTGGGCATTCTACACACAAAGAGGTAGCAGTAATACTTTGCTAAAGACATAAAGGTACTGGACTGGAAAAATGACTTTGGGGGTTGAAGGGCTTCCCTTGCAAAGACTGTCTCTTTTTAAGTACTTCTTAAATTGACTTTTGCTTTCTATTCTCTGGTGCTTTGAAGCTTGAAGTGGGTACTATGTAAACAGATTAAGTAAAGTCATATATAGTTCATGAAAAAGACTTGCCTCAAGAACTGTACACACTTAGAATACGTACATGAATAAGCCATTGTATATTTGGGGAAGTGAATAAGAGCAGACATACAACTCAGTCCTGTGTATTACTTCCCAGAGCCTCCCTGTGGTATTGATTGTGAGAAATGGGTTGGGACCTGGATACCATGTGGAGAAATATAATATTAGACCTTTAGCATGTCTTGCCGCCTCAGAAGTATAAGGGACATATAATTTTCCAGTCCTTGTCAAGTCAAGGGAATTTTCTTTCTTTCTTTCTTTCTTTCTTTCTTTCTTTCTTTCTTTCTTTCTTTCT